>JACCIC010000070.1:1200000-1800000 GCA_018907035.1 Sycobia sp. Sy_11 | reverse complement strand
CGTATGGCAGCAAAATTCGATTCAAAATTGTTGAATTTCGAACAAAAACAACGGCGAATAGAAGTTGCTTAGATGTCGTTAAATGAAGTTATTATCGATGCGGAACTACTAAAACATGTTATAACAGCTGACGAAACATGGGTTTACGGATATGATGTTGAAACTAAGGCTCAATCGTCCCAGTGGAGGTATTCTGGATCGACAAGTGCGGTTGAATGTGAAGGTTATGCGCACTGTGTTCTTCGATTTTAATGGCATAGTGCATCATGAATTTTTGCCACAAGGTCAGACAATCAATAAGGAGTACTACCTTCAAGTTCAACCCCGTTTGCGTGAAGCAATCCGAAAAAACACCCGGGTTTGTGGCAAAACAATTCATGGCTTTTGTACCATGATAATACACCTGCTCACACTTCATTGCTTGTTCGTAAATTTTTGACCAAAAACAAAACTTTAACGATGGCTCAGCCTCCATATTCACCAGATATGGCTCCATGTGACTTTTTTTTATTTCCAAAAATAAAAAGAACATTGAAAGGCCGTCGTTTTACAAGCATAGATGACATTAAAAGCGAATCGCTGAAAGAGCTAAAAGCTATTACAAAGATCGAGTTTCAAAAGTGTTTTGAGGATTGGAAAAAGCGTTGGCACAAGTGCATTATATCCGAGGGGAATTACTTTGAAGGGGACAAAATACATATTGATAAATAAATAAATATTTTTTTCATAACAGGTCAATTCTCGTTATTTTTTAACACATCTCGTAAATATATATATTTCTTGCGAATAAATATTGTTATTAATTTCTTAGGTATGTTATAATTATCACTTAATTTTTGAAAGTATTATAATTATTTATAAAGGAAACTACAACTTACTGCATTTTGTAATTTATTTGTAATTTAGCTTCCTATTTTTCAAGTTCAGGTTACTCGACTATGTGGTGATTTTTTACCTTCCCTATCTAGGTCATCACTCGGGTGGCGAGTCTGAGTGAGCCTGCGCGCAGCTATATATCTTAGATAAGCAGGTGGCGAGTCTGCCTATTTCTACAGTGCATTTGTCTGTTATATTTGAAACTACTTTTATCGATTATTTGCAACATATATTGTTTTGCATTTACATATACTTATGGGTAGCAAAAATACGGTTTTATTTGAAATTTATTAGACTCTAATATCCTAACATATTTTTGCTTTTAAGCAATTATGTGTATTTGATCTTGTTATGTCGATAATTAATATTTTGCAATTGATCTTATTATGTTTTATAATACTAGGTATATTGCAATCATCTTCTTATTATCTTTTGCTTTATAATAATTTTTTTTATATTTGAATAAACTATTTCTGAACGTATATTCCTAAGAATATATAAAAATTTAAGCACTTGAATGATTACATAAATTTTGCGATGTAAAACATCGGCAATATTTATCTCAACGACGGTGAAGTCACGTGTGAGATTTTCTTTCTAAAACATGTGCAAGAAATAATTTTTAATTTTAAAGAAAAAGTTAAAATTATTAGCTGAAGTAAATACTATTTATACGTTTTGCCCTCAGCTATCTGCTGGGCTCGTCAGTAGGATGGCAGGTAACCAATTCCTAGACGTACGATGCTTGCTAATATATATATATTTACATATACATATATATATATATATATGTATATATATATATATACATATATATATATATATATATATATATATATATATATAAAGTCGAAAGTCTAGACCAAAGATAGGGGCAAATTATCACCCATGTTTCGCGGTAGTAAATCGTCGCGCATGGAACCGGGTGGACAACCGTCTATAATATAAACGCATAAGTAGGGTGGGACGTCACATATGTATGTATGTAGATTCTTCAATATCCTGCACTTGAGTCGAGCATTTTCAGATATGTTTGTGCAGACTAGACTAGATCCTCAGTTGCATATGTAAGTAATTATAGTAGTCTTGAATAATATATTTGTGATATGTATATTATAATAAATTTATATATATATATATATATATATATATATATATATATATATAAACATACACATCTCTCTCAAAACTTATCTGTTTACATTATACGTTTTTACACATTTTTAATATTATAACATAACTTAAATTGTACTGAAATTAAATCTTACGCGTATTATATGTAACTAATTGTATTTAATTGTGAGTAATTTGTAATGACATAATTTAATTATATTATATAATGTATTTAAAAATAATATTATCTATACAAGAAAATTCAATATGATGTTTATATTACTTTCTTATTAATGGTTTGCAGGTATCGAGATACTCGAGGGTCATCACAGAATGTAATACATGACTGTTATGTTGAAAACTCTCCAACATGGAGAGGTTCCACGATTTCGTTTTGTTTTTAGATGGTTAGGTGTAAATAAATGAGTAGACACAATTTGAGCCACAAATTCAATTGATTTATTGGCTCTTGGGGAAAAGCCTAGAAGGCATAAAAACCCCACGAAACGTATATTTGTGTTTTGATTGAGATTTGTCTGATGCGCATAATGTGCTGTTGCACGTATTCGTATTAGGCGCTATGGCGCTACGCTTGTACCGTATTGACGGTAAGCACGGGGCCCCGGTGGACAAACAGTTGTCCTTTATAGTCGTATAATCGTATAATTATGAATTCTGAATTGTATGAATGAATGTATTGAATGAATTATGATTGATTAAATATAAAGTAAATGTTAGAATTTAACAAATAAGAAAAATGATGAAATTAACGCGAACGTATTGTATTAGTATAATAATTTAAACGCGTGCAATCGCAAGTAGGTCTGAACTCGACGAACGATCGCGCTGAACTGACTCTTAATTTCGACGGGCTCGATCATCACGATCACGCTCTCTTTGTGATCATATGAAATCGATATCTATAAACAAACCCGAATTCGATGAACTAAAACTTCCGTCTACGGAACATACTCCCGCCGTTGAGAGTATAACGATCAACCATTTAATTTTTATAATACAACAATTATGCGCAAAAATACAATAGTGATACATTAATGGAATACATAGAATTGTATATACATAAACTGACAAGTTACATTATGAAATAGATACAAGAATGTAATAATTTTTAAAAATATAATAATTTTTTAATCTGAAATCTCATTTAGTAACGGGCAAAGCAGTCAAGCGTTGCGTTTCACAATTCCCTGTGCCGTTTGAATAGTAGCTACACGAACAATGCCATCATCTCCAGGGTGTACATCTACGACTCGTCCAAGCCTCCATTGAGCACAAGGCTGATTTTTATCAATTATAATAACAACTGTATTTGGTTTGAGTTCTGCATAATTTTTTGACCATTTTTGTCTTTTTTGCAACTCCGATAAATATTCAAGTTGCCAACGCTTCCAAAAATGTTGTCGTGCTTTTGTAATTAATTTCCAAGATGTTAAGCGATTTTCTGGAACATTCAAATAATTATTTTCAGGTAGCATATTGAAAAGTCTTCCTATTAAAAAATGAGCAGGAGTTAATGCTAGAGGGTCGTTTGAATCTGTGGATAAAGGGCAAAGTGGTCGAGAATTAAGGATTGATTCTATCTCTATTGCAAAAGTATTCAACTCTTCAAAAGTATATAAACGATCGCCTATAACTCTGCGGAAATGATGCTTGAAAGATTTCACAGCAGCTTCCCATATTCCGCCAAAATGAGGTGATAGAGGCGGATTAAAATGCCAAGAAATTCTTTTACTTACAGAAAAATCATATATTTGTGTTTTAAAATCTTCAGATTGGATTAATGCATATAGCTCCCGCAATTCATTTCTCGCACCTACCAAATTTGTACCATTATCAGAGTGTACGTGTAAAGGAATACCTCTCCGTCCTATAAAGCGTTTCAAAGCCGCTAGAAAAGCTGCAGTTGTTAAATCACTAACGATTTCTATGTGTACGGCCTTAATGGACATACAGATAAAAACGCAGCCGTAAACCTTTATTAGGCCCCGATTTCTACGCTTTCTTTCTTTAATAAACATAGGACCGAAAAAATCCACGCCTGTGTGATGAAAGGGAGTCGCGTTTTCTAATCTACATTTTGGTAAATTAGACATTTTGTAATTAATTGGCTCAGCCTTGAATCTGATACATCGCACGCAATGTCGTATGACTCTACGAACTTGGTTTTTGCCGTCGAGTAACCAAAAACGATGCCGTATTGCATACAAAGTCGATTGTATGCCGGGATGATAATTTTTTTCATGGGTCTCCCGAATAATTAGATCGGTGGTATAATGATAAGAAGGCAATATGATGGGATGTTTTTCATTTGAAGAAAGGTTTGCATTATGCAATCTGCCTCCCACTCTTAATATACCATATTCGTCAATAATAGGATTTAGCGCAGCTAACTTTGTGCCCTTTGATTCTTTCCCGTTTTCTACATGTTTTATATCCTTTGCAAAATATGATCGTTGAATGAGTTTTAATACTTGATATTCTGTATTTTTTATTTCCTGTATCGAGAGAGGTCCCTTATTTTTATTGATTGTTAGAAATCTTAAGCAGTACGTAAGAACTCGAAGTAGACGTGAATAGGACGAAAATCGTGTAAATATGTCCTTGAAATTAATGCTTGTAATTAAACAAATATTTTTTCGTAAACTCGGTAGTTGTTTTACCGAACATTGTATTTGAACAGGCCATTGTGATTCTGATATTTGAAGCCATGCAGGACCGTGAAACCACGATTCATTTCGTAAAAATTCTTGAGGTAACTGTCCACGAGATAACGCGTCCGTGGGATTATTTTCAGTTCGAACGTGTCGCCATTCAATATTCTTACATATCTCCTGAATTTCTGCGACTCGATTGGCTTCAAACTGTTTTAACTCATTAGGCATTTTCTTTAGCGAACACAAAACAATAATTGAATCCGACCAGAAAATTATTTTATCGGGATTGAAAATAAAAGTATTTTGAGCTTCGCGATATAAACGAGCTAATGTTAACGCACCGCATAATTCGAGCCGAGGGATCGTAATATTTTTCTCTCGCGCAGTGTTTGTTTCTTTCAAAGGCGCGACGCGCGCCTTGGCACACAATAAGCGCACGGCGATGTTTCCTTTATCATCAATCGATCTTATATATAAACATGCACCATAACCAAAGTTACTGGCGTCACAGAATCCGTGAATTTCTATGTATTTTGTTTGTTCGAGTAATAAATATCGCGTAATCGAAAGTTGATCTAAAAGATTTAGTTGTTCTGCGAACGAGATCCACCGAGAATATAAAGCGCTTGGAACAGATTCGTTCCAATCGATCTTAGACTTCCAGCATTCTTGCATTATGATCTTTGCATAAAGTAAAACTGGCCCAAGCATTCCCAAAGGATCACAAATATTTGCAATTTCTGATAATATATGTCGTTTTGTTATAATACTCGGAAACTCGATTGCCTTAACTGTATACAAAAATACATCGCGATGTGCATTCCATGAAATACCTAATGTTTTTCTTATAGAATTTTCGTTTTTTAAAAATTGAATATCTAAAAGCCGTTGATTTAAATTTTCAAGAGCTTGCGAATTGTTTGAGGCCCACTGTCTAATAGTAAACCCCCCGCGTTTTAATATATTAATCGTTTCATTTCGAATACTTATCAATTTTTCTAAAGTCTGAGCTCCGGTTAATAAGTCATCAACGTATAAATCGCGTTTTAAAATTTCCGCGCCGATTGGGAAATTTAATTTTTCATCATCCGCGAGTCTTTGTATTGTTCTTATTGCAAGAAACGGCGCTGACGATACGCTGAAAGTTACCGTATTTAATTCGAAAACGGATAATTTATTGTTATAATACCAAAATACTCTTTGATATCGCCGATCATCGGGATGAATCCAGATCTGCCTATACATTTTCTCGATGTCGGCTACAAGCACGTATTTATGATTGCGGAATCTGAGTAGATGCTCTAATAATTTGTCTTGTATTATCGGACCAGTCATTAATATATTGTTTAAAGACATCGACTTATTTGTTTGAGCCGAAGCATCGAAAACAACACGTATTTTTGTTGTAGCACTCGTAAGTTTTATTACTGCGTGATGAGGCATATAATAACCATGTTTAGATTCGTCCGAAATTAAACTCATATATCCTAATTCAATATACTCTTGCATAACTCGCTCATATTCTAATTTCAACATTGAATTATCGTCAAGTTTTTTCTTTAAATTATAAAAGCGACGTAATGCTATCGAACGCGAATCGCCAAAATCTCTCTCGGTTGATCTGAAATGTAATCTAACAATATATTTACTATCTTTATCTCTAATAGTATTTTCAACGTAATGTGTTTCGCATTCTATAAACTCATTCATCACAAGTCTCCTTGCAGTCGTGTCGTCCAGTTTCCAGAATTTTTCAATTTGGTCCTTTAATTCGACTATTTTACAAGAAGCTACCGTGTTTTTATTATACGAAGTGATACCGCCTACAACTACCCAACCTAACTGCGTTTTTTGTAAATATAAGTCACTATTATTATGAGAAAGATTAATTTGCCCGATTGACAGTAATGATAATGTTGCACCGGATCCTATTAGCATGTCTACCTTTTGTGGTACATGAAAACGAGGGCCAGCTAATTTAATATTAGAAGGTAATTCAATTAATGTGCGCGGAAAAACTTCACTCGGTACTTCATCTGCTATTTGAGGAATTATTAAAAAGGATAATTTTTTATTGAAACTACTATGTATTGAATGAAATGATATTTCTATTACCCCCTTTGTTATCGTATTTAAACCATTAATTGCTTCTATAGCGAGAGCACATGGATATATTGGTAAATTTAGCCGGCGAGCAAAATCTTCTGTAATAAAGTGTGCTGTAGCACATGTGTCTAATAAAGCGCGACATTGTATAAATTGTCCCTGTTTATTTTTTACACGTACAGCAGCACTCATCATAAGTTGAGATAGTGTAGGTCGAACCAAATTAACAGCAAAGATTGATAGTCAAGTATTTTCTGTATTTGTTTGTTTACTCGAAGGTTTGTTTAAAACATTTAATTGATTTTTATTTTGCGAAATATTAGAAATATCGTGTAAAAGAGAGTTATGAAATTTATTGCAAATTTTGCAGCGTGACGTAAAATTACATGTGCCAGTATGTTTTCGTAGACAGTTACGGCAAACGTTGCATTTTTTAACGATTTCCCATCTTTTATTTACAGGCATTTTAACAAATTCTGCACATCGATATAAGCCATGTTCTCCTTTACACACGGAACATTGTGAAAATAATTGAGTTGTTAAAACACGGCCACCGAATTCATTTTTTCTGATCTTTGAAAGAGGCGGATCAATTTTGTAATGTCTTTTATTATTATTATTTTTTATCTCATTTTTAACATGAGAAGTATCCTGTTCCAGCGTACAAAGCCGAAAGGCGGTTTCGGACACAAATTTGTATATATCGTTAAGTTTAGGAGATTCATCTAGCGATAAATGCTCTTCCCATTTGCCGCGAATTTTTGTCGGTAGCGCGCGCTCAATAATTCGTATTATAAAGTGTTCATCCGGATGTACGTCTAACGAGGCAAGCATGTTTAAATGCTGTCGTATATCATCTATTATTTTTATTAAAACCTTATGAGGGCTTTCGTCGACATAGGTGTTTCAATAATAGCGTCTAAATGCTTTGCGATTAAAATGCGCTTTTTATCGTACGAATCTAATAAAAGTTTCCAAGCGTTTTCGTAATTTTCAGCACTAATGTTGTATACGGAAATTTTATTTAGTGCTTCATCTTTCAGCGAATCCTTTAAATAAATAAATTTTTGTAAATTTGACAAATCGGAACATTTATCGATCATTGCAACGAAAGTATTTTTAAATGTTATCCAATTTTCTAAATTGCCATCAAATTTCGGGAGTTCCGCTACTGGTAATTTTAGACGCCGCGAAGATTTTTCAACTATTATTGGCGTTGAATCTTTATTACACGATGATGTTGTTGGCTGTTGAATAGATTCGATTTTAGATGCGAGACCATAATATCGATCTTGAATGTCGTTAAATTCTTTCAACTGTTCATTTTTGGAATCAAGAAGCGCTAATTCGTCGTTTAACTGTTAATATGCATGAAATAGTTCTGTTACGCGTTTTAAACGTAATTTTTTATTAGACGTATCAATTTTTTCATTCGTAATTATATTTTCTAAGTTCTTTATTTGAGTTTTGAGCATTGAACGCTTTTGTGTAATATATTTTACACGAGACATTTTGAACTAAGTTTTAAATTAAAAATTTATTATTTATAAATATTTCTAACTACGCAGATCGATGGTAAGAATATCCTAAATAAATGCGTTATATTATAATAAGCAAATCGACGCTGAATACGCGGAAGAATGAATGAAAGGGACAAGGAGTATCAAGTTACAGCTTATCTTATTTTAACGTATTGAGTCATATACACAATGCGAGTTGAATTCTCTTGAATTGGCCATGAAGTTTGTATATTTATATAATTTGTCGAAGCAATGGGATATGAGGGTAAGTAAATTTAACTAAATATAATCATGCAACTATATTATATAAACTTAATATTATAATAATTATATTGCTATTATTCTACAAAGAGAAACTCTTAATTTTATTAATTTCAAACAAGAAAGAATCAAATTTAAACTATAAGAAATATTCTTTGCCCGCAGTATAATAATAAGTTGAAAATTATAAACAATAGTATATTAATAAATGATGTAACTTAATTTTACAATTTTTTATCAAAGAAAATCAATATTTTAATGAATAACACATAATATAATGAAATAAAAAAAAAAAGGTTAATCAAATTGTTAAAGTACTAAAAATCTTAAAATAATAAGATAAATATATAAATTTTAACTTTTAAATAAATACTTGCAAACTTTACTATGTGATGCGAATATATATCTTTCTACAAAATAAAGCAAATGTATTTTTTAAATCTTATTTAATCTAATAAAACTTACATGAACAATTACTTAATATCTTTGAAATAAGAATAAATTCTACAGCCGAATAATTATTTTAATGAATAAATAAACAAAAAACAAACATGTTATATTTTTATTAATTTATTTATAACTAAGTACTATATATATTGGACTAAATTATGTATAACTAAATAATATATATTTTCACTAAATTAAGTACTTAACTTAAAAGTTGTATGATGCTCCCTGGATGGCTCAACTGGACGAATCGTTTTGGCAAATAAGATAACCCCTGGAGATGATTTTCTTGCTGAGATGATGATTGCATATGATTCGAATATTTTTTATAATTTATCACACGCGTGAATAGACCTCACAGGAGGCACCAAAATGTTATGTTGAAAACTCTCCAACATGGAGAGGTTCCACGATTTCGTTTTGTTTTTAGATGGTTAGGTGTAAATAAATGAGTAGACACAATTTGAGCCACAAATTCAATTGATTTATTGGCTCTTGGGGAAAAGCCTAGAAGGCATAAAAACCCCACGAAACGTATATTTGTGTTTTGATTGAGATTTGTCTGATGCGCATAATGTGCTGTTGCACGTATTCGTATTAGGCGCTATGGCGCTACGCTTGTACCGTATTGACGGTAAGCACGGGGCCCCGGTGGACAAACAGTTGTCCTTTATAGTCGTATAATCGTATAATTATGAATTCTGAATTGTATGAATGAATGTATTGAATGAATTATGATTGATTAAATATAAAGTAAATGTTAGAATTTAACAAATAAGAAAAATGATGAAATTAACGCGAACGTATTGTATTAGTATAATAATTTAAACGCGTGCAATCGCAAGTAGGTCTGAACTCGACGAACGATCGCGCTGAACTGACTCTTAATTTCGACGGGCTCGATCATCACGATCACGCTCTCTTTGTGATCATATGAAATCGATATCTATAAACAAACCCGAATTCGATGAACTAAAACTTCCGTCTACGGAACAATGACATATATAATGAATACATAAGTTTGAATATAATGTATGTGTGATATATAAAATATAAATTTAATATATTATTTAAAGTGTAGAATATCGAAAGGAGTTACAATATATATTTTAGAGGTTATTAGAAAACATGTATTTATTTCTAATTTGTGTTGCAGATATGAAGCCATGCAAGGATCCTTGCAACATGAACTAAGGCAAGAGATTTTCGCTGAAACTGGTAAGCTGAAACTTCCTCGACCATATGCCAAGCATTTATTTGTCTATTTTCGTATTAGGTCATTGACGTCCTGTCTTGTACATAAATTCCTTAGCTGATATTGAGTTTTTTAGTCGACGTCCATCCACTTCATCATGACTTCCAACATCTTATGTAGTTAAGTCCCCATTATTGCGGAAACTTGAAGTTTTTTCATGCCAAGATTAACCGTCTTAAATCTACTGTTACATTATGTGAATCATATGCCGCATTATTGAATTTTCATGTAATTGCTATTACTTAAACCTTTTTCAGTCCCAATCACAATGACAATATCTTCACCATTCAGAGATACCAACTTTACAGATTGGCGTGCCAGGTAAAAAAAATGGAGGCATCTGTATCTATACATGGGACTCTTTCTTTGTTTCTATTCTAATTTATAATCGTAAATTGTGGGTGTCGGCTAAATTACTACAACAAATGTGCTTATCACGACGTAATAACGTAAAGGGTGCTATGTAATCAAGTTTTAAATAGTCTTTCTGTCATGAAAAGTAGCTGTTTAGCTAATAGATTAAATATGACGTCTTTGATTAGAGCTCATGGCGTAACTTAAGCAAAATGTATTTTTATGGAATGGAATATTTGTTCCCTGTCAGCCTATTCACTGAACACCAATTTAATGATTATTATGCGAATATTTCTTTTTCGGCTCCCCAACAGATCCTGAAGACTTTGAAGATATACTCCAGTTACAGTTGCTTAGCTAACCTGCAACTTTTTCATTCTCAGAGATTGAAGTGCCTACTGAAAATAATCAGATACACTGAATCGATGATTGTGCCTATGGTTTTCCGCTCTTCCGTTTATTTTTGTCTGTGTTTGTATGTTTGGATTTTTTGCCAGGCCGGTGAAGCTTCGCCGGAGATGGAGTAGCAGTTCGTGTGCGCGGCGAATGAATGATCATGCAAATCATGAATTATATCAAGTATTCAAATTTCGGATTTTTCCTCAACTAATTCAGTGGAGGTTTTTATCCCTTCATTTTAAATAAAAAAATTAAATTCTATATGGTTTCTTTATTTCATTTATTATCATAGTCTCTCTTGACCTTATCCAAGAAATCTTATATATATAACACTATCCTACGTCCCCCATCCACACAAGTGATCAGGGGTTCGGTGTTTGTCCTCTGCGTCTTAAAATAGAATAGAATCAGTTAGCCTGGTTCATCCTGGGCCATTCACCTAGTTCTATCGGCATTTCTAAGTTTAGTCATCACCTCTTTTGCAAAACTGGCTACTGCCTTCCAGTTTTCAGAAAATTCCAGCATTATTGATAGGAAGCTCTCTGGTCTTATTGGCTTATTGATGATGTTCATCAAGTGCTCACGTTGTGTTCTAAAACGAGGGCAGCTCACTAATATATGCTCGGCATCCTCGACCAAAGTCGGACAGATGGGTCAGAAATCATTATTATCCAGGTGAAAGCGGTGGAAATAGGACCTAAAACAACCATGTCCAGTCAGCAACTGGGTTAGGTGGAAATATAATTCCCCGTGTTTCCTGTTGATCAATCTGTGTATGTCTGGAAGGATACGATAAGTCCACCGGCCTTTGCTAGAATCGGTCCATCGTTTTTGCCCTATTTCTATAGAACTATGACGTTTCATGTTTTTAGCACCTTGTAGAGAATCCACTGCGGCCTTACATATGTTGTGCAGCCTAGGCAGTTCATCTGCAGCTAAATCGAAAGGAAGAATTCTGGCAAGTACCTCAGCAGCGTCGGTGGATACTGTCCTGTAACCACTAATAATACGTATAGAGGAGCGACGACGGGTCGCAATGGCCAGCTCACAATACGATTTAATTCCACATTCATGATGCCAGATTGGTGCTGCATATATGCTGACAGAATTAACAACATAAGCTAATAGCTTCCTCTGGGGTGGGCGTGGGCCACCAATGTTAGGCATGAGCCGACACAAGGCAGCTGAAACTCGTTGCGCTTTTTCGCCAGATATCTTTAGATGCTCTTTGAAGTTTAACCTGGCATCAAGCTGTACATCCAAGTATCGTAAAGATGGCGCAGAACTAATGCGGCAGCTACCAACTTTAAGAGTAATACTATTTACCTTCTTACGACTGCTGACAGAACTACTTCTGTCTTGTGCTCCGCTAATTGTAGGCCAGCCGACTTAATCCATCTATTGATGTTGCTGATTGCCTCATTGGCATTTTCAGTGAGTTCATCAAGGGTCTTAGCCGTCACTACTAGAGCGATATCGTCGGCGTACCCTACTGTTATTGAACCAGGCGGTTGTGGAATCCTCAACACGCCATGATACATAATATTCCACAATATAGGTCCCATAACTGAGCCCTGCGGGACTCCCACAGTAACCTTATGCGATACAATGCCTTCAACCGTTTGGTATAATATTATCCTATCCTCAAAGTAGCTGGCAACGACATTCTGTAAATAACCAGGTACTCCGAACTCTGTAAGAGAATTCATAATAGAAGACCAGCGCGCTGAATTAAAGGCATTCTTGGCATCTAGAGCGACAAGGGCACAATACTGTTTAGTGCCACCTTTCCATCTCTTACCACTGATTGCATTTGTTGCGGTACACACTACCAGTTTAATGGCATCGACTGTTGATTTTGATTTCCGAAATCCAAATTGGCATGAGGCTATGCCGTGCAATCCTTCAGTGAATGCTTCCAGTCGGCTACATATTATTTTTTCAAATATTTTACCTACCGTTTCGAGCATACACAATGGCCTGTATGATGAAGGATCATCAAGTGGCTTATTGCCCTTAGGTAACAGGACTAACCTTTGAGTTTTCCAGCAATCAGGAAAAATACCCTCAAGAAGACAAGCATTATATACTTTTAGAAATATAGATGGATTCTTCTGTATCGCCAACTTATCTGCAGCATTAGGGATACCGTCAGGGCCAGGGGCAGCATTGTCTCTAGTCTTAGCGTAAGCATTATGTAGCTCCATTTCTGTTATAGGAGGTATATCGTCCGAGTGTTGCGTGCGCAGTACAGTCCCATGGGTGTCATTGGGAAAGAGAGCGGACACAATCTTATCAATCAATACCGTGCTAGTGGGTTGTATTGGTGCCCTACTCAATCGTGCCATGACTGTTTTGTATGGTCGTCCCCATAAGTCATTGTTGGCTTCTGCACACAATTCAAGCCAGCATCGACGCTTGCTTGCCTTAATGGCCTTGACAAGCGCACTTTGTGCTTCTTTAAATAAACTATTAAACGTATCACGATGGGTGCGGGCTCTTTGGGCAAGTCTACGTGCGCTATGACATTGTTTGCGCAATTCTGAAATTTCATTTGTCCACCAGTAGACAGATTGATGATGTTTAAATCCGCTCTTAGTCCTAGTCATCGATGCTTCGCATGCTTCAGAGATATGCTTCATGAGTGCATTTGCCAGATGGCCTGGTGCACCATATTCTAAACGCTCTTCTGATATTATAGTGGCGAACACTTCACAATCTAGCGATCTGATGTTCCATTTCCGTATGGGCATCCACTCATTGCACTTCTTCTTCACTTTCTTCTCTGCAATCTTGTACAAGATCGCCCTGTGATCACTGTGGGTGTAAAGATCGCTTACTCTCCAATTAAGGATCCGCTGAATCAAGTCATAACTGGCGAATGTTACATCAATGACTGATTGTTTATCACCCCTAATGAAAGTGGATTCAGATCCCTTATTAACCACGTGGAGTTGAAGAGAATTAAGGCCATCAAGCAGCATACTACCTCCGTTATTTGTTGAAGCGCTTCCCCAGGCTGTGGACCACGCGTTAAAATCGCCACCGATTAATAATGGTTTCTTGTCCATGGCTTCATCAACTAATTTAGCTACAAGGATTTCAAACTGCTTGTCCGTCAAGCTTGGAGGAGCATATACACTAAGGACGTATATTTCTTGTATTTTAGCCCAGGATATCAATTCGCTCCGATGACTCGACTGCTTTAGTGCCTGCCTATTTTGACCAATCCAGAGGGCAGCTCTATTGCTTTGTCACTTATCCAGCGCTGTGGTCTGTCCCTGTCACAATATGGTTCGGAGATTACAGCAATGTCTATTCTTAGCTCCTTTATTGTCTGTTTCAGCAGGTCATGAGCCGCTACGCAGTGGTTGGTATTCAGTTGGAGTATTCTTATGTTTTATGTCTGTTTAAAAACTCCACAGTGTTCGGGCACTTATAGCTGTATGCTGGATGGTTAATCTCCTTTTTTCCTTCACATTTACAGAGTAAACAACAGGGCTCATTTACACACAGCTTGGATAGATGGTCTTTTCCACCGCAGTGCCTGCGAAGTTTAGTTCTGTTAGGGCCCGAGCACACGGCCGCTAAATGGCCAATCTGCCAACACCTGAAGCAGCGCTTTATTTCTGTTTTTTTTTCGAACTCTGCAGCTGACCCATCCGATTCGAACATGCCCTGCACGTAGTAACTCAGCTGCGTGACTATATGGTACAGACACCACCACCGTCTGAGTACCCCCATAAGCTTGCCGCAAGGAACGAGTGATTAGCAGGTTAGTCTCCTTTAGTTCGAGGTGTGTTTTCAGAGCCTCTAATACTTCATCCTTTGTAGTGACCTCATCTATATCTTTAATCTCCAAAGTAATAAGATTAGTCAGGACCGAAGTGGACGCGCTATGGCCAACCTTAGTTTCAACAATGCGAGCTAACTCATGTGCATCTTTGGCTGTCCGTTCCAACTGAAGTACAAGGATACCGCTTGCAATTCTGCGTATCCTGTTAAACTCATTCTTCACATGAGGTAACTGCGGGTCATTCTTTATTTGACGCAGTACCTCCGCGTATGTAACTCCTTCATTGGCATTCATCAAAATGGAATTAGGCCTATTTCGTCCATTAAGCCTGCGTGTACTAAATAATTCTTTATCTTTACCTTTGGGCTTCTTGCGCTTGATGGTCTGCCATTGATTTTCTTTGGCCTCAGACTTCCGTGTAGGTACTCCAACCGACTCTGGTGGTCTCCTTAAGCGCAATGATGGTTCTTTCGTCCTTTTGCCACCTATTGTTTTAGGAGTGGAATCCATCCCTTCGGCTGCGCTTCGTTTGGTATCAGAGCGTAGACTCGGCGTAGTCTGAGTCACCACTTCATGAGTACCCGGACGGTGATACTGCAACAGATCATCCTCTGCCATACTGATGCATTTATATGAGGCATTAATAGAACGAGCAAGATCCTTAATGGTCTTGTGCACGTTATGCCTATCTTTAACAAAATCCAACAATTGGCTGATCTTCTCACCAAGTCGCTCCAGACGATTGCTTCTGTGCGTGATGGAGATTTCTCGATCCGTCATTTCTTGATAGATCATGACATCTCCTTTAGTACCCATTGTACTGTCTATGATGATGTTTGATTTGCCGTTCCCAGAATCCGACGGGCTACCACCGACCATAGAGGTTTGCACTCTATCGGAATCGGTGAGGAGATTGATCGGTCTTGCCGGAGTTATTCCCTGGGGTATATCTTTGTTTATACCAAACATTAATCATAATTGGCCTTAAGTTCGGGAGGCCCGCCCTATTGGCTTGTTCTATCGGCCCTTAGTATTTTATTTCCTCAGTGCCATCTACAAATTGTAGCGAGCGATCCCCTATCCGCAACCTGGAGAGGCGCCAGATGGGAGAAAGCAAAAAAACTCCACACTGGTGTGTGTGTGTGTGTGCGTGTGTGTACATATACATATTTTTTTTTCTTCTATATGCTGTTTTACTTTAATTAATTATTATTTCCAGAAAATTCTACAAATGCGCAATCTCTATTGTGAAGACTGAATTGAACTAAATTTGAATCCTTAAACTGAATATTGTAACCCGAATATGTACTTTCGATTTTAAACATTTTTGAATTTAATCTAAAGGATCTGAGCCAAGGTTTATATTTTAATAGGCAGAAACTTTTTATTTTCTTAAAAGCTGTGAATAAAATAAGTCCTAATTTTCAATATATATCTGACAGTTGATTTGTGCTTGTAAGGTATATTATTCTCAAAGAGAATAAATTTGGTTATAAATCGATTATCAAATATAAGAAAAGCTTCTTTCAGTTTTTAATTGAAAAATCTTTCAGTTTTAAAGAAATACATATCTCACATACATTTAGAAAAAAAATAAAAAATGAATACTGGATGAGCTTAAGAGATGATCTTTTTTACAGGCAGTTTTTATTTCGGCATAAAGACATCGGCAGGTCAAAAGCAGAAACGGCGGCAGAATTTATAAATGCTCGTGTACTTGGTTGTAATGTAGTATCCCATTTTTGCAAAATTCAAGATAAAGGTGCAGAATTCTATCGACAGTTTCACATAGTTATTTGCGGCTTGGATTCAATTATCGCAAGAAGATGGATTAATGGAATGCTAACGTCTTTATTAGTTTATGAAGATGGAATTTTGGATCAATCTAGTGTAATACCATTTGTTGATGGAGGCACAGAAGGGTTTAAGGGAAATGCTCGAGTAATTTTGCCAGGGTTAACCGCTTGTATCGAATGTACCTTAGATTTATATCCTCCTCAGGTGATTGATTTTTAATTTTAAGTATAAGGTAAAGTAACCAATGTTCGCATGCTCTAAGATAATCTTTATAATTATAATGTGCTTTTAAACGTTTAGTTTAATTCACTAATTTTAAATTTAAATTGAAATATTTTTATAATTTAAAATAAAAAATCGTAGAAAATTTTCAAACAAAGTTATGATAGTTTTAAGATTTTCTTTTGTACTATTCAGATTCATTTTATATGGTACTTGCAAATAGTAAGACTAAGTACGTTATAAAACGGACCTTTTGTTTCACCAAATGTTGAACGATTCTTTAATAAAATGCAATGTCATAATGTAATTTAAATAAATAATTTTTCAAACTTTAATGTAATATTATATTCATCAAAAAAAGTAAATGCAATAATTACACAGACCTACAAAATTTCAAAAAGTAAATAGCCTAGAAAGGAAACAATACGTTCCGAAAGGTTTTTAAATACGCTGAATGCGAATCCATCGACAGCAATGATACATCAGCCTATTTGAGGTTAAAGAGCGTTGACAAGACATTAAAGAACAGGTATATAAAAGTATACCGAATTATAGAAAATAAACGCTGTGCCAGTTACTCAGTCAGTCTCGATCGGACGTTCAGTGCAAACAGTTGAATTTTCGGAGCTAAAATATCAAGTTATCCAGAAGGAGAGAAAAACAGCACTTCCCGAGCATCAAATCCTCGAAAAAAACATTTTCACGCCAACCAATTTACGGCTGCGGACGAGGAGAGACCAGAAACCACTGCGAGTGCAAAAAAATTTCCCACTGCAAACATCGAAGATATTCGCACTAATCCGATGCATTCATACCGAATTATTGAATGTGTAACTGTTTTTCTAGCTTTGTCTGAAATATTACTTTGTCGAAATTGTCAACAAGCAGTGACATTTAACGATGGCCATCGAGGCCTCGGATTTAAAATTATCGTAACGTATCGGTGCGGTCGTAGACAAGTGTATTCAGGTCCATTTATTCATACTGGTTACGAAATAAATCGTTGAATATTTCTTGTTATGAGATTATTGGGCAGCGGTAGAAGTGGAGTAAATGTGTTCTGCAATCTTATGGACATTTATAGTGGTTTGAGTAATAGCAGTTACACTAAAATCGATGAGCATATTCATTCTGCTGCGAACGTAATGTTCGATTTTATTTGTAAAAAAGCAGTCGAAGAAGAAAAAACAAAAAATGCAGATCATGAAAGGTCACTTCTAAATTTTAAAGTTTCGGGTGATGGATCTTGGAAAAAGCATGGTTTCAAGTCATTGTATGGAGTTACGACACTCAGACGATATTACTCTGGTAAAGTGATTGATTTAGTAGTTAAAAGTAGCTATTTCCAAGGGTGTATATTCTGGAAAAACAAGACTCACGCTGATGAATATCGTGAATGGTACGAGGAACACGAGGAAGAGTGCGCAAAAGATCATGAAGGTTCTGCGGGCAAAATGGAAGTGGATGCCGTAAAAGAAATGTTTTCGAGATCTGTAGAGGTAAATATTTCAATTATATAGGAGATGCTGATGCAAAAACTTTTAAGGCGATTTTAGATTTAAACTCGTATGGTGATGAATTTTCAGTTGTAAAAAGTGAGTGTGTCGGTCATATAGAAAAGCGAATGGGCTCTAGACTCCGCAATCTCAAAAAAGAAAAAAGCTTGGTGGCCGAGGAAAATTAACCGACAAAATTATAAAAAATCTTACATCATACTACGGCTTAGCAATCCACAGAAATGTAAATAGTGTCGAAGTCATGAAAAATGATATAATGGCAACATTTAAACATGTTTTTTCGTCAAAAGAAAATCCAGATCACGACAGTTGTCCTTCTGGAGCTGATCTGGAGCTGGTGCAAGTGGCAAAAGGCTATTGCTCGAGGACAATATCCATCACTTGTAGATATTTCTCCACTACTTAATCCATCTTTAAAAGAACATCTTCCAATTTATGAAGATTTATCAAGAGAAAATTTACTTACAAGATGTTTAGGTGGCCACACCCAGAATGCTAATGAGAGTTTTAATTCGACCGTTTAGCTAATGACTCCAAAACATCTGCATTCTGGGTTTAAAATTATTTAAATTGCTGCTTTTATTTCTGCGGGTATATTCAACGAGGGATACAGTTCCATTTTAAAGATCATGAATAATTTGGACATTCAAATCGGGACTCAATGCAAAATATTTTCTGAAAATGCGGACCGTGACCGGATAGCACGGCAGAACCGGCGCAGCAATGTGCCGAAAGAAGCCCGACTAGCCCGAAAGTAACAAGGTCTTCAAGAAATTGCCTTATTTGATGAACCTGAAGGAATACTGTATGCGCCAGGGATCGCAGATTAATCGGTAAGTCATTAAAATCAGTAGTTTTCATGTGTAAAAACTTTAAACGCGTTTTTCTAAAAACTATATTTGTTGAATTGGTTCTCATTTAAAAACTAAACGACAGAAATTGCTCAACCTTTTCACAAAGTTACTTTATAGTACTGTTGTCTATTTATACCTAAGGGTTTAAATGTTTCTTATTAACGAAGTAATTTTTTAAACAAAAATATAACAAAAAAAAACGGTGAAAAATTGTATTTTTTTTAAAAAAAGATGTCGAATTTACAATTTTGTAATTTTTTATGTATTTGTAGATAAGCATAGAGCGACATTACATTACTAATCGAAAACTGTTTCTTTTTTTTGATTCAGTTCGCTCAAAAAATTTGAGAAAATTACGCCAATTACAAGTTGGCTCATCAAGTTGCGAACTACAGTGTCGCATAGCACCGCCATTTTGTTTGTTCTTTTTAAATAAAAATTCACTTGAAGTATATGAATAGTGTGTAAACATAATACTAAAATTTTGGAAGTAATAAATGTTTTTGTTTCTTCAACAAAAATTCTTAAAATACCCATCATTTTTTCGTTTCTAAAGGAGTTGCCCCCTTAACCTTATTTTCTTATGTATAAAACCCTGTAACCCGCGACGCTATAAACTCAGACCCCCTTAACCCAATGATTTTCAGGCTCGCAACAAGCTATCTATGTAATGAAAACTTCGTTCTGAATGGAATGTGAGTTTTCCAATGTTCTCCAGCAATCCTCATATATTGAGTTGGCAACCCATGACTTATTGAAATTTGTTATAGGTTGTTGATAACTTGCTTCGAACTCTTGTTCTATAACGTCAGTAATACAGTATCGAGTTACCTCATATTTCCCATAATCATAGCAAAAGCTTTTTATTTTTTCTTTACACGGAAATCTTGACATTTTTATTGACTTAACCATTAGCCTGCTGCGCCAGCATAATTTCTAATACGATTAGTAGTAATTACACTAATAGCACTTTAACGTTATCGTGCCGCTAAAGTAGAATTATAACAATAAAATATAATGAATAATTGCAAAGGCAGCATTACTTTGTTAGCTCTTCGCTCAGAAAGACAACGTACTATTTGAAAATAACGGTCACAATATGTGACATTTCTAACTATCAATGCTTTTTCAACTCTTTCAACTTTAAGATTTTTTTTTATCTTTTTCACTCTTTCAACTTTCTCATTTTTTTTCAACTTTTTCAAATTTTCCAAGTATTTTAACTTTTTCGACTTTTAATATATGCAAGCACTCTCACACACACCCATATGCATCGACAAGCACGCACACACTTATACAAATATGGCTTCAGGAATCTGGGGTTATAGCATCTAAGGTAACAGGTTCTAGAGATAAAGAAATTAGGTTTTGGTGATCTGGAATTGTAGTGTCACGCCTTACAGGTTTTTGAGGTGGTGAAAGTTGGTTTGTAGAGTCTGACGTTATAGCGTTCAGGGTCACAGTCTTGAATGGTTAAAGGATATTTACAGCGTATGTACTTTAATTACCTTAATATTAGGTTGTCAAATATCTCCCTCCTACCTTTTTGTCATGTGAATTTCGCGGCTATGTACAAAGCGCTACAGAGTTCGTATCTAGCAATACTATACATCATTTGAAAGGTCTTGATATAACGTACAAAACGACACTGTGCATGATTAGTTTGGATATTGCATTCAAAAGTTATAGATGTGTAAACATGGAGTTCTAAACCAAAAAACGTTGTTTTGAGAAAAACGCGTTTAAAGTTTTTGTAAGTGAAAAATCGTAGAAAAAATTATCTTACGCTCAATCAGCGATGCCTGACCCATACAATATGCCTTCAACTTGTTCCAGGCGAGTCTTTTCATCTAATTTAGCCTGCTTTTTTGAGCTATGCTTTCCTTAGAAGCCTGAGTCGCGCGGCGGTTCTCTCGAACGATGCGCTGTTGGTCGCGCATATTGGCGAACTGCATGGCGGTTTGGCCGATTTTCAGGCCCATAATTTCCATTATTTTCAAAACTGGACTGAATCCTTCATTAAAAATGCAAGCAGCAGTAAGGCGTGCAATTTAACGATTTTTTTCCATTATAGACATGCTTCGGTGCCATAGCCGAAACTGTTGTGTTGAAACAATCATTGTTATTGTGAGTGTTTCTGCCCCAACATCTTTCCAGCAATTCCGTTGTTGTTACAGCTTCGTAGATAGAAACAGAACACACTGCCTACTGTGGGAGCATTGAAAATACAGTAAAAAAATGAATAAAAGAATAACCACCAGTATTATCAACTTTCATATCAAAACTCGGATCGTTAGACGTTTTTAGTTTTGCTACTGACGTACTCGTGTTACTAGTATCTCCTTCGTCAGTGAATCTGTTTCCGTGAAAAGAATGTTTTATAGTTCTAGATGGACGACTAGAAGTTTTCTATGTACGATACACGTTCTTCGTATCCATTGTGAATAGATGCTTTACTTTTAAACTTCGAATCATGACTGATTCTCCACTACTGAAATACAGAACTGAAATACAGAAGGAAAATTATAAAAGGAAGGTAATATTGAGAAGCAAAGGTATATATTTTAATGTGAATATATATATATATATAGGTGTAATTATTTACAATAGGGGAACAGCTGCTGCAGCGAACAAGGCCATTTAGATGGCTAATCCGGCGCGCGCGCTGGGCGGGTCGGAATAGCGCGCTCAGGTAAGTGCGTTCGAATGCTGAAAAAGTATAGTTAGACTACTTGAATCTTTCTAAAATTTGAAGCTAACATTCTTGAATATATATATTTTCGAAAAATGTAAAAAAAAAAACATTTCTTTGAAAGTTGTAAAGTAGAATACTGCCATAATGAATAGACAGGACTTCATAATTTTTACGCATTCTATATCCTTGTCTCTGTATCATTTCTAACATTTTTAAGCATTGCAAACAGTTGATGTTCATTCAGATTAATTTACTTGTAATATTCTTCAAAGTTCTTCTAGCATATGATATCTTGATAAAATTTCGAAAATGAATTGCCGAAACCAGTCTTTGGGTGTCGTATCCAATAAAGAATTGTCGGAATAAGTTCACAATAAGTATTCTATATGGTTCAGCTGCAGATTTCTTTTGAATGACATAGAACATTCAAATTCTCCATAAATATACTCTCTTTGATATAAAAGTATACATTTTCTGAACTAATAAAAAATTACTTTAGTTACATTAAAATAATCTACCATCCATAGATTTGTTTTTTGCTCTTCCGTATATCTATTCTAATCCGACAGCGAACTGTCGGTTACTGAGCTCATGGTGCCTCTGATGGTACGCTGGCATAGTGATTTAAAGAGGACCTGTATAGCGCATTCTCCGATTAAAGATGGTAAATGAGGCCCAACCACCAATGAGGACAGCTAGGACCGGCAAGTCACGTCGGTTCTTTATTCTTAACTGCAGAAGGTCTTAACTCGAGGATATTCCGCAAACCCCTCTGCAAGTAAGGATGATCGGAAGATATTTGATCGTATCAACACCATACGTGTCCTTGATAGCCAGATTGATGTCTGGATTGTTTGAGTACTTTCTGATCTTCGTCGCGCTTGTACACTCCGTATCAAATAGTGTTCCGACAACCTGTGCATCAAGAACTACTCCGAGATTCCTCATTACCGCAAGCAGATCTGATTTTCGAAGACCATCTATGGTGTTAAAATGGGGGTCATAAATCACAGTATACCCTTGACGTCGAAGATTGCGTGCGACAAGGATACAACGGCATTGTGATGTTTGACTCGAGTGTTATGAGTCCAGTTACGCACTTGCAGAATGTGGTTGTTGCTTTCTGCAAATTCGCAACCTGCTCGACACAGCCTGTTGTAATTCCTCACTTGTGATGTTTTGGAACGTGAAAGGAGGGCCCCGACCCTCACTTTGTGACAGTGGATGAAATCACGGCCACTGAGGAGTCGAGTACCATTGACAACCCCCGAGTGCCTTGTCCGAGGTCTTAAGCGGTCTCCCTTCAATTTTTTCATGGAGAAGCTTAGTCCACCTTTCATGGACGTCACCAAGCTATCATTACTATCCGGAGCCTGACAGCGTATTGCATGATTTGGCATAGTATTTCTTTAAGTATTGGAGAAATTCTGCCGGAAGCCCAGCTGCTTGAGCGCAGCTAGCAACGCAGGATGTTGTACGCTGTCCAAGGCCTTCACGATATCGATGGTGGCTACGTAGAGTGATTGATGACTAGTTATTCGTCTTCTTAGTGTTGAATCGAGGAGGACGATGTTGTCCCTACAGCCATCAATTCCCTTTCTGAAGGCACGTTATTGGTCATATAGGCAGACAGCCACATCGATCCTCTTCGCCAAAACTTTGTGCGTTATGCGAGTGAGAACTGATGTAATGGAAATTGCTCTAAAATCTCCAGGTTGTCCACAGCGTGCCTTCTTGGGAATAAAGATCGTATTAGATAGAGAAAGATGGTCCGGGATGCGGCCTAACCCAAGGAAGTAGATTGACAACCTGTACTATGATATCTATGGGTGTCGCTCTTAATTGACGAGCCGTTAACCCATGTGCCCCCGGTGAAGTGTTCAAAGATGTAAGTGAGGCTTTGATATCTTCGGGGGTGATGGCAGATCAGGCCTCCAGACAAAACAGGCCTCCAGACAAGGCCTCTGTTTCAGCATCGGCGAGGTGCTGTCGGCCGGCTGAGTAAAGACCGTCGTCGAGTTGGGCTTCATTCTGTCTCTATTTGGCTGTAAAGTGTCCTCCTTGTCATCGAGGATAGATCTTATATAACGTAACCTATTTTTCCTCCATAGTGATGGCATAACCTTGTCCCCTCCTCTCTTTTCTCGATGTTGGTGAGTCGCTACGTACTACCGATGGGTCTTGAAATGTCGTAGGCCGTAGTACGTCACGGAGATAGAGTAACAGACTCTGGAAGACAGACTCCCGATTTCTGGTGTTGATTGCCACATTGAAAATATTCTGAAGCCTTTCCGCCTCATAATTCTTACCGTCCATTGAGGAAAGTGCTTCTAAGTATTTAAGAAATACATCTTCACTCTCTAGGCATGGTTCTGAAGTACTCATCGACGGAAAGGCTGTTGCTTCAGGAGTCTGTACGTGCGCGTGTATCTTCTCGATGAACCGCTTGACTAGTTACTTATATGTGGTGGGTTTGCGTTGCCCCTTGATGGCCTCCAGTGTCCGCTCAGGAAAGGACTCAAGAAGGACCTGGCTAATGAAGCGCACGTTCTCGATGGTCAATTCGGCCTCTTTACGGGCCAGCAGGGTGTTCTCTTCAACCGTCCATCTAGTGTATTTCGGTCTTGGTAAATGTAATTCATCATACCACTCCTTGTGAGCCCTTCTTTGGTGGATTCCTCGTACGCTCTTAGATGAAAATGACGGGTCACATCCGGGGAATTCGCAGACGAATCCTTCTTGTAGAGTTAAAGTGGCGGGATCAGTGGAACCGCCGCTATCATCCGAGGCTAGCTGTTGTGTTGTGCCAACTTGATTAGGTCGAGAGGGCTGGCAACCCTAGTGAACATTGTGTTATACCGCTCCTCGGCTATTCCCTAATATGAGAAAAAGTGCAACTGAACTTAATCGTTTGCTTTCGGAAACCTATGGGACGGAACGTATTGATGAATCGTCGTACCACAAGTGTGGATTTTTAAGTTGAAGACAATCATCGCTCCGGAAAGCAGAAATCAGCCCAGACTTGGTACCATTTGACTTCCACTTGTATCGATCAATCCAAAACGCTCTTACAGAAATAAACTTCAATTCAGTAGAAGGAATTCAAAATTGTGTCAATACATTCTTTGACTCGACAAAGGAGAAATTTTTTTGGTTCGCAATTCATAAATCGCCAGAAAGATCGAAAAAATTATGCTTTCGAAGGACGATACTTTGAGTAAAGAATATGTAACTGTTTTCATAAAAAAATTTCACATTTTGACAAAAACGCTTGCAACTTACTTGTACACCCAATACTAAAAATAAAATAAAATTAGATTATTAAATAAAATAGAATTATTATTAAATATTACAGATGATAAAAATAAATTATATTCTTCGTTAGCAAAGGACGACCTGATTGTGCCCAGTACCTTCAATGTAAATTTATCTTATATGTCCCTGATTATAAATAAGGACCGTCTGACTATCAGCATGTTCGTATAACATATTATCGTCTAACGACTGGAAGACCGACAAAATATTTATTAATTTAATCTTAATAGATCATTTTATATGCTCCAAACAAGATCATAGTGCTAATTTGGGCTAATGCTAACGCTTTAGTTCATTCCCATCTTGGCTAGTGATGCGTCTATAGTTTACCAATGGTTTTCTAGACTGACGATGGCTTAAAGACTCCGAATCAGATGATCCCGGTGACCTTCGGTGCCTACTCTTGTGGTTACTTTACTTCTTCAACTGTAGCTTCGCAGCTTTCCGCAGACATCCTGTCCAAAAAGCTAGATCTTCTGAAACGGTTCAGTGGATTAACAGATGTACGGGGACGGGGAAACCTTTACTTCGTCAAAAATGCATTAGACTTCAAGAAAACTTATTCATGGAGCGGTTAGCCGTAAACAGCACTGCTGGCGGGCGCTATTACTTGCACCGGGTCATTGTGAATCTTCATGTTTGATTAGACTGCTGTAGCCAGAATGGCAAGGAATAACTCGTTATATGATCGTAAGGCGCTGCAATTGTTATTGCACTCGCGTTTAACTTTAACTTCTCTGTATCAGGTTTATATCAGCTCTTTCTGAGTGTTAGCGCGCATGGAATGTCGCCCTGCAGAGGAATTTGTGAATAATGTGGATTGGTCAGACTGCTCCTGCTTCATAGGAAGGACTGTTCAGATTGAGCAAAAGGTACTTGAAGCAATCTTAAAACTATTGATGGGAGACTTACAATCCACCCATACCCTAAATCGAAAATACAAACATCTCTATTACTTGATCTATAGGAAAAGAGCTTTCTAGTCAGCATACCGCACACCCTGTTGGTCCCACCAAATGCTTAGCAATATCTTTTGGCCATGGACGTTTGATTTTAGTGTCGATGTGGACGGTTGGCCCGGGACCACCCATGATTTTATCCTTAGGGTGGTTATACTAGATCCACTTTTCATCGATAGTTACAATACGCCACCGGAAACTCTTCTTTTTTTGCCTAACAAGCAAAGACAGTGCGATATTGTTTCTGTTCATTATGGCACTTTCGGTCAAATCCTGTGGCATCTATTTTCCTTTTTTATGAATTTTTCCCATCGCATGTAGGCGTTTGCCAACTGCTCTGTCACTGACTTATTAGCGAGTTCTTCCTGCGATTAACCCGAGTTTTCGTCCAATAATGCTTGTAATTCACTATCTTTAAACTTTTTGGGTTGTCCAGAATGTTCTTTGTCATTAAGATTAGTATCTCGACTTCTAAACCGCTGAATCCACTCTTTACATGTTGTAAACGATGGAGCTTGTTCGCCATAGCATTCTTGAAGAAATCGACAAGTTTCTACTACACTTTTTCAAATCAAAATACTGCAAAAGGACATGTCGAAAAAAATGCTTTATCACGATTCATTTTTCACTAATAAAAAAAACTATAATGTTTACACAATGATGGCACTTGTTAACTGAATTTCATTTGACTTTTCGTACTACTTATAACGCCATATAAACGTGAAGGTCAGTAACTAAGTTTATATACTAGTATAATAGAGTGAATAATGTAAAATAATTGTACTTACTAATTATACTTGCTACTGTTACTGGACTTTTGGCTGTAGTAATTTCCTAAAGTAATTCTCTACCTTTTTTCCAAAATATGAGTTTCCAATATGAAATATTGATGAATGTCCTTTATTCAAAATAACGTCCACTGAAAGCTGTAACTTTTTCCCATCTTTCTATAATTGACGAATTCCAGACCAAAAAATTTCTCGTCTTTCAAGCCCAAGCACATATTATTATAACATACTATTCTCGTAATAGTTCTACATTGATTGAATTAAATGGTAGTAAGATGGTGCCAACTCTGGATTGTAGTATGGGCGAGGCAGAATTTCCCATCCACTATTCTCCAATCAGTGTTTGACCGAAGTTGCAACATGTGACCGAGCTGTTCTCATATTATGACTGTTCTTTCTGTAATGCTCGCTTCAAACAAATAAGTTGGTTTCGATACAATGGTCCCTTAATTGTTTCAACGATCGGAAGCATTTCATAGTACACGACACCCTTTTGATACCGTTGTCCACATATACACATAGTTACAGGAGTGCACCACTAGAACGACACTTCAGCGACAAGACTGACTCCGCCATTTTAGGGAGGCACTCAGGTATTATCTACCGTAGGGAACATACGCGCAAGCAAGCGAGCTGTGCAGTCTACTATATATATATATATATATATATATATATATATATATATATATATATATATACATATATATATATATCAAAACAATTTAATTGTACTTATGTCGACTGCCCATATACAAATTAATAAATATATTGTTAGATTATTTTAGCCTTCTATAAATAATAAAGCAAAAAATACTTGAAACTAAATATTGGAGAGTATCGGAAAAGGATCTAAACATATGTGTCCACTGTGTCTTATTACGATCTGCGTCTTTGCTGCCCTGCGCGGCAAATGATTTATGAGTTTATTGCCTAGATGCCTGATCAGTTTTTTATATAGGTTTTAAGTTTCTCACAAAGGCTTGCAGAGTTTTCAATTTCAAGTACTGTAGTGAGTCTTGCGTTGTCCTTTCGTTTGAACAGACGTCTTTTCTTTCCTCGTTTGAAATAAAGTTCATGTTAAAAGATTATTTCGTGTATCTTTATTTTAACATTCCACCTACTATATTTAATAAAAATTCAATAGGTTATCGGCCCAGATTTCGCGAGTAAACTTTCCGTGATTTTGTGTATAGTGTAATCTAGTAATAAAATAAAACTGTCTCAAATACAGAACAAAAAACAGTTTTTTTTCTAGTAAGTGAACAATGGAATCCATTAAAATAAAAATTTAATTGTGATAAATATAGTGTGTGGAAGTTTAAAATTCGATCTCTTCTATCTGAACTGGATCTATTGTACGTTCTTGATGAGCAAGTCCCTGCAGTAATGACAAAAGAATAAAAAAAGTGTGAATGAATTGCAAAAGGTGTAATAGTGGAGTATCTGTCGGATTTTTTTTTTTTTGGGTTTTGCAAAAACCAATGATACGGCAAAAACAGTTTTGCAGTCTTCATATGGTTTTCCAATATGGCAGAGAAAATAATCGTATAAAGGATTCTATGCGAAAAATGAACAGCAATATTCAAGAGATAATAAAAGTTGTCAGTTGCACTTAAAAGAAGTATCCTGAATATTACCAGCAAGGAAGGATTAAAGGTGTTCTGGAGGACGTCTTATGTTGTTCGGAGGTGCCGCAAAATTTACTATCTGTCAGCAACATGCAGAAAGCACAGATGAGTATTCACTTCAATCCAAATTGGATTGAAGTTACTAAAAATGATAAAATAATTTTTGTCGGTAAGCCCATAAATAATTTGATTCCTATAGGATTCATTATTAATAAATTATATAATAAAGTCTCTAATGCGATAAACAGTAATTATAGTTGATGGCATCAAAGACTTGGACATATGGGCAAATCGAAAATTATTGAAATGAAAAATAATAAGATGGTCGATGGTATTAAATTAATTAATAATATTCAACTAAATGATTATATGTGTGAAGCTTGTATTTTTGGCAAACAAGCAAGAGTACCTTTTCAGAAAAGATAAAAATAAAAATCATATAAAAAGACCATTTTTTATTATTCATTTAGATGTTTGCGGACCAATCACTCCTTCGCCATTAGATGGTAAAAATTATTTTGTAGATGAATTTGCGCACTACTGCATTACATATTTAATAGTATTAAAGTCAGATGTATTTTCTATTTCAAAGACTTTATAAAAAAAAAGGTCAAACTCATTTTAATTTAAAAATAGTAAATTTATATTGTGATTATGGTGGAAAGTATTTATCGAATGAAATGAAGGACTATTGCAAATATAATTAAATCAGCTATCATTTAACAGTTCCTCATACTCTATTATTAAATGGAGAAAGAATGATTAGAACAATTACTGAAAAAGTGCTACCTTGATAAATGAGATAAACTGAAGGAAGTAATTTGGGGAGAAGCAGTTTTAACTGCTATGTATTTAATAAATTGAACCCTTACTAATGCTTTAAAATAGTATAAAATACCATATCAATTATGGCATGGTAAAAATTCTCAAGTAAAATATTTAAAAGTTCTCGATAGTACAATATATGTGAATAATAAGATAAGAAAAACAAAAATTAAAATTTTGAAGATAAATCTTGGAAACGTATTTTAGTTGGTTATGTTTTAATTTTAATTTTACTATAAAATATGGGATGTAGACTCAGAAAAATTTATTGTAGCAAGGGATGTGATAGCAAGGGATGATAGAAAAAATTCCAAGAAAACTGATGAACGTGATGTTCGCAACAAATCAGTAGAACCTCAGAAATCTGATAATGGAAAATCAGAAAAAATTCTGGAAGGAATTGTTAAAAAAAAATTCCAAGAAAACTGATGAACGTGATGTTCGTAACAAATCAGTAGAGCCTCAGAAATCTGATAATGGAAAATCAGAAGAAATTCTGGAAGGAATTTATAGAAAATTCCAAGAAAACTGATGAACGTGATGTTCGTACCAAATCAGTAGAACTTCAGAATCTGATAATGAAAAATCAGAAAAATTTCTGGAAGACCAATCTGAGAAAAATGAATCAGATAAACAAGATTTGAAAATAGACAGAAATTCAAATGAGAATTTGAACAAGTTTAATAAATCTATAATAGAAATGATCATTGCAATCAGTCAGAATTTCAAAATGATAAATATAATACAAAGAAAATAAATACAAATCTAAGAAGGAGTAATAGAGTCAAAAAATAGACCAAGAATTTCTTATGAAGAAATAAATTACGTTTTGTGTGCACAATCAGTAAATTGTGAAATTCCCAATAATTTCAATGATATTCAAAATAATATCCATAATGAAAAATGGGAACAAGCAATTAAAGATGAATTAAATTCATATTATTTTGACACTAGTATCAAAGCCACAAAACAAAAATATTATATATTGCAAATGGGTATTCGCTATTAAAAATTATGAACATGAAAATCCATTAAAATATAAAGCGCGTCTTGTTGCTCGTAATTTTAATCAAAAATATTTAATTGTTTAGAATGAGACTTTTGCTTCAGTAGCAAGAATTACAAGCTTTAGATTAATTATATCGTTTGCAAAGCAATATAATTTGCTTATTCACCATATGAATGTAAAAACTGCATTTTTAAATGGTTCATTGCAGAAACAAATTTACATGAAAATTCTGAAGGAATTAAATACAAAACAAATCAAGTTTGTAAATTAAATAAAGCTATATATATATATATATATATATATATATATATATATATATATATATATAGATTGAAACGAGCAGTAAGATGTTGGTTTAAAACTTTTGATAAAACATTAATAGCAAATGGTTTTCAAAATTCATTAATCGATCGTTGCATATATATTTAAATAAAGGAGAAATATCTAAGAATATATATGTTGTACTCTACGCACATGATTTAGTAATCGTTACAACCGATATTCACACAATGAGTAATTTTAAAAATGATTTAATGAATTAAAAGAAATTAAACTATTTCATGGAATAAAAATATTATAATAAGATGTAATTATGATGTATATAATGAAATAATTAAATAATTAAATTATGAAATAATGAAATAATGAAATAATGAAATTATAAATTTATGAAATAATGAAATAATGAAATTATAAAATTATAAAATAATGGAATAATGAAATTATGAATTAATGAAATTATGAAGTAATGAAATTATGAAATAATGAAGTTATGAAATAATTAAATTATCAAATAATTAAATTATGAAATAATTAAATTATGAATTAATGAAATTATGAATTAATGAAATTATGAAATTATGAAATTATGAAATAATGACATAATGACATAATGATGTACTTATTCTTAATTAGAGTTCATATATAAAAACGATTTGAAATTAATTTAACATCAGTCATCGTGATGCTGTAAACACACCAGTTGAAAATAATATAAATTATAATGATTTAAATTCAGATAACAAATATGACGCCCTGTTCAAAATCATATCGGATGCTTAATGTATGTAATGATTTATACGCGTCTAGATTTGAGTACAGCAAAACATTTTCTAAGTAGATATTCAAATAAAAATAATAGAGAACTATGGAAATACCTAGAAAGAGTTTTAAGATATTTGAAAGGTTTGATGAATTTATAATTAACTTATACAAAAGGCAACAGTGAAAATATTTTAAGCGGTTATCTTAAATCTTATTAGGGTGGTCATGAAGGTACTGATAGAAAAAGTACTACAGGCTACTTATTTAAGTTATTTGAAAAATTCACGATGCTGGAATACTAAAAGACAAGCATCTGTAGCAGCTTCTGCAACAGAAGCAGAATATATGACGACTTTACTTGAAGGTGTTATGGCTAAAGTTTTTAATAAATAGTATAGAAATTAAAATCATGAAATCGATTGTAATTTATGAAGATAATAACGGTTGTATAAGTATAGCGAATAACCCAAGTAATCATAAGCGATCAAAACATATAGATATTAAATATCATTTCTCGAGAGAGCAAATAGATAAAAATGTAATAATATTGAAACATATTTCCACAGGGGAGCAGATTGCTGATACACTAACAAAGTCATTGCCAACTGTGAAATTCCTTGAACTCAGAAAAGGAATGAGCATGGAGGAATAATAAAATATAATTCATATTGTTTTCATTAATATATATTTTATATTAGTAATAGAGACGGTTTGAATATGTTTTACTGGGTTTCCCTATTCCTTGCAACAAATGTTGGACCGTGTGTAATTTCCCAGAACAAACGGGGAAAGAATATAGACTGAAAGGAACTATCGTATATCTAATATTAAGTTTTATTTTATTATATATTATTGTATTTACTCAAGTAATTTTTGAGGGGGCGTGTTAGATTATTTTAGCCTTCTATAAATAATAAAGCAAAAAATACTTGAAACTAAATATTGGAGAGTATCGGAAAAGGATCTAAACATATATGTCCACTGTGTCTTATTACGATCTGCGTCTTTGCTGCCCTGCGCGGCAAATGATTTATGAGTTTATTGCCTAGATGCCTGATCAGTTTTTTATATAGGTTTTAAGTTTCTCACAAAGGCTTGCAGAGTTTTCAATTTCAAGTACTGTAGTGAGTCTTGCGTTGTCCTTTCGTTTGAACAGACGTCTTTTCTTTCCTCGTTTGAAATAAAGTTCATGTTAAAAGATTATTTCGTGTATCTTTATTTTAACATTCCACCTACTATATTTAATAAAAATTCAATATATATTTTTTATTTATTGGTCTTTTATTATTAATAATTTTATTTATTAATAAATTTTTTTTTATTGGTCTTACAGTCCAATCAATTCAATCTAAAAATACAAATTAAAATAAAAATAAAAATAAAATTAAAATTAAAAATAAAAATTAAATTAAAAATTCTAATGACAATCAGATTGTCCTTGTTTACATTCACCCCCGTAGACAAGGACAGTCTGACTGTTATTATAATTTTTTATTTAAATTTTAATTTAATTTGTATTATTAATTTTAATTTTATTTTTATTTTAATTTGTATTTTTAGATTGAATTGATTGGACTGTAAGACCAATAAAAAAAATATATTTATTAATTTATATATATCAAAACCATAGTTATTTATCTGATCCATCCCTTAACCTAACGAGATAGATTAAAGAAAGATCATGAGTTGTGGGCACGATCGACAGGTCTGCAGGAGTACGGCATGGGGTCGCGCAAGTTCGGATAAACCCCGACACGCAAATCCCGACAACTGGTGACCCCTTCGTGCTCGAATAAGGGAATTGGTCCCGCGTACATCTGATATACAGTTCGCGTAATGAGTGAAGTGTTAATCGAGCGGAAAAATTACCTGCCTTCCTACTGACGAGCCCAGCAGGTAGCTGAGGGCGAAACGTATAAATAGTATTTACTTCAGCTAATAATTTTGTTAAAATTTTACAAACTCTACTACACTTTATTTCAATTTTTACGCAAAATTAAATACAAATTCTTTGCTCCATTTTTTTCAGAAACGAAAATCGCCGAGCTCGAAAAAACACGTCTGACGTTAGAGGCTATCACTTAAAAAGTAAGCAATGAATATTGCTGAAAATTTTACCGTATTTCACGTGTGTGCGTATCAACATAAAAAAAATTTTTATACGGGCGAACTCTCCAAACCCGCGAAATTGAAAAATTCTCGTTACTTTTCGAACATACCTCGTATACCTTTAGCGAGAAGGATAATAATAGCTCTACCTGATTGTATGATTGAAGACTAGTTGTTAATGATTTCTCGCTAAATACATTAACAACATAACCAAAAAATTAAGTACAAGTAGTCATTAATAATAAATATTAAATGATAAAAATCTTTCCTCTCAAACAAATTGTTGAAATGAAAATCTAAGTAACAATAAAAACCAGTTGAAATTAACCGAACAAATTAATTGCTTTAAACAAATTCCAAGCACTATGCGCGAGTAATTTATCCTTTCCGATAACCTCACACGATTGTGAAAAACGAAAACAGCAACATAAAGTTTGTTACAAAGCACACGAAAATGCTCTCTTTTCGCATACACGACAATTCAAGAGCATAATACTCAGGTGAAAAACAGAGGCCTCAATCGCGCACGCGTATAGATAATAAATCCGTATAGGATCTAGAGCCAACAATCAGTTCTTACATTAAAAAACAAGCTATAACCTCATTAAAAAAATATAATTAATCACACAGAAGTATAGGTTAGGTCCTATAGCTTTACAACCGTTTCGTGTACGCGACCATAAGTCAGGGCAATCTCCGTCCCGTATGAGCGAAATAACTTCATATAGCAGAACAACAGTAGTTAAGATATGCAGACTTAGGTAGGTTTAGCTGATTTAAAACATAGATAAGTTCATAAGTTAACTAAGCGTATTCAACCTCATTGTAAGGGAGCTTACGAGTGTCTCCATAGGTTAATATGTGACTTAAATTCTGACGAGACTACGACAGACAGACATCTGAGAAGTAGTAGACAGTTCAGAAAACCGGAAATACAATGAATCCCATCGGGATCTCCGTAATACCCGCTGGGAATTCGATAATGAAAACACACCCCGCGGTAATCTGTGGTGCGTCTAAATTTTTTTGCAGATCCAGCGGTAATCACCGCGTCGGTTAACGCGACGTCAATTATAAACGTGTCAAATTTCGCGCTTCCATACACGGGCATTGGAGCGTCGGAGAACCAGAAACTCTGGATCCTCAACGATATCCTTAGATATAATCGATCTCTTGAAATGGAGAAACACCTTGTGGAGTTGTGGGAGGAAACTATTAACCTCCGCAGACAGATCGAAGATCTGAGTGCGGTTATCATTAACTTCATAACGAGAGAATCGACAATCCGGTTGATAGGCGTGATAAGGCTGAAAATTTACAACCGAATAACCCGCTAACCGACCTTAACGAACCGCGATCGGGATAATCCGTCCGGTTTACTAATTTCGTAAAAACAGAAGCCGTAGGATGGTCTAACATTTTCGAAATGATGCTTACCGCAATAGCCATAACATCAGACGTTAAGAAATTCGGAATATTGACGAGCCACTTACCGAGCGACATAATCCGTATTACCCCCAGCCTCTTGCACGAGCTCCCCGTGGATGCTATGTATTGGGTGTACCAATAAGTTTCGACCGTTTTTTTATAAAGAAATCAAAATTTATTGTAGATAAAAGTACAAATAATGTCATTCAAAATATTGCTCATCACTTTCTACTACTTTTGACCATCCTTCGGGCAGTAAGTCGATACTCTGTCTAAAAAATTGCTCGTCTTTTAAGGCGATACACGAATTGACCCATTTCTTTAATTCCTCGTAAGAAGTGAAGTGCTGTTCAGCTAGACCATGAGTCATCAACCGGAATAGGTGGTAGTCTGAAGGAGCAATATCTGGTAAATACGGCGGAAGGGATAGGACATCTCAATTCAATGTTTCTAACGTTTCATTTACGATTTTTGCAACATGTGGTCGAGCATTACCATGCTGAAAAATGACTTTATCGTACCTTTTAGCATATTATGGACGTTTAATCTTCAATGCTCCGCTCAATTGCATCAGCTATTGTTGGTAACGTTCCCCGGTGACGGTTTGATTGTGTTGGAGTAGTTCGTAATAGATTACTCCAAGCTGATCCCACCAAATGCACAGCATTAGCTTCTTGCCATCAATGTTTGGCTTGGCCATCTTGCCATGAATGTTTGGCATGCTCAGGCTTACCACATGACTTCCTTGGTTGTCGTAGTGAATCTACTTTTCGTCTTCCGTCACGATTCGATGTAGAAATCCATTGCAATTTTGCTTTTGAGCAATTGTTCGTAAGTAAATAAGCGACGTTCGACGTTTCTTAGCTTTAGTTCGTAAGGAACCCAATTTCCTTACTTTTGGACCATACCCAGGGTTTTAAGACGTTGTGAAATAGCTTGCTGAGTCACTGCTAACGCTTGTGCAAGTTCTTCATGCGTTTGGCACGGATCTTCCTCCAGTGAAGCTTTCAATTTTTTGTCGCCATAAACTTTGGGCCTTCCGCTACGTGTTTTATCCTCCATGTCAAAATCACTACTGTTAAATTTTTGTAACCACTCCCGACAACTACTCTCACTCAAATTAACATCACCATATGCTTCTATGCGTAGCCGATGTGCTTCAGCTGCAGATTGCTTTAAATGAAAGAAGTAAATGAATAATTTCTGTAAATAACGCTTACTTAATTCAAAACTTGACAGCTTAACACGCTGAAAAGTAAGTGATGCTAGCAAAAAGTCACTGGTATTAAAAGGTTATACTGTTTCTAGATGTCAATGTATACTAAACGACATATCATAGCTGATAATTTCTACGTTATCTTATCGGTGGCGCCATCTTTTCAAAACGGCGAAAACTTATTTGTACACCTAATATATCAAATTCGTAGTTATTTATCTGACCCGTCTCATAACGTAACGAAATAAGTTAAGGATAGGTCATCAATCATATGCAGAGTATGACTTTATTGACGTGAATATTTCGTTTAGGCGTCGATTGCGTGCGTTCACAGGGCATTGTATACCCTTTTCTTCGTTTAGGGTTACCGTAATAAATATCTTTATGATATCATGATTCATACCGCTAAAAAATTTATCTTTATACCGCTGCAGCAACATTTCGGAAACACAAAATTGCCGTTCGACGTCTCTCGGATTCAATTTGTACGACACCCCGTTTCCAAAATTTTGAATGAATCCCAATTCTTTTATTTGTAGGGAAACAGCTTGTTTCGTAATGACCAATGATGCAGTAAGTTCTTCTAGAATCAGGCACGGATGCTCATTCAGCAAAGCATCTAATTCCGCATTTTCAAAATTTTTCTGCTTTCCGGAGCGATCCCTATTTTCAACTTCAAAATTACCACATTTGATCGTTTGAACCACTTGCGGCACATCGATTCTCCAATACATTCCACCGTATAAGATTCCGTAAGCAAATAATAGGCCTCAGTCACATTTTTCTTCATATTAAAGAATAGAAGCAAAGCTTGCCGCAAAATGATATTTATTTGGCTGGAAATTTACCATGATTTTGCTCGATAGAATAAACGACAGAGAAAGAAATGCTGGGAAGTTGATTATAGTTTCACAACCTACAAACATAATACATGAGGTGTGTGATATATCTGTCGAGGGTGCAATGGTGACGTCATCTTTTGACAAACGCTGGAAACTTACTTGTACACCCAATACATAAATTACAAAATTATTAATTGTCGTTTTTAAATATATCGAATTCACATATACTATAATCGCAAAAATGCATATTATCTTAGATTGATTAAAATAATTTATTTGTTTAGGTCTTAAGTGAATAGAATTAAATTAAAATAAAGAAGTCTACATAAAAATGTATATAAATATAAATACAAAAACTTAGATAAAATATGCATATATATCCAGCATAATTTTATATTATTATGAATTTTTATTCGTTATCTGTTTTTAAATTTATTTTCTATATACATGTATGTCTAGATATTTTTTCTTTGTTCACTTTAGATTACTTATCCACTCTGCACTATAGCTAATACTCCTCGATTGCCTGAACATTGTATAGAATATGTTAAAGTAATTCAGTGGCCAAAGGAGAATCCATTTGAATGTTCTATTGATGGAGACGATCCACAACATTTAGGATGGATTTATGAAAAATCTAATGAACGAGCCTTACATTTTGGTATTCAAGGATTATCCTATCGATTAGTTCAAGGTGTAGTCAAAAATATTATACCAGCAGTAGCATCTACCAACGCAGTTATTGCATCCATATGCTGCACTGAAGTCTTTAAATTAGCAACTAGTTGTAGTGCATCTTTAAATAATTACCTGGTAAGTAAGAGCATATAGATAGTAATTTTGGTTAACAGTTTGACTTTGAAGAACCTATTGACGTTATAGGTTTCAAGAAAACCCAAAAGAACAATCAACATTGCTTTGAATTTTGATTTGCTTATTTTTGTTTTTTGACTCCGCGATGTTTGACTCTTCTAGTGCGTGCATTGGCGTTTTTCAGCACGTTGATTCAGCAATCACGCGAATATTTAAACGTTGATCATAATGCAAAATATTATCGGCTTTTTCCATATTTTCATCTGTTTTTGACGTTGAAGAGCGATCCCCGCATAAACTATCGTCAATATCTTCTCGGCCATATCTAAAAAATTTAAAGCACTCAAATATACGTGAACGCAATAATCATTCATTGTTATGTACTTGTTTCAATAAATTATTAGTTTCAGTTGTAGTTTTTCTAAATATCATATAAAATTACACAACAATCCTTTGTACTATTTTTGCAATGATCATTTTTCCGTCAAAATAAAAAAGACAGCATAAAAAACAGGTTTATTACTATAACAAAAAACGTTGACAAAAAATTCTCAACGTCGACGAATTGGCATGTCGAAGAAGTCTTATCGTCAGGTTTCGATAATTGGTTTTGTCAAACTGGTACCGAAATTTCTATGTCACTGCGACGCCCCTGAATGATAAAACCAAAGAAAACGGATTTAATATAGAACATATTTCAAAGGGCAATAAAATTACGACAGACTATGCCTATCATAACGAAGTCTTGTAGAAAAGGGAGCAGTAGATTCGCCCACAATCCAGTAGAGACTATCGCGCATATTTCAGGACGATAATTCATGAGGAGATTCCCGGGACATAAATTCCACTGGAGGCCATCATAACAAGCGGCTAAAATTATCCGTGCTCGTTCGATTATACGGTGGTAATAGATTTTTTCTGGTCACATTTTTCTGGTCTGTCCTCACGCAGACAATGGATAAATGGAAGATACAAAATCGCTATGAAAAAAACAGGAGGATTATTACTCGCACGAAATATAAACTGTACGATAAACCTACGATGATGAAGAGGCCCAAAACTAAAAACGTTTAACTACTCCTCTACCGCGTCCCGTCAACCCGATTTCGAATCGAATCTGAACCCGTTCATTTGCTGACTACTACTACATCATCGAATGTAAGATTGGGGTAAACCCAGTCCGAACCGCGATAGAAGTCATTTTTGTCGCGTGCATTGAGAAACCGGTACTGCTACTATCAGGTATGTGAATAAGTCTTTCCCGTTTTTTTTTCAAATTTTGAGCCTTTATTGTGAAAAAATGGTTACAAATGAATTATTGAAAGTATTGGCCATCGCTAGTATTACTATTTGGCTTATTTTATTAGTAATAATTTTATTAGTAATAATTTTATTAGTAATACTATTTGGCTTCCTCGTAGGAATGGAAGTGCTGGTCAGCCAGGCCATGCGTCATCGATCTGAAGAGATGGTAATCAGACGGAGCAACGTCTGGACTATACGGCGGGTGGCGTAGGACTTCCCATTTGAGCGTTTCTAAGTATGTTTTCACCGGCGGTGCAACATGTGGGCGAGCATTGTCATGTTGCAAAATAACTTTGTCGTGCCTGTCGGAGTATTGTGGCCGTTTTTCTCGCAGTGCGCGGCTCAAACGCATCAATTGTCGTCGATAGACCTCGCCTGTGATCCTTTCATTCGGTTTCAGAAGCTCATAGTAAACCACACCTAGCTGGTCCCACCATATACAGAGCATGAGCTTGGCGCCATGAATATTTGGCTTGGCCGTCGATGATAATGCATGGCCGGGTAGTCCCCATGATTTTCTTCGCTTCGGATTATCGTAACGTATCCACTTTTCATCGCCAGTCACGATACGATGCAGAAAACCCTTTCTTTTATGTCGCTGAAGCAGCTGTTCGCAAGTGAAAAAACGCCGTTCGACGTCTCTCAGCTTCAGTTCGTACGGCACCCAATTTCCTTGCTTTTGGATCATTCCCATGGCTTTCAAACGCTTGGAAATGGTTGTTCGGTCAACTCCCAATGCTTCAGCAAGTTCTTCTTGCGTTTGACAAGAATCTTCATCAAGCAAAGTCGCCAATTCTCGATCTTCAAAGATTTGCGGCCGCCCGGAACGCTCCTTGTCTTCCAAGTCGAAATCACCGCTTTTGAAGCGTCGAAACCATCCGCGAACACTTGAATCATCGACACAACCTTCTCCATAAGCCTCCTGAAGCAATCGATGCGTCTCGGCAGCAGATTTCTTCAAATTGAACCAATAAAGTGAAACTTCCCGCAAATGACGTCGACTCGGCTCAAATTTCGATATTTTCTCGATATCAAAAATTTATGATGCGAAAAAATTTTAACTAATGTGTTAGTATGGAATTGTGGACATATGAATAAGCTTTGATTATGACATATGTAACCATTGAATACTCGCACAGTATTGGTGGCGCCATCTCTTACAAAAACCGGGAAAGACTTTTTCACACTCCTAATAAAAGTTTGGACTTATCGGTGGCACCTTTGTCGACTTCACACCCTCCAAGCGAACTCACCCTTCCGTCCTAGCAAAATCCAAGCCGGAGCAACTGCGCAATGCATCATCGCGCCACAGATGTCGAAATTATGGCAGAGGATAATCTCTGACTGTCTACACCCAAATTCTACTATAAATGTGTCAGCCAACAAAGGATGTCCTCACGTGTACATTTGGTTGGAGTGATCAATCTCATCGTTTTCGGAGTGGAAGTGCGAAAACGACATACAATCATCTTGTGACTGAAGACAGACGATGAAAACAACATGAGCAACCCACAGGGATGTAGCCTATAATGACGAGCCCTGCTGTCGAATAATCTATGTTCGCGCAGGCGTTACAAGAGCATCCTAGCTTAATGGGAATAGAATATAACCGCTGAGGATGCTGCTCGCAGATACCGCCCATAATAAAGATCCGGGGACAATACAACTCAGAACGAGGTGATTACCGAATTCACCTCACACCTCATTCTAACAGTGAAGAAAATAAAAAAAAAAGACTGACAATGTAGCATAGATTCAAGCTCTTTGCGGTTCTTTTGATTTAATGTAATATTGCATATAATAACATTTCAGCTAGCTAGTAAGAGCGAATGAGGAAGAATTCTTAGGCTTAGGTACCTTGGCATTGTAGGACATAAGATCTTTATGACTTATGACCGTAAGAATTCAAAAATAACGAAGTGTAATATTAGTTATAGATTTATAAATATGTCAGACTTATGTAAATTTAGGAATATCGTTAATCTAAGAAAAATTATTACAATGGAAAAATATGCTCTAGATAGGCATATAGGTAAACAGAAGAAGAGAGACGACGAGGAGCGTTATATATCCATAATATGCAATACAGTTTATTTATCATACGTATTTAGTTATTTATACTGTTAGCTAAATGTTAGTCGCATTCCTTCACAGTCGGCGTTCTGATACGGAAGGATAGCACCACAATTCTCAAAATTTAATTCGATAAAAATCTAAACGGTCTCCCTTGGAGTAATCTTTTGTAGTTATTACTAATGAATTAAATAAATACATAGATTTATTTATTTTTAAATACAGTGAATGTAATTGGTTTAAATTAATATTTTATTTATTCAGAGTAAAGAAATGTCAATTATATTCACGGAATATCCTTATATTCTAATAAAGAAGTAATTTTTCGTCACCATTTTCAATCTTCAAAAATACCTGTGCATAGTTTCACACCAATGTCACATCTGATCTATAGTATTTTAGCAACGAAATCATCATCTTCCGGTATCTTAAACGGCTCAAAAAAGTATATTGGCCATATTATTTTTTTTTTTTAGTTACAATTTGTACCACTGTTTTTAAATCAGCTCCATTATGTATTCTAATATTATATTATAGGATAATGGTGCAACGTGTACGTATCTCTGTTTCAATCAGACCAAAAGTTTTTAAGTGTTTTTTCGGTATTTTCAAAACTACATGATATATTCATAAGCTGTGCATCCAGGAATTATTGTCTTTCATTAAGAGTTTAGCAAAACTGAATTGTTTCTGTCATATTTCAATTTCAGTACAAAAGCTGCTCATGCTGCTGTTCCGGTGATAGTGCTGTGTTGAAGTCATTTTCATTATTGTTAGACTTAGCGCACGCTTTGACCGGTGGCAATCATCTGTCTTGCGCTCGTCAGCGTATTGAACAATAGTTACAATTTCGAAAAATATTATAAGGTGTACAAATAAGTTTCCGCCGTTTTGAAAAGATGGCGCCACCGATAAGATAACGTAGAAATTATCAGCTATGAAATATCGTTTAGTATACGTTGACATCTGGACACAGTATAACCTTTTAATACGTCTGACTTTTCACTAGCATCATTTACTTTTCATCGTGTTAAGATGTCAAGTTTTGAGATAAATAAGCGTTATTTGCAGGAATTGTTAATTTACTTCTTTCATTTAAAGCAATCTGCAGCTGAAGCACATCGGCTACTCATAGAAGTATATGGTGATGTTAATTTGAGTGAGAATAGTTGTCGGGAAGTGGTTACAAAAATTTAACAGTGGTGATTTTGACATGGAGGACAAAACACGCAGCGGAAGGCCCAAAGTTTATGGCGACAGAAAATTGAAAGCTTTGCTTGAGGAAAATCCGTGCCAAACGCCAGAACAACTTGCACACGAGTTAGAAGTATCTCAGCAAGCTATTTCACAACGTCTCAAGACCCTGGGTATGGTCCAAAAGCCAGGAAATTGGGTTCCTTACCAAGAACAGCTCATGCAATTGAGCCAAGCATTGAAGATTAAACGTCCACAGTATGCCAAAAGGCACGATAAAGTCATTTTTCAGCATGACAACGCTCGGCCACATGTTCCAACAATCGTAAAGGAAACGTTAGAAGCACTGAATTGGGACTTCCTACCCCACCCGACGTATTCATCAGACATTTCTCCTTCAGATTATCATCTATTCCGGTCGATGCAAATGGTCTGGCTATGCAGCACTTCACTTCTTACGAGGAATTGAAGAAATGGGTCAATTCGTGCATCGCCTTAAAAGACGAGCAATTTTTTAGACGAGGTATCCACTTGCTGACCGAAAGATGGTCAAAAGTAGTAGAAAGTGATGGGAAATCTTTTGAATGACATTATTTGTACCTTTTTTTTACAATAAATTCTTATTTCTTTATAAACAAAATGGCGGAAACTTATTTGCAGACCTAATATTTAACTGTTCTTCTTATTAAACATTTGATTTTTAAATATTATTTTTTTCGAGACTGTACATGATTTTGTGTGTGTGTGTGTGTGTGTGTGTTTTTATTAGGCTTAGGCAGAGCAAGCTCTGCACTAGTGGCCTCTCGAAATCAGCATCCCGCCGGAACTATCCGGGAATATTACTTCGGCGGGGCTGTTAGTTAGCCTATACGACTCCTCTTCTTATGACACTATCCTACGTCCCCCATCCACACAAGTGATCAGGGGTTCGGTGTTCGTCCTCTGCATCTTAAAATAGAATAGAATCAGTTAGCCTGGTTCATCGTGGGCCATTCACCTAGTTCTATCGGCATTTCTAAGTTTGGTCATCACCTCTTTTGCGAAACTGGCTACTGCCTTCCAGTTTTCAGAAGATTCCAGCATTATTGATAGGATGCTCTCTGGTCTTATTGGCTTATTGATGATGTTCATCAAGTGCTCACGTTGTGTTCTAAAACGAGGGCAGCTCACTAATATATGCTCGGCATCCTCGACCAAAGTCGGACAGATGGGTCAGAAATCATTATTATCCAGGTGAAAGCGGTGGAAATAGGACCTAAAACAACCATGTTCAGTCAGCAACTGGGTTAGGTGGAAATCTAATTCCCCGTGTTTCCTGTTGATCCATCTGTGTATGTCTGGAAGGATACGATAAGTCCATCGGCCTTTGCTAGAATCGGTCCATCGTTTTTGCCATATTTCTATAGAACTATGATGTTCCACGTTTTTAGCACCTTGTAGAGAATCCACTGCGGCCTTACATATGTTGTGCAGCCTAGCCAGTTCATCTCCAGCTAAATCGAAAGGAAGAATTCCGGCAAGTACCTCGGCAGCGTCGGTGGATACGGTCCTGTAACCACTAATAATACGTATACAGGAGCGACGACAGGTCGCAATGGCCAGCTCAGAATACGATTTAATTTCGCATGCATGATGCCAGATTGGTGCTGCATACATGCTGACAGAATTGACAACATAAGCTAATAGTTTCCTCTGGGGTGGACGTGGGCCACTAATGTTAGGCATGCGCCGACACAAGGCAGCTGAAACTCGTTGCACTTTTTCGCCAGATATCTTTAGATGTTCTTTGAAGTTTAACCTGGCATCAAGCTGTACACCCAAGTATCGTAAAGATGGCGCAGAACTAATGCGGCAGCTACCAACTTTAAGAGTAATACTATCTACCTTCTTACGAATGCTGACAAGAACTACTTCTGTCTTGTGCTCCACTACTTGTAGACCAGCCGACTTAATCCATCTACTGCTGTTGCTCATTGCCTCATTGGCATTTTCAGTAAGTTCATCAAAGGTCTTAGCCGTGACTACTAGAGCGATAACGTCGGCGTACCCTACTGTTATTGAACCACGTGGTTGTGGAATCCTCAACATGCCATCATACATAATATTCCACAATATAGGTCCCATAACTGAGCCCTGAGAGACTCCCGCAGTAACCTTATGCGATACAATGCCTTCATCCGTTCGGTATAATATTATCCTATTCTCAAAGTAGCTGGTCACGACATTCTGTAAATAACCAGGTACTCCGAACTCTTTAAGAGAACTCATAATAGAAGACCAGCGCGCTGAATTAAAGGCATTCTTGACATCTAGAGCGACAATGGCACAATACTGTTTAGTGCCACCTTTCCATCTCTTACCACTGATTGCATTTGTTGCGGTACACACTACCAGTTTAATGGCATCGACTGTTGATTTTGATTTCCGAAATCCAAATTGGCGTGAGTGCATGCTGAATTGGAGTGAGTGAATGCTTCCAGTCGGCTACATATTATTTTTTCAAATATTTTACCTACCGTGTCGAGCATACACAATAGCCTGTATGATGAAGGATCATCAAGTGGCTTATTGCCCTTAGGTAACAGGACTAACCTTTGAGTTTTCCAGCAATCAGGAAAAATACCCTCAAGAAGACAAGCATTATATACTTTTAGATATATAGCTGGATTCTTCTGTATCGCCTCAGAAATGCATGCTTCAGAAATATGCTTCATGAGTGCATTTGCCAGATGGCCTGGTGCACCATATTCTAAACATATTGATACTCAATTCTGATAAGAAGAAAAGAACTAAGCATAATTACTTGGTATGGTACACATGTACAACGCACAAGAGACATAAAGGGTTCAAAATGTTAATTAGTATAATTAGATGTTTTAATTTTCCTTGATTTTTTTCAATATATTATAAGTAGATGTTGTGTGTATATTCATGTGTGTACGTAGAAAAATGCTCTTGTTCACCTGACATATGTTGTGACTCTCCAGAATTCAGGAACCAAACCATCGATTGATCATTATCCTTGGTCGAAATGAACATTTCTCCGACAAGTGCTTCGTATATTTTCATTTGATTTTTGCCTAAGCGTCCTCCTGTGCTTGAATTTGAAATACGTTTAGAATTTCCTGGAAGGTACCAGCAGTCTCGCTTCGTATGCCCAGGCTTGCCGCAATGCCGGCAGCCTGTTTGTTTTGATTCCTTTGCCGCTACAAAATTCTGGCTTACTTCACTCTGACTTTGTCCTCTATAGCCATGCGACTTTCATCCTATTTTTTGGGGAATTTTGGTTTCTATATTTAGATACAAGAGCTGAATTTTCTGTATCTACCTGTGTACTTATTCGCGTTTCTCTTATAAATAATGAAAAGATTTTAAGTATTTTAATATTTTAATAAAGAAAATAACATATACAAAATAATATTTTACGATTTGGTTTGAGCTCATAAAATCAATGTGTTTTTACTTTTACTACAATAAATAACTCAGAACTTACAATTAAAATTACACACAAATGGTAAGATGTTTTAAGTCAAACTGTAGAAATTCTAATATTGATAATATCAAAATTTGATAAGTCAATAATTATCACATAAACATTAGAAATCAAGTACAAAATACAAAAGTCTCTGCCCGAACATATTATAAAAATGGGATTATGAAAGGGTTAATGAAAGGTAAAGGAACAGTAGTTAAACGAGATTGATTATTATTCTGATTATAACCAATATTACATTTATTATTACTAGTTTTAGTACGACTATATTTAATATAGTGTATTCTATGTTTTATAATTTTTATTGTAATTATTAAAAATATTACATATGATGGTTATCTTTTTTTAACATAAATTAATGTATCATTGACATGTCTAAAATATATTGAAGGTACACAATTGTATTCATTTTTTAAAACATTAAGACTTTCTGATTCTAAGTGATCCATCACTAACTGAACAAACAATGGAGAAATAGAGGAACCCATGGGTGATCAAAAAATTTCTTTGTAAATTTTATTATTAAAACTAAAAAAGTATTAACATAAAGGAATTTTGTCATAATATTAAGTCATAATATAATTAAATAATAAACAAGTATAAATAATAAAGATATAATACAAGTCTTATAATAATACAAGTCTCCGAAAATACAAATTATATTGAATCTAAGGAGGGACTTTGTATAGTAATAAAAAATGCTTTATTTACATTAAATTTAAAAATCATTGTAATTTAAGATTAAGATCAGTGTCATTTAAAATTCCATGCACAAACTATTTTTACTACCATTTTTGAAGAAACATCGAGAAGTTAAACCAGGTTATAATGTATATATGTGTGTGTATATTGATATAAATTTTTGGAAATTAATTTGTATATATTTAGTCAAATAAAAATGTGCAGGTTTTTACAGATACAGATGGCATTTATACTTATACTTATGAAGCTGAAAAGAATAACGAATGTCTGGCCTGCAGCAACACCTCAAGAGCAATTCTAGTTGAAAATATGAATATCAAATTAAAAGATTTAATCGAAATTCTTTCTTCGGAAAATGACCTTCAAATGAAAAATCCTGGATTAACTGCTAATATTTTAGGAAAAATTAAGACATTATACATCCAAAGTATTCCAAGCATTGAAGAAAAAACCAGACGAAACTTATCCAAAACATTATGTGATTTAGGATTAGAAGAAGGTTCTGAAATTATAGTTGCAGATGTTACGAGGCCAAATAGCATTATATTTACATTAAAATCAAAATAAAATTCAGACATGTTTACTTGAACAGAAATCTATATTTCATAATTATTTAAATATATATCTTTACTTATGTTACTAATCGCTTCCTTCTAAAATTAGAGCTAATGGCGTTAAGACTAGTTATTAATGTATTTGTGATATGCATATGAATTTGTTTGCATTTGGGAACAATAACTACTTGTGTTCAGTTTTCTTTTAAGAGCAAAATAATTTTTTTCTTTCACGATTGATTAAAATAAAAATAAAAAAAAGTTGTGCATTAATTTAATTGTTAATGTATGATGATATTTTTAAGACACCTTTAGAAAACATTTACACTATTTAGAAAACTTTACTATATTTAGAAAACTTTACACTAAGCATCCTAATAATATCCCTATATTAATCATCTTTCGTATAAAGCAAATATGTAAAGGCAACTTTTAAGTATAGGTAATTACCCATTCGCTTTTTTTCACTCGTGTCAGACTTATCTATTTTGCTCATTAGTTCATAATTTACTATTTTTTAACGCTCCAGTTTCGAATAATATATTCAATTTTTCCACTCAGCAGAAAACTGAATTAAAGCTTTTTTGTATTTTTAATTGCTTTATAAGCTAAAGTTTTGGCAGTAAATTTTTTTGTCAATAATAATGCTATAAGAAACTTAAGTCTAAGGGCGATGTCATATATAATATTATTATATTATATTAATAATAATTAAGCATTTAACATTAAATTAAATATTCGCGCACTTATTTATCATCATTGTATTCCTTTACCGCTGATGAATTCTATAACGTATATGTGAAATGATGAACGTTCTAGTTTTTTTCCGTATATACCATAAGTTTCTGTGTTCTATTTTAAATGCTAGAATAACTTCGACATTAAGTTTATTTAAATAATTGAACTGTTGCGCCCATCTATTTATTTGGCTACCAAGTCAATTCTTTAAACCATAGATATCTTTGAGAGTTTACCTATTTTTCGTAACTTACATTCAAGTGTACCGGCATAAACTGAACGTCAATATACGAGTGTCTCCATAGGAAACATTTGTTGTGAACAAAAATAAGTTTTTTTGTTTGATTTATCTTTCTTTGTTCGCTTATCTGGTTTCGTGTTGAATTACAAAAGTGGAGAGAACGATCCTTGACTGAGTGCGAGCCGTTATATCTAGAAAATAACTTCTGACCGCTGTTCTTTATTATCTATAGCGATGCGCTGTACTCGGGCTACCAGCAGCATCTTGGAGGTAGAGGAATAAGAGAACGAGAAACAGGCAAATACTACTACTGACACAAACTCTTTGAAAGAAACATAAATTTATTAATTTATTATAATATGCGCGTGTTCAGATAATTTACTTGGACAATTCTCTCCCGTGTATGGAAAGTTGGTTTATGCGAGTTCCTGACTGATGATCAGTTGGCCAGCCGGATACTCTAACATTGCGCGACAGTTTAGCTACGTTAGTGATTTTGGCTACGTTAGTTTCGCTACGTTTCGTTCGAAGATATCAAAATTTTCCTGGATTAGGGGGAATTCATGTACTTTTAAGTATGATGTGTATTCTAATTATATCATAATTAATACTATGATAATTTTTTAATTTTATATATAAATTAATATTTTATTTTTAAAATATTTTAAAAAATAATACAGACCGATAAAATTTCAGAATGTAAAATGCCCAAATAGGAGACAATACGATGCAAATGTTTTTGATGCTCTGTATTCGAATCCGGCCATGGTAATGATCCATCACCCTAGTGTTCCGAGATATTTTAACCTATATGTGCATGAAACAGACTTTTTACTTTGCTATATTTCAGATTATATAATCTGGAGAATACATTTTTTTAAAGATAACTCTTATCGTTCAAAATTTTAAGTCTTGCCCTTCAAAACCATTTTTTGACTTTTGAGGATCAATGTTTTTCGCAAATAGAATTCATTGAAAGTTTCTCTTTTAGCATTGCACGGACAAAATAAAAAATCCTCAAGAATAAAGTAGTTTAGTACTTCTATGTTTTTTGGAATACTAGAATCAAATCTAATCTTAATGCTTTTACACTGCCCGAGATATTCGACATATCCTAACCTAGGTACCGAAACTATTACTTTTGTGAATTTATTAAGGCAATGAATGTACCTACGTTGTAAACGTTTAGTGCTCGAAGTAGGACAAAATTTTCGCTTTAACCATTGAAGCTGGTGGTAATCTGAAACGCTATAAACCCGATTTTCTTTAGCCCTATTTTTCAAAACCCAAATTCTTGAAAGCTCGAAATTTATGAGACACGACGAGTGTTGCATTTACTGCCAGTTCAATATGAAAATATAAAGTACACTGAAAATACTTTTACTCATGGACATGCGTGCCATTTGAAGTTTATGGCAAAGTAAGTTATTGGACCGCTTGGATAAAAAATTTTGCTTCATTACAATAATGCACCAGCACATTCATCTGGAGTTATCGCCACCACACTTTATGAATTGTGTTATCCATTGCTGCCGCACTCACCGTATTCACCCGATCTGGCTCACCTAACATGAAGAAATGGCTCGCAGGAAAAAAAGTTTGCTCAAACGAGCAAGTCACCGCTGAAACAGGAGCTTTTTTGGAGAGTTTGAAACATCGATTTTTTGGGAGGGGTTAAAAAAATGGCCAAAAAATTGGACAAGTGTATCTTTCTAAAAGGGGAGTATGGTTATTTTAAAAATTTTATAAAATGGTGTCTCCATTTCTAATACGGATCTTTATTGAATCGCCCTCATATATCCGAATTACTTAATTTTCTTATGAAAATTTAATATTAGATTTACAAAAGTAGTAGTCATCCTCATGATTTGCATGCTTGTTCCAGGATGTCGGTGTACTGACGGTCGATGTAATCTATTTTATTTATCAACCAATTCGTAGCATTGATTCCATTTGATTCCATCCATTCGGTGTCGTTTATTTTATCAAACAAACGCATAGAAAGTTTCCATCCAACTAAATATTAGGTTGTCAAATATCTCCCTTCCGCTTTTTTGCTCTTCATTCAATGCTTTATGAAAAGTGTTACAGTGGTCGGATTTACTTCAAATATGCACCGTTTTGTTCAATAATCTGTTTCCATCTAGACAGCAACTTCATAATACCCCTCTCGTAGAAATCCCTCTTCTTATTTGCGAATATCTTGGACAACCACTTTTCATAAGCCTCTTTTGAGTCCAACTTTACAACACCAAGGACGTTCGACATAGATAGGAAGAGGCGGTAAACACTTGGCGCTATGTCCGGGCTATATTATGGATGCGATAAAACCTCCCATCCGAACTCCCGTAGCTTCTGACGAAGTGTGTGGAATGGCGTCCTGGTGGAACACTACGCCCTTCCTGTCGGCTAATTGTGGACGCTTCTAGTCAATAGCCTGCTTCAAGCGGTTCAGTTGTTCACATTAGATGGCAGAATTAAGCGTCTGGCCGTATGGGAGCAGCTCATAGTGGATAATTCCCTTCCAATCCCACCAAACACAGCAAAACCTTCCTGGCCGTCAATCCCGGTTTGGCCACTGTTTGCGACGGTCCACCGGCCTTGGACCACGATCGTTTTCAGTTGATATTGCCGTATGTGATCTATTTTTCGTCACCAGTCGCCATCCGCTTCAAAAATGGGTCAAGTTCGTTGTGTTTCAGCAGCACATCGCAGGCTTTGTTCGGTCCAGAAGGTTTTTTTGCGTCAAATCATGCCATGCCCAAACTTCAAGCTTTTTTGTATCCAGCCTTATGCAGATGGTTTAAAATGGTTTTGTGACTAACTCTCATCTCCTAGGCTATGTCACAAGATGCCACAAACCGGTCTAACTCGATAAATTCCATGATTTGATCGGTATTCGTCGTCACAGATCTTCTGCCGACTGGCTTATCCATGGTGTCGTTTTCACCGGCTTTGATTCATCGAAACCATTCCACTGCGGTTCGAAATGATAACGTGCCATCCCCCAAAATACCATTAATCTCACGCAATGTTTCTCTAGTGGATTTGCCTTTGACGAAGGAAAACCTTAAAATAGCGCGAACTTCGGTGTGAGTGAACTCTATGTTTACACGTCTATAACTTTTTAACGCAATATCCAAACTAATCATGCATAGCGTCGTTGTGTACGTTACGTTAAGATCTTTCAAATGACGTATAGTATTGCCAGATACGAGCTCTGTAGCGCTTTGTACATAGCCGCGAAATCCATAAAACAAAAAGGCGGAAGCGAGATATTTGACAACCTAATATAACTTGAAGGGAGCGCTGCTTGTATTCTTTAATATGAGGAAAAGTACATCTAAGGTCTATCGTTTGCCTTCGAAAACTTATGGGGTCGAACTTATTGTTGAATAAAATTACCGCGAGTTATTCAAATGGTTCAAGAGTGGTGATTTTGAAGTTGAAGATAAGGATCACTCCAGAAGGCCGAAAAGTTTTGAAGGCGTGGAATTAAACGCTTTGATGGATGAGGATCCGTGTCAGATTCATGAAGAACTTGCTGCATCATTCCGTGTTGTGAAACAAACCGTTTCCCTGCACTTAACAGTATTGAGATTCATTCAAAAGGTTGAAAATTGAGTAACGTACGCATTGAAGCCGAGTGACGTCGAACGGCGATTTTTCATGTTCGAAATGTTGCTGTAGCGGTATAAAAATGAATTATTTTTACATTGCATTGTCACTGGTGATGAAAAATGAATATATTATGGTAACGCTAAATGTAGAAAATCGCATTAGCGTGCGGTTTCGGTCAAAAGCTATTTATTATTTTAATTATATATTATTTTATTAAATTTAAGTTAGATGATAGGAAATTTATTTATTTTATTTAATTTAATTCTATTTCATCCAATTAACGTTTGCTTTATCTAACTTATTAAAGTAAAGAGACAGCCACAGGGGACTCAGAAGACAAAGCTGACATGCTGTGTAAGACCTCACAGGAGATGTCCGACGTGTCGGGGATATTGCTCTCGACGGAGCTCAAGAGTAAAGTACCGTGAGCAGGAGCTGACCCAAATGGAAAGAAATAAAAGCATAAGGAGGAGCCATAACTTCACACTGCTAACATGGCCGAATTCACGCTTTACAGAACCTTTGGTAGGTTCCGTCACCACCAAACATAGACTTCACTGGAATAAACGAGAAACCAGTGTTTGTCGTAACGATGATAGACAATGTGCCTAATTCTTGGCTAAACCCTAGCATACAGCTACAGCGATGCAATAATATGCTAACTTAATGAGCATAAATAACCCAGGCATGACTCCCAGAATACCACCGGCAAATCCGTTGCTAGAAAATACACATGGTGCGTCCCCACTATCAAACATACTAATATCGCACATAACAACACATGTAGAGCATAGTACATGCATCAAAGAGACCAGAGCCGACCAACGTTTACGACAGTGGAACTTGTGGTTCGCAGGAACACCCATTGAAGACGTCGATAAATTCATTGACCAACTCGAAGAGCTTGAATCTCCCTATTACGGAAGCGCAGAAATTAATACCCGGCAAGACTTAAATATAAGGAATGGCGGACTATGCTAGACTATTAAATTAGCAGTCAGACCCCTGTTCCGTCCAATTGACTACACACTGTGTCTTGAAAATTAAATCCGTGATAGAACTCAAGGACCAAACGAACCAATTGGTTCTTATTTAATAGGAATCATGCTTTTGTTAGCGAAAATTTCACCGCCTCTACCGCTCCAAGCTTAACTGGATTGAGTTTGCGGGAATCTCCATCCTGACCTCATTGATCAAATAAATCCAACGATTTCCAGACGATGGAAGAGGTGTAAGTACTTGGTGAGCAAGTGGAACTAACGAAGCAGCTGAGTAAGCGTTATAAAGCACTACTGACAGCGGATATGTACATAGTCAGCTGAGCCGCTTGTTCTTCAGGACGATCGAACACTAATCAGCAATCAAACCTAGCTGCCTTAGATAAGAATACCCTTAAGGACAAAACTAAGCAGGTTGCGCTGATAGAACGACGGGAATCGTAACAGAAGTCTAATAGCACGAAATACCAGAGGACGTTCACTAGACTGAAAGGACTACCATAGAAACAAGAGAGATTCATCACCCACACCGCCATAACAATCACCCTATCGACCTGCTCACAACACATATCCCCCACGAAACCAAAATATAAGTCAATCCCCAGGCTATTCCCGAATTCCAGAGAAGTGCCGAACGCCCACATTTACCGAATGTCCCGATCGGGACATTGGGTAAATAGATGCCCCAAAAGACGCAGGGTATTCTGTTACAACTGTGGAGAGGAGAACGTCACCGGTGCGAATTGCACCCGGTTTGCTTAGAAAGAAGACGGTCGGGAAACGAGTAAGAGGGCAAGAGATATGAGTCGACTGCGAAACCCCTTATGACATGATTTCAACACACGATACCATAGTAGTAGAGACAGGGAAGGTACGCAAGCTCATCTTACGGCTATGGTACACGACGATAAGAGAAGACTATTCTGAAGCACGGAAATAACGGCAAAAATATTTCCCGCACTGATAAACCCAGGAGCGCGGTAGACTTACAGAGCTCCGAAGCCCAGCAGGATCATACGATCAGCCATAAGACCGATCCTATTTTATATGCAACTGTTTGACGGGGAGGTGTGCGCCAACGAAGGTTTAAGTGGTTGCTAATCAATGTTGATAAACAGAAGACCAAATCCGCTTCCAGCTGTCAAAATCACTGACATACGATACGCTTCTAAGCATGGCCATTTGGTTAAGTTAAAGATAACCATAAATTATGCCGAGGTCACTTGGCATACACGCTGAAAAATACTGCGGAAATTTGCCAGAAAATGGGAAACTCGCCTGCAGGTGATTACAGCACTGGCAACAACGGCTGGAATCACTAGGTGATCGAGAAACAAGGCCTTGAAAGAGCCTTAAAAGGTCTGTTATTAAAACCTGGTAGTAAGTTCCTTTCAGCAAGAGGACCACCTTACTACATTGATGTGTAAGAGTATTTACCCATCAAACAACGTGTATGTCGCATCCTGGACAAACTACTTAAACAAGCTGACGCCGAGATCAATAAGCTATTGGCTGAAGGTATCGGCTGTCCGATTATCGGGGCAAAAAACGATGGGAAGATCCGTTCCTGTATAGATTACAGAGCCGTGAATCAAATAACAAAAAAAGATGTGTACCCTCTCCCACATATGGACGTATTCCTTGACAACTTGAGAGATGCACGATACCTATCAAAAATCGACCTCAGCCACGCGTATCGTCAGATACCATTTTAAGAGACAAGCAAAGAGATCACGGTGTTTGCCGTACCACAAAAAGGGCTGTACCAATAAGCACGAATACTCTATGCGCTCACCAATGCCCCCGCAAGCTTCTCACGTGGCATGGACGTCATTTTTGGACCAGAATGGCAACCATCAGTATTTGTTTACATGGATGACATAATCGTTGACACCAATCCAATCCATGACAATACACAAAAAATGACGGCAGTGCTACAGCGCCTCAAGGAGGTAGGTTTATGGGTGAAGTCCGAATTTTGTTGTCCGAAGGTGAAGTAATTATATTGTATCTAAATAAAGATGGTAGATAAAGATGGTAAAGATCTAAATAAATATAGTAGATAAAGATGGTAAAGATTTAAAAAAAGATAGTAGATAAAATGGCAAAGATCTAAATAAAGATGGTAGATAAAAATGGTAAAGATCTAAATAAAGATGGTAGATAAAGATGGTAAAGATCTAAAAAGATGATAGATAAAGATGGTCTACACAGCGACCCGGACAAGATCAAGCCGGTGAGTGAGTACCTAGCCCCAATAAATCTAAAACAATTGCGAGTGTTTTTAGGGATGCTGGGCTGGTACGCCCGATTTATAGAGAACCTGGCAGAGTTTAAACTGCCATTAACCAGGCTACTAAAAATCTAAAGAAGATCTTATTGACTCAAGCGCCAGTACTGGCGAAGCCCGTGCCAAACTGTCCATATACATTGTAGACTGATACCAGCAGCTACGTTAGGGGTATGCTATGTCAAGTAATCAACAAGGAAGAACACCTAACATCATACGCTAGCAGGATATTTACAGCGCCTATAATTAACTACAAAGTTACGCAGAAGGAATGATTAGCTGTGCTATAGGCAATAAAAATTTTGGGAATAATTATTGGATGAAGCCTTCGCGACATACGTTGAAGAATTCGACAGGACGTTTGACACGATGGGCTAACACCTCACATACCGCCTTCCTATCGACCACACGCAGGACAGTAGATAAAGACAAATGGTATACATATAAACTCAGGCAGTGAAACTGACAACCTAACAAATTTTCGGATTGGAAAATAATAAAAGACCTTTTTAACATCGCCCCAATCCTACGACGGAAATATTAGGATACGACACAAAAGATTGGAAGCTAACTATATCATCCAACGATAGGGAGTGAATCACCCATGAGTGTCATAACTCAGGAATTGCACGAGGAGATACGATCGATGATTAGTATTCCGATCACTGAACTCTCCTTCGCGCAATTGCTATTAGACGCCAGCAATTCTCCCGCCCTGGAAGCTAAAGATAAAGAACCCTTCCTATCGTGCCCCGAAGATAGCGACAAAATGGCCCCATTACGTTAAGTCGAACAGAGTTCATGCCGCGTGAAGAGTTACGGCGCCTCGTAATAATAAAAAAGAGAACAGAAATGGACGTAATATATAACCCGTTCGCAAGACGTTACGAGGACCTATTCGAGACAGTGGCAGTACCAGATGCATCCGATAACGACGATCCGCACAAAATAGGAGCGTTTGAACCGTCTCGGCAAATGCTAATCTTGTATAGAAATCCCACCGATGTCGTCCCTTATACTTCCGCGCGGCAGATTCGGTTGATCAGTCGCCTACCCTATCGTCCAGGACGCAGAATTTTCAGGAAACCAAAGAAAAAGTTTATGAAACCCGCACACCACAAACCCTATGTGCTCATGAGCACGACTGAGAACGGCGAGCTTCGCCTATACCGTGGTGATCGCTCTGCGTTGATGACGTCAAACGCTATCTAAAAACGGAGCGATGGAAGACGCGTCCCAAATATAGGAGGGAAAGACGAGACGACAGTGATGGAACGGTTATGGTGCCGATGAAGTATAAAAACTGGAGAAAAATCCCCGCAAACCGCCAATTTTAGCCAAAGGCCATTTACGAGAGAGATCTCTGAACCCGTTCTGTATACCGACGAAGACAGATCCCGTCGCAAGGACCTTTACCGAGGCAGAAAAGGAGCCCACTGTCACGCGATGGCTGTTTCAATTGCGGCGCAGAGGGCCTTAATTACTTCTCCTGTCCACACCCATGCAAAACCATATTTTTCTACAGGTGTTGCAGAGAATCACTGGACGTATAATCATGAACGTCTCACTACTGTATCGTCTTGGGAGGAGGAGAGTGACTTCAGAAGATGCTCGGCCGAGCAAGTGTGGAAGACGAAGTAGCTGGTGTCAACGGAAAAACAGATGAAAGAAGAAAAAGCAGCGCGGGAGCAGAAAACCTCAGTGAGGCTGTCAGGAACGGCTGAACTGGAAATCGGTGGACGCTCGAGCACGCCTTACAAAAGGTGACCACCGCCATAGGTCACGGCTAGACAGTATCGTCAAGAAAATCCTTCTTCCATTAAGTTCGCATAAGACTTGTATCGTTTGTTTTTTAATTTTCCCCTTTTCATTACGATCATACTACCGTCACTGACCCAGGATGAGGAATAAAGCCACCCCAGATCCCCCTTATTGTATCGCGACTTGTGATGGTACGAGTCTGGAACGGAAAGCGCATCGGAGACATCCTTGTCAAAAAAGAGCGTCAAATAGCTCAATATAACCGATAGTACATGCCGTACAAGCTACGATGTCAATCAACACCGCACCAGATGCAAGAAACAAAGAATCAGTACACTAATATCTCCCACATTTCCCACGGAATACACGAAGAAACAGCTCGCTGAGCACTCGAAAGAGAAGCTCCCGATCAGCCGAGTAGAGTAAATGCCTTTTAGCTACTCAACCACCTGCTTATTATCGACTACAGCCATACCATATTCGGAGCAATTTTCAAATTTGGAGACGACGTAGTACACTAGCTAAAAAGAAGATCGTTCAGAGTCGAGGGTCGACGCTGACTAACTGGACTACAGCCGAGACTGCCAGCACCGCGCAGTGAGTACTGCGACACGACTCCCCGCCCGCCATCTTGCCAGGTTGCTATCAGCAAGGCCTTGCCGCAGCCACGCACAAGCGAAGCATCGACGCGTCTCCGATCCGCCATCTTGAACTTCAGGCGCCGCGCAGACAACGAGACGTTTCTGCCGCCGCGGTTACCGTTCAAGACTATTGTCGCCAGGCAGCATGTCCGACAGGTCGAAGTTCGCTTACAGCAAATATCGTCCATATGATTATATAATAATTAGCGCGGTGCCTTTTCCAGACCACGCTCATCCCTGCCACGATCTTTTCCCTTTAGCAACGACACTCCCGTCGAGTAGTCTCGCCCCCTTTTGTATACATAATAGCAAGATGATTAAGCTGTTAATATTATTGTTGTACTCACGTATAAGCTCAGTGTAAATATGATCATTAATAAATTGTAAAACGTTTGTTCTTTAACGTGTCTCCATTTTCTACTGTTCCCAGCTTCCTCCCTTTTTCCATAGCAGCCAGCTTTCTTCTCTTCTTCTCAGCTTTCTCTCTTCTCTCTTCACTCTTCACAGTTTCTTTTTATACTTCGTTAAATTAGGCGATACTAAAAAATTCTGTTTTTAAAAAGTATTTCTTGAATAGTTGAATAGAAAAAATCAAGTCACTTAAAATTCCTTTTTGTGTTTCTTAAATAAAAAAAATTTCACTGTATTTAAATAAACATTTATTTAATGGCATATGAAATCATTTACTTAATTTCAAATATTAGGACGCGAACTTAGTTTCTTATCTTCATGTTTAGATGGAATATAGTGCCAGGATCACGGGTTTCGATGGTACTAGACATTTACAGCGTAGGTACTGTAATTGCCTTACTATTACGAGGCGAACTTAGTTCCCGACCTTCACGTTTAGATGGCGATATAAGAAGTACGAAAAGTCAGATGTATCGGATCTAGAACTTATTTTTTAGTTTTGGCATTTACCAATAAAATTGAGTTATCAGGTACCATCATTTGTGCAAACGTTATAATTTTTTTAATACGCTGACTCGCGAAATAAAATATAGAGATAATTTGCGATGAAGAAAAGAATAATGAGAACATTATTTATACCATATAGAAAATATGAATAACTACTAGTCCTAGTTGTCGTAGATGCTGTTTCTTTCCGCTACCGCGTCCTCTCGTTCACTCTCTCTCTCTCTCTCTCTCTCTCTCTCTCTCTCTCTCTCTCTCTCTCTCTCTCTCTCTCCTTAGTATCCCTTATCCACGCGTAGTATATATACTATAATAAAGGAATTATAATTTATATAAAAATATAAATAATCTATATAAAATAAAATAACGGCATCTTATCTTAAATACATTATATTCTATTTACGACCATTTCAATACAAAATTTGATTTCGATTTAATATCGGTTTATTAAAGTTAATCATATTCGAGATTTTCGCGCGGTATAAATAGCACGGCACGATGCGACTCAGCACAGTTCGGCATGCCGCATCACAAAGATATATATCGACAAGATGGAGGGTCGCCAAATGTCGCACGGCGCGCTGTGGCAGAATACAAGATGCGTGCCGCTAATTATCGACCGCCGAATAATCATGGAACGGCCGCAGAAGTGAAGATGGGCGTGCGGGGAAAACTTTATGTACAAGCCAGCGTACTTTAGAATAAAGATAGGGATAAGAATAAAACTTAACATTTCAATTTTATTGAAATTAAACTTTCTATTTTCGGCGGACAAAGAAAATAGAAGTATAAAAGGGACAACGAAGTGCATGAAAAATGCCAGTTAAATAATTAAACATTTGTTCCACTGATTCATTTGTATTTTTATATTTTTTCATTTTTATTGCTAAATTTGTAAAAATTTTAGTTTTCAATTTAATAACAATTCATTCAATAAAATTTATTTGTTAATGTCGACAAATTTATTTTAAAATCCACAATCCACAACGAAATATTTTAAAATAAAAAGGAAAATATTTAAATTTAATCTCTCGCGTGATCAGCGAGAGAAATCAGATTTGAATTAAAAGATTATAATTTACAATAGATTTATTTTATAATTCTCACTTGGCGGCGGGCTTAGCGGCCAAGGGTCTACACGGGTTACATGTAGATCAGAAAATAAAAATATAATTCAAAGAAAATAAAACTATTGCACAAACGAATCTGATTACGTGCTGTGCAATCAGGGGCGAAGGCGGGCGAGCCGAAGCCGCACTTGTACCAAGCAATTAAATAAGAAAACAGGGCGTACTGGGTGAGAGAGAAAAGAACCCGATCATGGATTAAGGGATCAGGTTCCAAGGTGGGCTGAGCCTCATCGTGAAGTACCTTTCACCAGGTACCACTGTTACAGTTGACTAAACTATTTTACAGTATAAGATTCTGGACTCTCTGCTATATAATACTATGTATGGAAAGAACGATAGAGTGAGTAGCTAATGTATAGCATAATAGTCCATTATAGGATTTTTGCTATATATAGGCCTATAGTGCTAGTTGACACCGAAGCGTCAATATATAATTTATAATATATATAATATATAATCATATATATTATTTTCTATATATGTTTAATTGCTTACAGATTTATATATACTGTATAGTATATAGAATTTTGTTATGCATTACCTAATACACGAAAGATTTTTTTCTCATTACTACATTTTATATTATTACCTATTAGTATATATTAATAAAATTGTTCATCTCGTGTAGTATATTTTATTAATTTGGTGCCAAAAATTATGTGTAAGGCTTCTTTTCCTTAGAAATAAAGAAAAGTGTTCAATATATATTATAAATAATATAAATATAAATAAAAATATATATATATATACCAGGGTGGACTGATAAGTTTCCGGCCTGACCAAGAAAAACAACGTTTTTAAGAATTTTTTTTTATTTTTCAACATAATCTCCTCCAAAGCTGATACATTTCTTATAGCGGTGTTCTAGTCTAGTAATGCCATCTCTATAGACTGATTCGTCAAGCTCCTCAAAATACCCATTTACAGCTTCGATTACTTCTTCATTGTCCGCAAATCTCTTACCGCCAAGCCATTTTTTGAGGTTAGGAAACAGATAATAGTCACTCGGGGCTAGGCCTGGAGAGTAGGAAGGGTGCGGCATCAATTCCAACTTCAGATCGTTGATTTTAGCCATCGTAACGATTGACGTGTGCGCTGGTGCGTTATCGTGATGAAACAAGATTTTATTCTTCGCCAAATGAGGTTGTTCAATGTTCACTTCGTGGCTTAAAAGTTGCAATAAGTCTGCGTAGTATGGACCAGTGATAGCTTTACCCTTTTCAAGATAATCAATGTATATAATACCTCTTGCATCCCAAAAAACAGTAGCCACAACCTTGTTCGCCGAAAAAATTGTTTGTGCCTTCTTTGGAGTTCGTTCCCTTGGCCCAATCCACTGTTTTGACTGTTGTTTAGTTTCAGGAGTGTAGTGGTGGACCCAAGTTTCGTCAACGGTTACGAATCGACGCAAAAATTCGCTTGGATTACGCTTATACAACGCCAAATTGGCGGTAGAAATGTTCTTTCGAATCAATTTTTGGTCGACTGTTAGCAAACGCGGCACCCATCTTGCACAGAGCTTTTCCATATACAAATATTGGTGCAAAATATTTTGTACACGTTCATATGACATTTTACAGGCTCATCTATCTCACGCACTTTTGATCTGCGGACTTTCAGCAGTATTTGATGAATTTTTTTTATTATTTCTGGAGTTATGACCTCAATGGGGTGTGCTGAACGAGGCTCATCAGAGGTGCTCACATGATCCTTTTTAAACTCGGAAACCCACTGATTAACGGTTGAATATGATGGAGAGGATATCCCCAGAGAGGATGTTGAGTTCATGTCTTCTTTAATTTTCTTCGGCGTTCACCCCTTCAAATAAAAGTATTTGATGACAGCACGATTTTCCAGCTTTTCCATTTTTACGAAAAACACAGAGGCGTCTTGTTCAGCGTACTCTCAAACCTAAACTAACATGGCGATCGGACTACAAGCTATCTAAGAATGATACTATACAACGCCACCTTGAGCTAGGCCTAATGGCGCTATCTCTTGATCAGGCCGGAAACTTATCAATCCACCCTCGTGTATATATATAAACAAATTGTTCATCTTGTGTAACAAGATTTTATTCACATGTAGTTCTAAATTTCTTTGGTAAAAATATCATTAATTTTACTCATGTTGGTATCGTTGATTTGTAACACATATAAGAAGAATTTCACATCACCAAGATGTGTGTGTGTGTGTGTGTGTGTGTACATATCATACTATAATTTATAAAGACAAAGTGTGTTTTTGTTTGTACACGATAAGAAAACTACTAAACCAATGGCTCTGAAATTTGACTCATAGATTCTATATTAATCTTCGGAAGGGCATGGGCTATGTTTTTTATTGAAAATCATTTTACTTTCATCAATAATTTAAGTTAACGGTCTTAGCAGTCAGTCTCACCAACGGCTGGTAGGTGGCGTCTGGAATTATGAAGATCAACTCAAAGTAGTCCGCTTAAACTGTTAATATCAGGTCAGCTCAATTAAATGGCCATATCCAGCTGTATCATTTATATCCTAAAGAAGGACTGACATTACTCGATAATATCCTTTTTGTTCTTCAGGTTTATCTGACACTACTCTCACACTTTATGGATATCTTTTGATTTTTCTAACTTTCATTTTCTGTAATGTAGGAAAATGTTTCGCTCGCTCTCTCCCTCTCTCTCTCTCTCTCTCTCTCTCTCTCTCTCTCTCTCTCTCTCTCTCTCTCTCTTTCTGTCTTTCTCTCTCCGTCTTCTCTTATAAAATGGTTGTGTATGCCAAATTATACTGAACATAATTTGTAACGATAAATTAAATTTTTGTTTTTATATGTTCTATTAACTTTGGAAGTGGTATAGTCTATATATTTCTTTAATTCGAACAAAAGAAATGATGGTCCAATTGGGTGCTTTCCCAACAACCTCGAAACTTATGTATATTATATCTTATCTTATATATTGTATTATATATAATATATTATATAGAATATATTATATATAATATATTATATTATGTAGATATCATATATTATAAATACGGCTTCTAATGTGAAATGTTGTATATGGCATGTACGGGCGGTAGAGATATCCCGGTGCCTCATGACGATTTCTACTGGTTTTGTGTTCGGATAGTAGACTGCAATGTTCAAGTGTTTCCGAACGACTTCTATGGGAAGTATTGCGCTTAGTCGGCAGGAAACGATTTCAAGCTTCCTCGAGACATCTTCTACGCATACTTTCATGGTCGAACGTTAAACTACGATGAACAGTATCTCTGGACGATTTCTACGGGCACTATTGTATTTAGTTGGTGGGAAACGATGTCTAGCTTCCTCGGGACATCTTCTACTAGGTTTATCGTGTTTAGTTGGTAGAAAACGTTGTCGCGTAGGTCGGGACGACTTCTATGGGGAGTTTCATATTCGGACAGTAGTGGACGACGTCCAGGAATAACGAGACAACTTCTATGAGGAACTTTCGTGTTTGAATAGTAGAATACGATATCCAGATACCTCGAAATAATTTCTACGGGAAGCTGTGCGTTTGTACGGTAAAAGACGATGTCTAGGTATGGCTATCATTCGAACACACAAAGTCCCATTAGAAGACGTCCCTTGATACCTGGATATCGTATTCTACCCACAAATACAAAACTCTCTATAACAGTCGTCTCGAATCACATTCTATCGTCCGAATATGATACTTCTACGTAAATATCGTCTCGAGACAATTGGACATCTTTTTCTTCCGCTCGAACGCGAAAGTACAATCGAAGTTTTGCCCATAGAAGTCGTATGCAACATGCATATATATATATATATATATATATATATATTTATATATTGTAACGGGGTGGGTTCGATTGTACGAACTCCCGTTCGAATACCGACGCGCGGCCGTTCCCGTGCGGCCTGCGCGCAACCCATGTAGCTCTTGCTTTTCGCCGTGCGGGGAATCTACACCCGTTGGCAGTGGAGTCTCGGCGCGCCTTGACGCGCCGGCCTGTTACAAAGAAAGAAGTCGGCCCGTGAATACGCTGGCCTACTCACCTGTCTCGTGTGTGGTGCTCTTGCAACGAGCACCACGTCCGCAGCAAGCTCAGAGCGCACGGCGGAAGGACTTCGCCGTGCCCGCGGAGGCGGGGGGATCCTGCGTTCAATATCGATGCGATGCTAGGAAACAATCAGGGAAAATAGGAGTCGATAGGGAGAAGGGAAAGAAAGCGCGGAAACAGACGTAGACGTGTTAACGAAGTACGAAATTTGTTTAACACCGCAGGTTCTCCTCGTACAAATTCAAAAGTCGCGAAGCTCGCGCGCCTGCAGTAAACAACTCGAAGACGCGAGCCGCAATACGCGCGCATGCTCTCTCTCTCTCTCTCACGCACACTCGTTCGCCCGCTGGCGCGACACCTCGCAAAGGCGCACACGAACGGACTCACCTGTGTGAGAAGGGGCGTCCCCCAGGAATATCGGCGTCGACGCCAGACTACGCACACAACCACTCGCGGGCACAGAACAGCAGCAGTCCGCCTGCACCGTCTGCGCGGATGCCGCACGAACGCGAGCACTTGTTCCGGCGACACTCGACATAACAATTATATGTACATGGATAGGCAGATGTATTAAAAAAATATACAAATGGCTTACATGTGCAGAAATTCTACATAAATAATTAAAAGTTGTACTTATCTGATGATGCGCAACTAAGAAAAATACCTTTTTATTGCAACTTGGCACCAGCTATTAAAAAAATATATCTCTTCACTCTCCAAGAACGAGACATACATGCGAAGACCCACTACTAGTTGCGTAAGTTCGTCCGTAGACTTTTTAAAAATCAACCACAAGTACCACTTGCGACTATCACCGCAATTACAATTATATCAAAACTTATACTACGGTGCGACGCCACTGTTGTATTTTTTTACACGAAGTTTTCGACATGTGAAAAAATTGAACCAATGATTTGTTGCACTGCTGTTACAAATATAGTAAAAGAAAATATGTAAAGAAAAATAGGACACATGCAAAAGAAGTGAAATTCCCGATTAAATCAAACCATCGCCATTATAAATAATAAAGCATGAGCAGATAATAAGCCTAGTTTTATGAGTTAAAGCACACCAGCTTCTGAGCTCCCTAAATAGCCACGCGTCACTGCCTCTTAGCTGAAAATATTCCAACTAACTATATTAAAAAAAAAATTATAAAAGGAACTTTATCTAATACACACAACCAAGCATTGCCTCTAAAAAATATTTATCAAAGTATATACTAAAGTTATATATTAAGCTTTTAAGCTTCAACAAAAGCAAAATAAAGCAATAGCCTCTGTGTTGTTATACAGAACCAAGCATTGCCTCTATAAATTCTTCTTAAAACATATATCGAAAGCTTCAATGAAATCAAAGCCAAGCAATAGCCTCTGGGTTGTTATACAATAAGACGAATAAGCATTTCCTCTGAGCTAAGGAAATTTAAAAAAAAAAATAAATAAATAAAAAATAAAATCAAGACTCAAGCAAGTCAAATAATTAAAAACATAATTAACCCCTGTCGCACATCAGGAAGAGGTGTATACAATTATCACCTTCATACTATAAAAAGAAATAAAAAATAAAAAAACTGAAGTATAAATCTAAACGAAATTTTAAAGCTACATCCTCATATCTAATCGACGCTTTTATGAAAGTTTTAAAAATAAATCTTGTAAATTATAGAGACTACAAAAGCTCTCTAATAACAATAAAATCTTATCAAACGCATCAAACCTACTAAGGAAAATTTAAATATGAAAAAAAAACTTATTATAAATTTTAAATATTAGAAAAATAATAAATCTAAAGATTCAAATTTATCAAATATCCTAAATCTCAAATTATTAAAGAAAGATAAAAATCAGACACGCACCAAAACTTCTGAGCTCTATAAAATAACACAGCCCAGCACAATTGTCTATGTATTGAAAATTAAATAACAATTATAAAACCTATTTATGAAATAACAAACAAATGCGCAACGAAGAACTTAAATATGAATTTTATGAAAAGGAAACACTTGCTGTCGTACATAGCGTACAAGAATATCGTTCCTATGTATATGGAAGAAAAATAACGATCATCACTGACCATTAATCCTTAGTATGATTTAAATCGATAGACCGAAGCACAAGAGTGCAAAAATGGCGTTTTAAATGCTCTGAATATGATTACACCATCTTTTATAAACCAGGAAGGCTAGATTCTAATGCAGACACATTATTGGGAAATTCACCTGGAATAGTCATACAATTATCATGGCAATGCATCATGTCGCGCGGATAAAAACAAATTAACTCCAGAAACTATTACACAGCCAAGAAAAAAGGGGCTATCAAAAAAAGATTACGCAATTACAAAATCTCCTTTACAGGTGATCGAAAATGAAAAAACAGAACCTCTATCAAAGGACATTACGCAAGGGAAACTAGCCAAATATCTCCGGTAAAGGAAAGGCCCAAGCATGCCGTGGTACAACAGGCACTCTGTTATGCCGAAAGTGAACAAGAGTCAATCGAAAAGTTTGAGGTTGAACGAACAACATTAATGCAACTAATAATCACTAATCCGCCCGAAGAGATCATCCTCGACTACGCCATCACTGAGCCCAAATCACAACGAAGAATTCGAGATTGAAAGACGCAGAGTGATTAGACTAATAGTAACTAAGGATTTAATATGCCACCGCAAAGTCAACATCGTTTTATTCATAACCAGCGATGGAAAGCCTTCTGACGACAGTGCCAAAAAACTATTGCAAAACAACAACGTGATGGTTAGTTCAATGGATTTTGGGGACGTCCAACGAATAAAACAGACACACTGCAGAACTTCTTTGCTTTATGCATACGAGGAGAAATACTCATGACTATAGTAAAAACCAATATATATAAAACTTTGTAGACCTTAAGAGAAATTCAAATCAAAATAGGAGAAAACATCATCAGCATAGCTAAAGCGAAATTATTGAAAATATTGAATGATAAGACATTCTCGAGACTTTAAAAGCAGCTTTTACGAACTCTCCGATTAACATTATCATATGCACTGACACCCTTAAATATGTTCCAAAAGAAAAGAGGGATGAAATCTTTTATGAGTTACATAAGTCATCAATAGGAGAACATAGAGGAGTGTTAAAATACAACATAATAATTTTATTTTCTTTTCAGGCTACGAAACTAACCTCTTTTTGATTTCAAAAAGGATGATTATAATATGCACAATATTTTTTACATGATTTTTCGTCACCTCGGCAAAAACAATAATAGGGTACGACTGCGGATCTAACTCTATTTATATGACAATATAGTAACAGAACGATGTAGAGTAGAACATACGTGTTCATTATCATCACTCAGAATCCCGATCAATTTGCATATAACATAATGAAAGGTCCAGGCTATATGGCTGTAGTAGCCGGCGAAGTAGTTCACCCGGTAAAATGCATACCAGTGGAAGTGAAAGTAAATCACGAAGACAATTGTTAAGCTGAATTGAAAGTTTTGAGACAAAACAGCACCCTATTTCTCACACCAAAATTGCACATTTTAAAAACTCGAGAAACCAGAATCCCTTGTAATCAAGCATTACCATCATATTATAATATTAATGCCGAATGGTATAAAATGGTACAAAAACCAACAAAAATAAAGAACCCTACAATCGTGAAGCTTATGACTCAGTTGAGCTGGAAATATATTAATCCAATCAGCCTAGCCACCTCTATTATGTTTCCGGTGGAAACAGCTGTATTACTAAACAACGCAGTGCACGAAATGCATGAATCTGGAGTAACAAGAGGCAATACCATATCACACATGAATGAAGATACAATGGTCAGTCTAGTAAGTTCGTCTGCAAAATATTATGGAATAAATTTGTCATCTTCGGATCTGCAAGCACAGGGATAATAGTCGTCTTAATGATTATACACCTAATAAAAACTTTCATAGGAAACGCACTCAATGAATACGTTCTTCACCGTATATACAACTAGTCACTACATCTGCTAGCTGCCATTTGGAGACGGCGACACACTTCTTCATATCAGTTAAGCAACAATCAAACAATGAAGAAGTCAAAAATAGCTACGAACTGATCGTTCAAGCATGTCAACCAGAACCAGAGCCGGAAACAGGACCAAAACCAGTACCAACCTCAACCGATGGAAAAGCAGAAAAAAAAACTTTTTTCTGGAAAACCATAATAACAAGTTCTCAACGCGATTTTTGCAGAATTGAATGAAACAATAAAAGTAAATTTCTGATTTCCATAATGTCCAGATATCGAATTTCGCATAAAATTTCACATATACTGATATAAAAAGACTAAGTTGCGATACAACGAAACATGTCAATCCCACGGATCTTCGAGCGAGGTTTTCTTGTGGAGATTTTTTTCCATTGGGATTTCCTTTCTGAGGTTTTCCTCGTTCACTCATATTATCCCATTAAATTATCATTGACAAAATTACTTAAGAAGAACATGAGATGGCACTGGGGGCAGGCTTAGTAAGAAGCTTTCGTCAAGCTCAAAATCCTGTTTACGTAAGCGTCTGTCCTAGCTCGACCCACGCAAAACAGACCATACGTTTTGCAGACTGACTCAAGCAACTACGCACTCGAAGCCGTATTAAATCAGGATAATAACGGTGAAGAGCATCCTATTGCTTACGCAAGTAGGTCACTGACTAAGGCTGAATCGAATTACACCATCACGGACAAAACGTACCTAGCCATTTTGTAGGCGGTTCGAAAATTCAGAGGATACCTGCTAGGTGAAAAGTTTACGGTCATTACAGACCATAGCAGTGTTCAATGGCTTCATACGCTCAAAAATTGATCGGACTGCTTAGCAAGGTAGGTTACAGTACTACAAGCGTATAACATGGAAATAGTACACAGAAGAGAAGCGCTCCACAATCTACCAGGTGTTATTTAACGACCTCCTCTACCACAGGAATCCCCTACCGCAACCCTTAGAACCCTTGAGAAAGACCACTAGTACGAGTGTAAAATGAGCGAAATTCAAAAACATCCAGAGAACCATCCAGACTAGATAATCAGAGGTGACAGGATGTATAAAAATCGTCGTATTACAATTTGATACTATAGGCTTAAGCCTAAATGATCTGTAATAAACTAAGAATACCAGCTAATGACCGAGAAAAGGTGTCATACGTGTGTTACAACAGTCGTACGTCAAGGTACTTCGGCGTAGAGAAAACGGTACATAAAATAAACAGCAGCATTACTGGCACAGTATGAGAAGAGATATTTACAAGTACAGTAAAGTCTGCCCAGCGTGCCAGATACATAAAGTGTCTGAGAGAGCACCGCCCGGCCTAATAACCCAAAGAAAGATTCTTCCCAGTCTGTAAAGGCCAACATAGATAGATAGACAATACATAGATAGACAACCTTACAGAATTTGCTAACCATTTGTTTAAAAACAAATTGGTTGAGCTAGGCATCACGCACAAGCGAATCCTGTTGAACGATCCAATCGAATTATTAAAATGATGACGACGCCCGTATAGCGCATATGAAGGAAAGAGAAGGAAGAGAAGAGAAAGAGAGAGTATGAGAGAACTCTGCGGTAACAAAGCAATGCAGCCAGAGAGAGAGAGAGAGAGAGAGAGAGAGAGAGAAAACGAGAGGACGCCGCAGTCGAAAATAAAGACGTCATTGACGGCATATACGACGACTACGGCAAGTAGTTCTTATTATTTTCTAAGTAGTATTCATTCACCCTCGCCGCCGTCGCCGTCGTCGCATGACGCGTGTATACTCGGCCGCACCACGGTATCCCCTCGCGTTTACTTTTGTCCGTATCCCGTGCGTGTATGTAGTTTAGTAATGCGGGTAGATTAATAATACGTGTAGAATAGTAATGTACCTAGCTTCGTAATGCGTGTAGACTGACGTCGCGGAACCTGCTCGTGCTAAGTTATTTTTATTGCGCATCTATTTATTGCCCTTCTCCCGTTTTCCTCACCCCTATTATAGCTTGGAGCATCTGGATCGGCGACTTCGACACGCGGAAAGTCGACGTAACCATTCATAACTAACATGGCTACAATATATATATATATATATATATATATATATATATATATATATATATATATATATTCTATAAAATAGTCGGCGAAATATTAAGTTTTTGAAGTGGACGCTGCTTTTGAAGCAACTTTTTATATAGAAAAGACGATAAGTAAATTATAATAAATTATTTATAGTAATATAGATTTCTATACATATTTTTTAATTTTATACGTACTTTTCACTTAGATATTATTGAACTGTTTAAGAAATCGGAAAAATTATTATCTCAGCGAAGTCGATACGGGCGATGCTAGAATATATATATATATATATATATATATATATATATATATACATTTTTCAGTTATTTTTAAAAATGTATTTCAAAAGCTATTCATATAATATTAATAAATTGAAAAATCAAGAAAGTGGTTTATTTTCAATAATATTATTATAAAATCAAATTATAGAGAAAATTCATTGGCTATTTATGTATCTTTTTCTGCACAATCTTAATGCTTTTCGATGAGGCGAAATGTTTAAGAATTCAGATCAATATTCCGCAGAAACTTGTATCGAAACTTGTATTGAATTTTACATTCTATAATAATATGTAATTTTTGCAGGTTTTATACGTAGAAATTATGGATTCCTATATCAGGTTTTTTCTTGAAAAATTTATTTTCGAAAGTAGAACATGAATTTTTTTAATTTGGTAGATTTACTGTAAAGTCTCATACTTTAAATTGATTTAGTCAGAATATATTGATCGCATCTATTTCGAAATTATTCAATTAGAATGTAACACTTTACTTTTTAATCTAATTTGGAATTTTTAAACAATTATTACTTAATTGTTGAAATAATAGTAACATTCCCATCTCTCAACTGAAATCGATTTTAAAAAAATTATTTCAATCTGATATTCTTATCTACAAAATCTACTATTGAAAATGATGTGACTAATAGATCAGGTATTATTAACCTTTAGACTGCCGAAAATCAATATTTTGACGCAACAAAAAAACTTCTTCAATCTTTATTTTTAGACTAAAATATGCATAACCTTAAAAGAATTTTTACTTTTTACAACTATTGAAGATAAATTTACCCCTTTACACCCCTTTTCACCCACCCGACATCCCTTAAAACTATCATTTTTACTTTGCACAAGCGGTTTTTTCTTTTTATCGATCTGACCATAATTGTAACGAAATATACTTTCAAAAAAGATTTTGTTACTACAATCGAATACAATTTGATATAAATTTATCTCTCTCCACTCCTTTCAACCCTCCTTTACCCTTATTTACCCGTTCTATGCCTTGTACTACCATTTGTATTATTTTTTTTTTTAAAAAAATGCGTTGCTTTATTTGCAAATATCTAAAATTATCAACGTAATATATTTTATTATTTTGATAAAAATTTTAGTTACTGAATTTATTTTTTTCACTTCAACCCCCCCCCCCCGCCATCCCTCCCTTCCTCCCATATTTATGAAGCTTTCATCTTAGGTTTTTTTGGAAAAATATGTTGCTTTGTTTGCATGTGGCTTATAAATAGATTTATTTTCATAAAATAATTTTTATGAAAAATTAACATGGTGAATCAGAAATAAATTTATAAATTATTCTCTTGCATAAGAAAAACTGGGAGATTGAACTCCAAATTTATTGAATTTAGATATTTTTTATTGAAAATACAGTATTTCTTTCGTTTTATTTCTTATTATATAAACTGCGTAATACAATGAATGTAGAAAACAATGTTTGGAGTAGTGGAGAATCAGAGCCTGAAGAAGATGTTAGAGATAGAGGCATTGCGAGTGATATTGATTCAAATGATATCCCAAATGATGACTACGAAGCACCTGACGTATACTTTGATCCTTATTTTTATCCGTCGACAAAAGATTTTCCTGACAAAGCTCAACTACGTCCTGAAGTGTCAATAAATAAAATAACAACATTAGAACGTTTTAAATATATTTTAGACCCATTTCTTGTAAACCTTATTGTAGAACAAACAAACCTTTTTCAAGAGCAAAATCCTGAGCCAACTCGAAAAAACATGAAACCATGGACTGATTTGACTGAAGATGAACTATGGATATTTATTGCTTTGTCAATAAATATAGGCCATGTTGTGAAAGGACAATTGAATCACTATTGGAGCCAGGATCCATTGCTGTGTACTCCAATATTTGGCGAAACTATGCTCGAAACCGATATCTTCAAATTTTAAGATATCTTCATTTTCCTAATAATTTAGAGGTTTCTAACCACCCTTTGAAAAAAATTAAACCAGTGATTGATTATTTGAAAAATAAATTTTCCAGCACAATTATTTCAGGTAAAAAACTTTGTATAGACGAAAGCTTAGTCTTGTGGAAAGGAAGACTTAAGTTCAAACAGTTCTTACCTTTGAAAAGAAAACGATTTGGACTGAAGTTATTTGAATTAGTAGATTGTGACACAAGTTTTCTTTTAGATTTTATTGTATACACTGGTGCAGACACTGATTATGATAAATTTGATTTAGACGTTTCTGGTGACATTGTTGCACATCTTATGCAACCTTATTGTAATGTTCGACGTCAATTATTCACTGATAATTGGTACACTTCACCACAATTTGCGGAATATCTCCACGATAAAGAAACTGGCCTTTGTGGAACTCTGAAAAAGAATCGAAAAGGAATACCTACTCTTGACTCGAAGTTGAATCGTGGTGAAAAACAAGTTGCTCACACCGATAGTTGGATGGTGATCAAATGGATGGATAAAAAAGAAGTTTATGTTTTGACAAGTATTCACAAATTTGAGTACTGTACCACTGGTAAAAACATTATAAAACTAATGAAGATATTATGAAACCAAGTTGTATTCATGACTATAACAAAAATATGGGTAAAGTTGATGATATCGACAGACAGTTGTCTATGACAGAGACAATCCGACAATGTATGAAATGGTATAGAAAACTATTTTTTATCTTCTTGACTTGATGTTGACGAATTCTCATAAATTATACGAGATGCTGACTACAACTGAAATTTCATTCCCCGATTTTCGATTGAGCGTAGTGAGAGAAATTCTAAAACTAGATATTGAAAAAGTTCCAACCCTATCTCTTGCACCTGGAATTCGACTAAACGGTCGCCATTTTCTTAGAAAAATTAAATCTGAAAAGAGTAATAAACCATTACCACGTCAATGTGCTTTATGTCATATGCTCAAACAAAGTCCCGATCTACATACCAGTGTTCAATATGTTCTAAAGCTCTATGTATTGAACCTTGTTTTGAAATTTATCACACTAAAGAACCTTTACCACAAGTTAGAATTCTTACACCAAAATATTTAAAATCTGTATAATATTACCAAAAAAACATAAAAAAAAAACAAAAAAAAGAATAAAAAATAAAAAAAAGAAACATAACCCTGCCACAGTCGGTCCCAAGCCCGCGCTCAAAAGAGGAGGATGTTTCGTAATCGTTGACGCGAGACAAAAGGGGTGGTTTGTGATGAGTACCCTATTTTAGAGATGGTTTTTGGACTTATTATAATTTAATCATTGGATTCAGAGTCAAAAAATACTCCGGAAATGTGTAGTTGCATTACAAAATAAATGAAACTTGAAAATCGTGTCTAAAGGGGTGAAATACCTGCAAAACAACCCCTAAAATTTTACTAACAGCCCTTTAAAATACTTTTAATAGTTAACTAAATCGATAAATCTAACTTATATAATATTATTATGAAGAAAGAAGTACCATTAAAAAATAATATTTTTAAAATTTGAAATTTTTAACATTAGCAGTTCCGTTCCCTGCCGGAAAATCAATATTTTAACGCACCCCCTGATCGACACTTTGTGTATGATCAATCGTTGATATAAGATACCTTATATACCAGTTTTCTGAGGGCGATATGCTCTTTCAAATCCCGGCAGTCTAAAGGTTAAATATTTTCAAAATATGTAAGTTTTGTAGTGTACGGCCTACTCTGCTTCCGTTTCCCGCTCTAGTAGACAAATTAACTTTACATGTGATTGATTTAGCCAATTAAAAGAATTTATAGATATTTAATCTAAGTATTACCTGTGCTCTTCATTCCATAATCTCAAAGATCTATTTTATAAAAATGTTGTGTCTATGTTAGATCAATAGTTATTAAATATATAAGACAGATTTCTCAGATGCTTGTAAATATTTTCCAACTTGAATATTTATTATACTACATAACGGCTTGGATATGCTTATTGATTAGGTTTATGAGTGGACGGTTAAAGGGCTTTTTGAATTCTCAAAATTGAATGAGCCTATTACCTGTAATTGGAACAAAGTTGCTTTTTCTATTACTGGGAGTTTGGGAACTCTAACGTCGGTCCCGGATCGGTACGCAGCATAACTTGAACGCGCAAATATTTAATAACTTTCGATTAAATAGAGGCATCATATTTTTTAAAAATGTATTTTGCAGATAAAAGAATACAGATCACAATCATATTTATCACAATCAATTTTAGTTTGGTGCGGGTATGTTATATTTATTTATCAATTTAATTGTTTATAGTTTTAAGATTTGAAATATAAACATTTTTTTAAAATTCGTTTTCAAAGATACATAATAATGTATATAAATGAACAAATTTCGGCATAGATGCGATTAATAAAGTTTGAGTAAATCAATTTCAAGTATGAAGGTTTTAGAGTAAATCTATCAACTTTTTCAAAATTAATGTAAGCATATATTCGTTGAAAAACATTATTCATTAAAATCTTAAAATAGGCTTTCATGAATTTTCTATCGGGAGGCTGTAAAAATTTAGACGATTTAAAAGTATAAAGATATTTTCAGGAGATTCGTGTAATTACTGTAAAAGAATTGCCTATATAGAGCTTCAAAGACAATATTTTTAACGCGGTAAATTATACAAAATTAAATTAATAAATATTTTTATTGGTCTTACAGTCTTTAAATATCATAAATTAGTTCAAATAATTACAGAATCTAAAATAAAACTTATTACTATAATAAATCATATCAGAAAATTAAAAACAAAAATAAAATAAAATTAATAATAAAATAAAAGTAAAATAAAAATAAAAAATAATAATAAAAGTACCTATTCTGTGTTAGTAAAGGACAACCTGACTGCTCCTACCACCTTAAATTTAGCATCGTATTCCTGTCCGACGTATCGAACCGCTACGGTTCATCCTCAGGAACTAAACTAAAATGAAAAACCCAGCATGCTACTTTATATACTCCATCCCCACTCTAAATTTATTAGTATAACATTTATAGGGCCCCCCTTTTTTCTTCAACTTAAATGCGAAATAATAATTCTATATTAATAAGGAATAATAAGTGTTGTCCAATTTCCAATTGCAATCAATTGCAATTTCCAATTTCCAATTTGTAGGTATATATATATGTCTATGTGTAGGTATATATATATACTAATATATATATATATATATATATATATATATATATTTGTAGGTATGTATATATATATATGTAGGTATGTATACATATATATATATATATATATATATATATATATATATATATATATATATATATTATAACGGCGATTTTTATACCGGCCGCGCGGCGTTTTAAAAATGCGGATATATAGCTTCCTGCACAGTAGTCATCCAGCCACTAGTGCCGTATATAATATTTATTTGATTACCTTACCTTTTTGCTGGCGGAGTTGGTGTCTTCCTGAAAACAGGAAGGGTAAACGTGTGTCACAAGAATGAGTCGTATGTATCGTATGAACTAACAATTAAATATTTATTACATTACTCACAAGAATACAATGGGACCAACAAAACACACGTTGGGCGCCAGCTGAGACAGGAGTCTCAACGCGAGCTGTATGCGGCTCGCTTTACCTTTTGCGTCGGTTACGCAGCACTACGTACACGCGCGCTCCGCATCGGTAAAGTTGCCACGGCAGGCTCACCAGGGTGGCAAATTCCACATGGTGTGGATGACTGAGGATGGCTACGAGATTATTCTAACGATCTCAGGGCGATTCCCTGTAGATCTCGCGGAAGATACACTCGAGGATGGAGTAAAAAATTAGTACTCATCCCACGCTCTCTACCCGTCTCTCATTCCTCGGTGATGTTTCGTATGTCATGGCTAACGTCTCAGAATGATTGCTCCCGGCTTCCCTTTCGGTGATGCAGACTTGTCCAATTGATCAGGAATCGAGGTCACTCTCATCGCTCTGCCCTTAATGGCTTCTAGCAGCTCTGCTGATTGGCTATTTAGTACCTCAAGACGAGAGATCTGTTTCTTCCTCAGACTCCAAAAAGCGAAAGAGAAAAATTTTCTTCTCCGAATCTGACACCGGTCGCGGCCCTCGGAAACGGCGTATCGAGGAAGACTTTGTCTGCACACCCATCTCCGCTCGGTATGGCTCGCGACTCGCGGGATATTTGGTCGTGTAAACAGAACTATAATATCATTCTATTTACGCTCGGGCTTTAATGCCCGACAATAGTGGCTGTACAAATACATCGTTTCATTAATATCGAAAGGCTCCGAAATTTGTGAGTTCATATTGTTTCACAAGGACTTCAAGAAAACATTTATGACGTCTAGACGAGCCGTCCAGGCGATGATCGTAGCACACGTGCATCATCGTATCAGTCTTCCAGCATCAGCACTAATGTAGCCAGTAGTACTACATCATTGAATGCAACGAACTCTACCTTCGTCGGCGACGCACCTGAACAGAGGAATTAAAACATCGAGAAATTCAACAGTAACCGCGCGAAGCGATAGTATAAGTACTAGGAAATGTTTCAATTACGAATCGACGGAATATACACCGTTCTATTGTTTAGCGCGGCGTAAAATGTAAAAATATTATATGTTGAAACCGATATAGAAGTACTAGATAATCAATTAGTTGTTAAGTAATAGATAATCAATAGCAGATCAATTAGTGAAGCTTTTGTGTGAATACCGTGATTGTATCGCTAAAACGTATTGGGAACTCGGATGCACGGACATATTAGAGATGGAGATTGATCTTGAAGCGGTAAGCAAACCGTTGGCCGCGAAACCGTAGAAACTGAATGCGCAAGATAATGCTGAATTAGATAAAATCATCGCAGATGAGAAACAAGCCAGAATTCTAAAGGAAACAAAATTGTCGTTTGCGAGTCCCGCGTTCATTGTTCGAAAAAAAGATGGCACACCGCGTATGGTAGTTGATTATCGACGGTTAAATAAAAACACGAAACGTATCAGTTTCCCAGTGCCCAACTTCGACGATTTCTGGGAGACAATGTGCAGAGCAAAAAGGTTTATGTTCGTCGCGAAAGAAGAAACCGTGTTCATTACGGAAACGCACACCGGAGAATTTACCAGAGCAATGTTTGATTTGGTAAATGATACGATGTATTTTGCAACAGTGATACGTGCCGTATTGGAACCAGTGAATAAGCGTAATATCTCTGTGGTATATTTTGACGAATCGATTAATCATCAATTTAAAATATAAATTCAGTAGGAAGACCATTGAATTTTTACTGTTTAAGGAAGAACAGGGAAACATAAAGCCAGGCTCTCAGAAAACGGCGACAATAAAAAATTTTACGCGACCCGTAAGTGTTCACGAAATGCGGAGATTTCTCAGGTTAACAAGCTTTTTTAGACGATTTATCCCACATTTTACAAAAATAGCCACATCTATGTCAGAGTTAATGAGACAAAATGTTAAATTCGAGTGGAATAGCAAAGCAGAAAATGAATTTGAAACTTTAAAACAGAAATTCACATAGAAACCGAAGCCAACAATATTTAATACGCAGACAGAGCAGAGGGAACTTCACACCGACGCGTCTGCGAAAGGTATAGCAACGATGCTTTTTTAATCAGACAAGAACAAGATATTGAAATTAGTATAATCGATGAATAAGAAAATAACGAGATCGAAGCAAAATACCACTGAAGTCGATAAGAATTGATGGCAATAGCGTGGCCAATGGATAGATTCCGAGCTCTCTTAATTTGTATATTATTCACCGACTGCGAATGTCTTTTTATATTAACGCGTAGAAAACTAATTAGTCTCAGGTATCGCGCTAGATAAGTGCTATTTCTGAACTTAACTTTGACATTCGTCATCAGGCAGGTAAGAAATACAACACACTCTCGCACGGTCCGATTGAAGAATCCCGCGATAATTACGAACGAGATGGAGTATTTTATTTAGAGTCTCCTGAAAAAGTTTTTTACCGTCGAAACGAGAGAAGAAGAAATATTAGGTTTGAAGAAAATTGAAAAGATTATTAGAATTGAAAAATATTACAGAAACTTAAAATAATCGAAAAAGATGCGAAAAACAGAACATTATAAAAACATACTAAAATAGAAAATTACGCGCTCATTGAGAAGTTATTATTATAAAAAGTTAATTGTAGATAAAAATGAACATCACGTGTTTATAGTACCTCAGGAAATAAGAAACTCGATAGCGGTTCGATACCATCATTGTTTAAGCCACTTCAAGTTAGAAAAAACGTTATCACGCGTATAAAAAAATTAGGAGGTGAACCTAGTTTCCGACATTTTTTGAACTGAAAAAGGACATTTAGGTTTGAAAATGGATACACGTTAGCTTAATCAAAATATTTTCCGTCATTTTCTACTACTTTTTCCTATCTTTCTGGCAATATGGCGATACCGTGTCGAAAGAACGATGGTGGTTTCGACGCGATCCAAAAATCTACGAATTTCCACACTTCTTGAACATGTCGGAAGTGCGTATCAACGTGGTCGTGCTGCATCGATTTGAATAGGTGGTAATCATAAAGCCCTATGTCGGGCGAGTACGTTGGCTGCGACAACACTTCAAATTCAAGCTCCAACAGGGTATTTTGGACAGCTTTTGCAACATATTTCATTCGATTTTAGCAGCTTGTAGCACGGCAATCCCAGTTGGTCCCACAAATTCACAGCAATATCTTTTGGTCGTGGATACATTGTTTTGTTATCCATGTAGACGGTTAGCCTAGGTCCACCCATAATTTTTTGCACTTAGAATTGTCATAGTAGATTTCACTTTTCATCCCTCCATCCACTTCATCACCAGTCACAATATACCACAAAATATTCTTCTTTTTTGCCTGGTAAGCAAAGACAGTGCGATGTTGTATCGATTCATAATCGCACTTCCATTTCTGTTGCAAATCATTCAGCTGGTATTTGGCAATTCACGATTTTCAAACTTCTTCGACTGTCCAGAACATTCTTAGTCATTAACATCAGTATTTTTACTTCTAAACTGCCGAAATAACTCTTTACGTGTTTTTATGTTCTCTTATGTTTACTCTCACTCTTTATGTTCTCAATCTTTATGTTCTAAGCAATGCAGCTTGTTCGCCATAATATTCTTGAAGTAACCGGTCAGTTTCTTATTGGCAAATGCCAAAAGTAAAAAATAAATACTAGATCCGACACATCTGACTTTTGGTATTACTTATATCGTCATCTAAACGTGAGGGTCGGAAACTAAGTTCGCCTCATAATATTTTCCACAGATGCGTAACTATATGAGGTTTCATATAAAAAATTGTAATAAATGCATACTAGTAAGATGAAAAGTAAGAGAGGAAAGAGTGAGGGCCAGCTGCACCCGATACTTTCCGGAAAGCGACCATGCGAGATTATCCATACCGACCATCTAGGACTCTTTATATCGACAAATAAAGAAAACAAATATGTTAGCTATAACCGACAATTTTATGAAATTCATTCAATTATACGCAGTGAAAGACGAGAAATCGGTGACAATGATTAAAAAAATTGAACTATGTATAAGATCATTTGGTGCTCCGGTACGAGTAGTCTCTGATTGGGAAACTGTACTCACGTCAGCTCTATTCTCGAAATTTTGCGAAAAATATAATATAGTAAATGGACTAGTGTAATAACTAAATGGGACGCTACTATCCGTGATGAGAGCAAATGTAATTTCAAACGGAGAAAACGGTTGCGACAAAAATATTGAAAATGAATTAAACGTTACCGTTTGCAAGTCAATTGGGACTCCCCCGTTCAAGGCATTATATGGCTACTAACCCCGATATTAGGATGATGTAACGCGTACCTTAACAATAGAGTGTCAAAAATATTGTCCACCGACCGAAATACAAAATAATATCATAGCTGTATAAGTCTTTTTATAGGCTTGGGTAAGCTCAATAAAAAAAAAAAAAAAAAAAAAAAAAAAAAAAAAAAAAAAAACAAAATAATATCAGGAACAAAATAATTGAAAATCAAAAAGACTATAAATGTAGATGTGATAACAAACCTATTAAAAATATTAAGTATCATCTCGGTGATAATGTATATATTAAAACGAATGTAAATACAACAGGAGACTCGTCTAAGCTTCAGTATAAATTTAGAGGTCCGATTAATTAAGGTTTTACCTTCTAATACCTATAGAATCAAAAGGTTATCAAGGTCTGATGGAGGCTCACGAACAACAACAGCGCACGTTAGTCAAATAAAAATCTGGACAGTTCATACATACGATAGAAATTGAACAAGAGCTAGCAATACTAAATCAGCCAGATCTATATATATCTTAATATACTATAATGAATAAACTATCTACAAATAATATTGCACAAATATAATACTGAAACCAATTCCGTAAGAGCGAATAAATTTGTGATTAATTAGCTTAATACTTTTCACTTTAACCGTTTCTCACCCGCTAGTACCGACCTCTACCATTGATTTTATTTTATATAAAAATATTTCGAAACCAAAAAGGTTGTCAATCGATTCAGGTACGTTGGAGTGTGCAGATTATACATCAAACATGGGAACATCGATTAGCCAATTCCACGGACCCCAGAAAAGAATTTCAAAAGCAAGAGAACGATAAAGGTAACATATTAAATATTCTTGCTTTTCAAATTACTTTCGAAACATAATAGCAGTGGATGCAAGAAGCCGATTTTGTATAAGCATGATGCGATTTCCTGCTATGTCTTTATCTTCGGATCGTATTTCCTTATCGGTCAGGAAATGAATATGATATCAATTGCCAACTTCCTGCTTCGACGGTCTTATTAAAAAATTTAGTTAATCTCTACATGTTACAATTAATGTAAAAGTGACAATGAAAATTTTTGTATAAAAATGTTCAATTCTTATTTATTCGCATAGATATGAGAGCTTGGGTGCGCGGATACTGGTGGCCAGTAGACAGAGTTAACACATTAAGGACTTCAAATACACTATATTTGTCTTATTTTATACTATCCTAGAAAGTAATTTTAAAAAAATTTCACAAATTTTCAAGAGTTACATCCTACATACTTATATTCTAAATGACATTTGTTTTCTGTCGAAAATAAGATATTTTTTTCTTATTTCATTAAGGAAAGAATATAGATATACTATTACAAGAAGCGTATATCTTATTTTTATAAAAGAGCGCATGATCTTTATGAGATGAAAAAAATTTTTATAAAATAATGAAGAATATTTTAATATATTATAAATTATTTTTTATTATCAAACATCTTTAGATATATAAGATCTAATTTTCAATTAATACACGCAACTACCCGTGCAAATCGTCCCGACCCCCCTGGACATCGTATTCTACCCTCCGAACACGAAACCACCCATAGAAGTTGCCGCGACACAGCTGGACGTCATATTCTATCATTCGAACATAAAACTATCTGTGGAAGTTGTTGACTGAATCTCTGAACATCGTATTCCACTGTCCGAATACAAAATTTCCTGTAGAAGTCGTCCCGACACACTTGGACATCTGTTTCTACCGAACGAACACGACATTATGATCTGTACTAGCCGAGCATATTACGAACATTATAGTATTGCAGTGATACATACGGCTGCATATAGTATATACATAGAGTAATATATATATATATATATATATATATATATATATATACATTCCATGGCGAGAAAACCTTCAAGGCGCTCGCGCGCACGTTGTACTCGGTATCGTCTCCCGTCCCCTTACCTCACCGCTCCACGAGCCACGCACAGTCGTCTGCGGAGTTAAGAAAGAATAAAGAGTTAAGAAAAGTTAAGAAAAAATAAAGAGAAGAAAAAAGTTAAGTTTAACTTTAAAGGTTAAGTTTACGTTAAAGCTAAATAAGTTTAAAACAAAGACAATGAAACCGTCGCTGAGTATTAGTAGGTCATCTGGGGGCGAAAGAACGTGAAGATCGTGCGGCAAAGGAGGGAGATTGACCAGGAGAGGACCTAGGTGGGAGACAGGACCTCGTCGTCCGCGGCCGTTCGCGAAATGAAGATTAACGACTTATGCGTGAAAACTGGATACGCCATAAAAAATGTATCAGGTATGTGAATAAGTCTTTCCCGTTTTTTTTTTAATTTTGAGCCTTTATTGTGAAAAAATGGTTACAAATGAATTATTGAAAGTATTGGCCATCGCTAGCTACAACTTTTTCCCATCTTTCTGGCAACATACGAATCCCGTTGCGAAAAACTTCGACTGGTTTGGCCTCTATCCAGTCATCCACCCATTTTTTGGCTTCTTCGTAGGAATGGAAGTGCTGGTCAGCCAGGCCATGCGTCATCGATCTGAAGAGATGGTAATCAGACGGAGCAACGTCTGGACTATACGGCGGGTGGGGTAGGACTTCCCATTTGAGCGTTTCTAAGTATGTTTTCACCGGCGGTGCAACATGCGAGCATTGTCATGTTGCAAAATAACTGTCGTGCCTGTCGGAGTATTGTGGCCGTTTTTCTTGCAGTGCGCGGCTCAAACGCATCAATTGTCGTCGATAGACCTCGCCTGTGATCCTTTCATTCGGTTTCAGAAGCTCATAGTAAACCACACCTAGCTGGTCCCACCATATACAGAGCATGAGCTTGGCGCCATGAATATTTGGCTTAGCCGTCGATGATGATGCATGGCCGGGTAGTCCCCATGATTTTCTTCGCTTCGGATTATCGTAACGTATCCACTTTTCATCGCCAGTCACGATACGATGCAGAAAACCCTTTCTTTTATGTCGCTGAAGCAGCTGTTCGCAAGTGAAAAAACGCCGTTCGACGTCTCTCAGCTTCAGTTCGTACGACACCCAATCCTTGCTTTTGGATCATTCCCATGGCTTTCAAACGCTTGGAAATGGTTGTTCGGTCAACTCCCAATGCTTCAGCAAGTTCTTCTTGCGTTTGACAAGAATCTTCATCAAGCAAAGTCGCCAATTCTCGATCTTCAAAGATTTGCGGCCGCCCGGAACGCTCCTTGTCTTCCACGTCGAAATCACCGCTTTTGAAGCGTCGAAACCATCCGCGAACACTTGAATCATCGACACAACCTTCTCCATAAGCCTCCTGAAGCAATCGATGCGTCTCGGCAGCAGATTTCTTCAAATTGAACCAATAAAGTGAAACTTCCCGCAAATGACGTCGACTCGGCTCAAATTTCGACATTTTCACGATATCAAAAATTTATGATGCGAAAAAATTTTAACTAATGTGTTAGTATGGAATTGTTGACATATGAATAAGCTTTGATTATGACATATGTAACCATTGAATACTCGCACAGTATTGGTGGCGCCATCTCTTACAAAAAACGGGAAAGACTTATTCACACTCCTAATAAATAACAGTATCAATAAATAATAATAAAATAATTCTGCTGTTTAATTTAATTTGTGTTATAAAAAAAAAAGAAAAATTTCAAATCTATTTGGATGAATATTTGAGCCAGTATTATTATATATGTAAAATTTCTTTTTATTTCTTGTTTATAAATAATAAGAAATTAAATTAAATTAAATTTATAATGTCAAGTGTTTATTTAGAAATTGCAAGCTAATTTTTTTTTATTCCTTTGTAAAGCTTACGTAAGTATAATTAGAAAAAAAGAAACCAAGAAAGAAAACTAATTTAAATATTTGAAAGAACTATTTTAAAAGAATGAAATAAAATTGTAATACCTTTTTTTATATAATTTTATGTGAAAGCTTTGTCAAACTTAAAAAAATGTATAATAAGAAAGTGATATGCTAAAGTGATTGCTGCTAAAACGCGCGACGCGCTTCACTCTGACCTGGAATGACGAGAGGCAAGGAACAGCAGAAAAAGTGTGAAGAGTTAGGGAAGATACGAAAGGTAAACGGACGGAAGGTGGAGAAGAAAGTGAAGAACCAGGCGACATGTTATAAAGAAACGGAGTGACTGCGACAGGAAGCATTAGCAGCCCGCAGGTCGGAAAACCACGGTGTGCCACGCTCCTCTTCCACCCACGGACCCGTCGTCATCACCAACCCCCTCTCCCCCTCCTTGGGATAAAGGCGAGTGTTTGTCGGGCAGTATTCCGGGTTGTGTTTTTCTTTTTTTCCTTTGTGTTTCCTTCCGGGAAGTTTGGGATTATATCCCGGGAAATTGCGGTCGCGTCGGTTGTCGCGGTGATCGGGAGGCGTTGGAGGTGATGAACTTGTGAGTGAGTATTGGGTGTTAGCGGTGAATGAAGAACGTACAGTCAAGCGGGCTTGTTCGCGTGAAAGAGAGAAAAACTCAGATTTTCTTTTAGAAAGGGTTGAAAACTACCTTTCCATTCCGTCCTTATCCCGTCTTACGCGTAGCGGAAAATTTTCTCTATGATAGATCGGCGAAGCCTCCCAGAGGATCTGCAGATGAGTGTAACATTAGCAATTTGTTTGTCTGCGCGAAATAGGATTGAAAGTTGAATTACATTAAATAAAGAAAATTTCCATTTTTCCTTTTTTGCCACATCACAAAATGGCGCCCAACGTTGAACAAGGCCAGCCGACAAGGAGAAATTGAATTTTCGCCACGTGGTGACGCCATCTTGGCTACGTGTCTGTGTGCGACCGCGTGTAGCGGAAATGGCCATTGCCGCGCTATATCGTGCGGGCGGATGTGCGCGACAATGACCACGTGCTTTGTTTTCTTTAGATCGAAATACTTCGCAATTTTTTGTTTACGTCAACTTTTTTCAAGCGATAATAAGTAGATAAATTAAATGTGATGGTTATTAAAGTAAATTGTTAAGCAAATGCATTATTCAGTGAATGTTATTAATTGCTTAATTAAAAAAGTCTGAATGGTCAAAAAAAATTCTAAAGTAGGTGGTATTTAAGTTAGAGATAAAATTTATTATTAGATTTTGCAAACAAGAAATAATGACTCAATTAACTGCGTTCATGGATAGAATAATATAAAAATGCTTTTATAAAGAAGAGAAAATTAAATAAATTCATAATTGTAGATACTTTTAAAATTAAACGATTAGTAAAGTCATTTTTCGCATTCTTTTTTCCTATAGAGAAAAAAATTTTTATTCGAGTCATAGTGATTTTGAGGTCAAATTATTTTTTTTTGTTATTTAAGTTTCATTCTCAAATATCTACTTTGTAAATGGATAAAATTTGGGATGAAATACGAGAGACATAGTGTAATGACTAGCTAATTTTTGAATAATTTACGCCATTAAATCAAGTAATAATTAGTAGCTATAGTTGGTATAGACGCATAGAGGATAAAGCCATATTTATTTGATTAGTAAGTTATTAGTGATAATTATAACATTTCTGTGTAAATTAATAAACTTAAAGTATAAAATAATTAAATTAATAAATAGTGCATGTTATTAGATATAAAGGAGTTCAACGTGATATAATTGAATCAAAGTAAATTAGTTTAATATGTAATTTAGATTGAATAAATTTTCAAGATCAATAATGCGGTTCACTCCTATAAATTCTTACCATACATTAAGTGAATCTTCATATTCATTAATTTATAATTTTCAGTATTGTCTTCGTAGTTAAAAATTATAGGATAAAAATTTAATTATACGATCTATAAAATAATTTAAATTGATAGAATAATTATGATCTATGCAAGCACAAAATGTAATGATAAGGAGCAAAGAATAAAGTACTTAAATTTATAATAATAATTATTTATTTCAAATTATAGGAAATGATAAAGGAATTTTTTTTATTTTTAACACAAAATCGATTGACTCCTTGCTATTGAACCAACAGAATCTTATAATTTTTCGATACAAAATTACATTAAAACAGATATACTCTATATTTCTATATAACAACCGGAATGTGTATCGTGATTAAATAATATTAAGATTTGCACATTTGTGAAAATTTTCATATTAATATTTATATTTCTTTAATCTGAGACGAATTTTTTTTTTCATCTATAAATCCCGATTTTATATCCTATTTGTTTTTTTTTGTATCGAAGTTTTCTTAACTAATCTAATAGAAATTATTCTAAAAATATATACACTAATAATTTATATGTATTGAATGAAGAAGATGTGTATCATCAATTGAGAGAAATTTAATGCATTTTATTATAAGTTCTTTTTTTGTCTCACGAGTGTTGGTGTTTGGAAATAAAATATACCGAATATAACGAATATACCGCCCACACATAAAAGGAATAAAAGTTATTATTTCAAACGATGACTACATCTATTTTCGTGGATGTACTGTATAAACATCTACGAAATTAGATGTATAACACCTTAATAATACATTAAATAGTTTATATTTAAGCTACATTAAAACTAATATATTAAATATCGCGAAATAAATACCGAAAACCGGGCAAAGGTCGCGACGACTACTGGAGAAGGTAGTCGTCGCAACTGCCGAAACTCGAACAAGTAGAGAGAGAACGCGATATCTAGTCTCTCTCTCTACTACTAAGTTACGTACAGAGTATGCCGTAGGGGGATACACTGCGCGCGGCAAGAGAGAGCGCGTTCAATGTATTAGACCGGCGGCCGCTATCCCCTCTAATACGCGCCGCACACACACTACGTGCGCTCTTGTCGAACGGCACGCGCCAGCAGTGAATACTGCAGACACACAAGCCTTATACTGGCGCGCGCATTCTAATATATATAGCGGGTATTCAAAAACGAATTTACCCGCTGTATTTAATTAAAATAATTAAATTAAAATATAAGTGATACTTAGTATATATATGTGTATATATATGTATGTGTGTGTTTGTGTGTGTGTGTGTGTGTGTGTGTGTGTGTGTGTGTGTACATGCATGCATATGTACGTATACACTAATATACGTGTACACAATTATTGTACGCAGCTCATAATTATTATAATTCGGCGCCTCGTCCGAAATTAAACGAGCGGCGACGGAATTATCCGATTATTTTGTTATAAAAGGGCCTGCAAAAGGCAAAATTGACAGTTCGCCCGGTGAACCAACTGCCCCGAAGTTGTTTCACACGAACTCCTCCCGGAGCTAAAACTTATCCAGAGCTCGAAATTATCCTTACTTTAAAATCCTCTCCGAAATTATTAACTTGATCTCTGTTGCGAGGCGTTCCTCAAAAGACAGACGGTTAATAATTTTACCTCTCCTAAAGTAAACGTGATCCTGGTTGCGAGGCGCTCCTCAAAAGAATAGCGGAGTTAAGTTTACCTTGTTTTATCCTATTTTTAAAATCAACCTGTCTCGTTTCGTTAGTTCCCCGCGTGGAAAATAACACCGGGTATTCGTGCGGTAAATAACGCTGGATATTAGAGACATCGCGGAAAATAACGCGAAATTAGGTTAAGAATTATATATATAGATCTAGTTTTTACTTTCGTATTAATTCTTTTGTGTTTATTTATTTGTTACAGAATCCTGTAGATAGAGGAGTGATTTCGTTTCAATAAATTTATATTTTTACTGTTATAAAAAATATACTGTGTTCTGGTATAATTATTTTCCTGAAACCGCAGTCCGATCCTGAAAAACTTCCTCCCCTCTCAAACTACCCTGGGAAAATACCGCGTAGGCTATCCCGGGGGGACAGGAACGTTACAACTGTATTGATGGTTATTAAATAAATTTTTTTTTGCTCTCATCAAGTAAATGAAAGGGGAGAAGTTTTTTTGGAATTATTTAATGTTACTATAATTAGTATGCTTCCGATCTAAATTTTCATTTAATAATAAATTCGAATGTTTAATTTAGACCTATTACAAGGGGTCCTTGATGCTATGTATAATTTTCCTTAATTTTTATGATTTGATAACAACAAACCTAATGAGTGATAATATGATTTTTTTTATTTTTGAAAAGAGGTTCGTCGAGTCTATATATACAAATTCTTAGAAATTGAAAAATTTAAACTAAATTAAAATCATAACATGAGAAGTTGTTACAACTTTTATCAAAATAAATTAAGTGACATCTTGAAATGAAATTCGGCAATCTCTAAAGCAACATGGATTGATGTGAATATGCGCTCGCTTAGGAACATACGATAAAGAAAATTTTTTTTTTCGTAACGATTCCGGTCGTTAGTAGATTTACTTTGTTCCGTACCACGTGCGGCCGCCAATCGACTCGCTCCCGTAAACTTTATTACTCAAGTTGTCCGTTGCGCGCGCAGAAGGATTGAGATCTCCAATAAAGGAATTTGAAATTTTATTCAACGGGGTGACTGCATTGGTCGCCCGAGCGTCTCGCATCTTCAAACGATGAGCTCCTGCAATTGGACCTGTAGAATTCGACCGCCTAGGGGCGTACGAACCGAGAGACGAGCCTGGGATAATGGAGACCTGAACCGACTTTTTCGGTTTGAAAGTTATTATTATGTAATTTTGATTATCGGATTTGAAATGAACTATTGATTACTTGATTTATTGATAATTTGTCACACATCACTTAGATATATTTATATATTTTACTTGTACTCATCGGATAACTCCGAATTTCCCTTTTCCGTTAGCCATATCGTCGAAGCCATGCGAGGACTAGAGGACCCTAGTCGAGGATCTCGTGATTAGACTGTTGCCCGAGGCCGCTGAACAACTGGGAGCGACCACACTGACCGAACATAGAATAGAGGTGCAGGACGCGGTTCCAATCAAACACAGGTCGAGACGCATGTCGCCGATGGTGATGCAAGTAGCCTACGTGAAGTAAAGAAGATGTTTAAGAAAGGAGTTATCGAGCACTCGGGCAGTGAGTGGAGCAGCACGTCTGTTATTGTGAAAATGTCCGACGGTTCATTCCGTTTCTGTGAAGACTACACAGATCTGAACGCTGTCACTGTTAAGGACGCCTATCCACTACCGAGTATGGAATCTACCCTGGATAAGCTGCTCAAGGCTAGATATTTATCATAGGTAGACCAAAAGGAAGCGTACTTCCAGATACCAATGGACGCCAAGAGCAGGAAGTTCATGGCCTTTACAGTACCCGGATCAGGTCTCTGGCAGTTTAACAGAGTGCCGTTCGGCCTAACGAACGCCCCTATAACCTTTCAACAGCTCATTGATGAACTGTTCGGACCAATGTACGAACCATATACGAGTTGTGTTGTTCTCAAGTGGCGTACCTCGGTTTCCTGTTGGACCGTGAAGGTCTCAGACGGAATCCAGAGAAAATACGACCATTGCTAGAGTACCCAGCCGCGAGGACCCTGAAGTATTTTCGTCGAGTCCTAGGCATGGTTGGCTCGTACTCGAGGTTCATTGATAAAGACTCGGAATTGAAAATTCCGCTAGTTAAATTGTTACGGAAGGGCCAATCATGGTCTTGGGACGTAGGTCAAGAAGAGGCGTTCCACTAGCTAAAGGAGGCGTTGACGTGTGCGCCAGTGCTCGCACGGCTGGATTTTTCGAAGCCCTTTTCGGTCCAGTGCGATGCGAGTAATTACACGGTGGGTGCAATATTGACACAATGGGGAGAGGATGGTGAGCCCCGATAGTATACGTGAATCGCGTGCTCACCGCTGCAGAATGCAGTTATACGACCTCAGAGAAAGAGTACTTAGCGTTGCTGTGGTCGATAAAGACCGACGCTAAAATACCAATTATTTACGTCCACGTTCCTGTGCCGGGGTAACGTATCCCCCATCTTTAGTGAATGGAGCATGCATGGGGGATGCGGCTAAAATACAGCAATGGTCTCTCAGGACAGAATCAAACGAGCTTTTCGACTAACGGGCTTGGTGCACCCGGGAGTTACCGATGCTGGAGGTGGGAAATTGGCGCTTGCTTCCTAATTACCGCAAATCCGTTACAAGTGGTTCAGCGACCACCGACAGTCAAATCGTTGGAAAGTTCTGCTTTGATGGGCCGGGGGCTTGGCTTTATCGCCCTGCCGAGAGAAGGAACTACTCTATAAAAACCCCCTAATCCTAAATCGTATGGCAGTTGCGATAGGGGATGCATGGTTCCAGGGTAGAAGAAGGGAGCAATTAGAACTGCCAGTGAAATTTTACACCGCCCGTAATTAAAAACTCCATAGTCCACCGAACGGGATGCTGATAGCGACTTCAGTAGGTGGACGTAAGACAATATGAATAAAATTAAAAACAGAGTAGAGGAGGAGAAATACAAGGAGAAGGATAGGGAGAATAGGCGGCCTAGAGACAAGGCCAAGACTGCAGAGAGGGAACCAACCAAAACAGAAACGAGGAAACTAAGAACTGGCAAAACGCCACAAATAAGACTAACCAAAGCTGGTGAATCCAAGGACGCCATCCAGGCTGCTGACAAGTCAAGGCCGCTGACTGAGAGAAAATCTGAAGAGAATGAAGTTGAAAGCCTCACCTCAGGGCAGACTCAGAAAAAATGCCAACTCAGCAAAACGCAGGAAGTAAGTACTGCCCAGCACTAAAAATAGCCCAGCACAGCCTCCTGAAGGCAGTCCACCTAAGAAATCTACCATGGACTGCATAGAAGTCCCAGCACATAGCGCGGATCTCTACGAAAAGATAAAAGTGGTCCTCAAAACTGCGGAGGACCCAGACCTGAGGAAGGAGGGGCTTAAGAGCCTCAAGGAGTTCATGGTGGTCATTTCTGCAAGAGCCATCAGATGTGCTCGAGCGGAGGCTAAGTCGGAGGCCTTGCACGAACAAGCAGCAAAAGAAACAGTGAAGGGGCCATAGATCTATGCAGCTGTGTTCTCCAATGACATTGAAAAACAAAGGAAGCTGATCGCCCCGAAGGCCCAGGTTGTTAAAGCCACGATAAGACGAAAAGATTTCCACAACAGGAAGGGCAAAGGAAGTCTTGCAAAAGACTTTCAACCCTAGGCAATCGAAGATCCAGATCAAGAATCTGAGAGAGACAAGGAAGGGTCTCCTAGTGGAAACAGCAACCGAAGCGGGGTTGGAAAAAATCAAAGCCTTAAAAAGTTTGATGGAACTTTTTGAGATAAAGTCTCTAACAAGGAGCAAGCCGAGGCTCATCATCTACGATGTGTTTAAAGACATGTCGCCAGATGAGGTGACCTCGGCAGATTTTGACCAAAACGAGGGACTGGCCTCTACAACCGGAGAATTCTCTGAATTCTTCAAACCCCGCTTCAAAACGGGCAAGAGGAGCGACTCAGTAACCAACTGGGTGGTAGAAGTTACCCCGAACATTCGGGGTAAACTCCTACAAAGGAAAAGGATATACATAGAGTGGCTATCTTGCCATATACAAGATTACCTCTGAGTCACTAGATGCTATAAGTGTCAAGGCTACGGGCACGTAGCCAAGTAACTGCAAAAGTGATCAATGCTGCCCGCACTGCAGTCAGGGGGGACATGCAGACATTGCATACAAAGCAGCCATGGAAAGATTAGTTAACTCCACCAACTATGGTCAGTAATGTACGAAATAATCGAAGTGGACCTGTCCTGCGCTTGGCGCAGCTAAATGCCAGAAGAGTACGCAGGATTACTCCAGAGTTAAGATAAAAATGTATGGAAAGAGGAGTAGACATCCTGCTTCTCCAGGAGCCATACCAGCGTAGTGGCCGAATAGAGGGATTCGGACTGCGCACACGGATGGTATTTGTTGACGGGCAAATCCCCTGGGCGGCTATAGCAGTCCTCAACCCCGAGGTGACAGTGCTAAAATTAACGCACTTTACAAATACACACTTCGCTGTAGCGGAGGTTAGGCTTCGTTCTTTAACGATGTATGTGGTCAGTAGATATTTCCAGCTGAGCCACGAAATAGGGTTGCACCTTACATACTTAAGTAAGGTGCCGCACGCACTTCGAGGGAGGATGGTGCTAATAGGAGCTGATTCGAATGCCAGATCCCCCCTGTGGGGGTTTGATCGCACCGACCGTAAAGGGGAGGAATTAGAAAATTTTACAGCGCAGTGGAATCTCCGAATCGCCCATATAGCAGGTAGTATCGCTACCGTCTCCAATGTAGTTGAAGAAGGAAACATTAACGTAACTCTGGTCATCACGATTCTCGAGACACTCATCACAGGATGTGCCGTCAGGGAGGACTGGACTTCGAGTGATCATAGAACGATCACGTACCACCATCTGCACCTGCTAGTTCAGGTGCTGCAAATCAAGGTTAGAAACTAAAGCGATACTTCAAACAGAAAGCGAACTGCGATACTTTCTGCGCTTTACTCGAGGATGAATGGGACCAGATCCCTAAAGAAATGCCCGGCTCCAAAATGGAGAATATCGAGAGAGTTCGCTCACTGATAGCCACTTTGAGAAAAGCGTGCAAGGCTGCCATACCGAGGAGTAGGGTAGCTGTTAGGAGGGTTCCCAGGTGGAACACAGATTTAGATAGGTTGACAAGGGCTACAAATCGAGCCCGTCGAGTATTCCAGAAAGAGCGTGATCCCGTCCGACGGGAGCACCTCAAGAAAGAATCCAAAGCGGCCAGAAAAGAGTATGTCCGTAAACTCAGGCATACTAAAGAAACTAAAAGGCAAGACTTTTTCAGTGTAAAGGGTAATCAGAACCCCTGGGGTGTAGCTTACCGACTACAGGTAGGTAAGCTGTCGATGAAGGAGGTTGCTTGCAACGTCCGTCTGAATAATAACACCTATACAACGGAATGGGTGAGCACCGCTACGGCAGTGCTAAACACCCTGTTCACTCCCGACAATATATAGGATGAAACGCAAGAGCAAAAAGATATGAGGTCCTTGGCTAACGCTCTCCACCCGAGGGGAACCGAGATCGAATTTAATCTCACCGAGTTGGATCAGGTTATGGCCAAGATGAAGCTGTGTAAGGTCCCAGGCCCAGACAGCTTCGACTTAACTATCATTCGAACAGCACTGCCGACCATCAGGCAGGACCTGATCAACATCTATAATTCGTGCTTGAGATTTTCGGTCTTCCCTAATGAGTGGAAGGTTGGTCAAGTTGGCACAATCCGAAAGGGTGATGACAAAGAACCTGAGGACCCTGCGTCCTACAGGCCTATTTGCCTCTTGCCATTGCTCGGCAAAACCCTTGAGGCTCTGATACTGAACAAACTAAACGAGATCATTGAAGCAGGGTTATCTCCAAGGCAGTATGGTTTCAGGAGAGGGTGATCCACTGAGGACGCCGTAGTTCAGTTGCGTATTCAATCCTCCTGGATATAAAGGGCGCCTTCGACAATGTCTGGTGGCCCGCTGTACAAACAGCATTGAAAAGCAAAACATGCGCCAGGAGTCTCTACAAATTAATAAAAGATTATCTGAAGGGACTTCGAGTCCACATACGAGATGGCTTTGTGGAAGTAAAATTTGGCGTCAGTAAAGGATGCCCGCAGGGATCCGTACTGGGCCCAACTCTAAGGAATCTTGTTTTAGATCCCCTTCTTTGGCAGCTCTCAAGACAAGGGTGTGAGGTCATCGCCTATGCGGACGACATCTCCCTCCTAGTGGTGCGAGACTCACGTAGGGAGATTGAAAGCAACGGCCAAAGTTACATTGAAGATGTGGAATCCTGGTGTCGCCTCAATAAAATGAGGCTGACTCTCATAAGTGTGGAATATTGATTTTGAGAGGTCATCTTCACCCTAAAGTCCCCCCCCCCTAAATTATGGTCGGTACCTCGAGGGTGAAGAGATTAGAAAGCGTACGATACCTTGGAATCCACTTCGGCGAACATCTTAAAATCGGTTGCCATTTGAAAGTGCTACAATCCAAATGTTTGGATTTGGAGGCCTTGCATGATGGGAATGGGGCCTTAACTTTAAGGCGCTTAGTATTATCTATACCGGGCTATTCACACCTGTCGCTACTTACGCAGCGGCAGGATGGCACGATTTGATGTGTTTAGAACAGCAACGCAAGTTGGCAAGTACTCAAAGATACGCGCTCATTAGAATCACCGGCACGTACAGAACTACCTCAACAGATGTCCTAGCAGTGATAGCGTGAAAACTCCCCATCATGCTAGAATGCAGGCATAGACGGAACTGTACGCGAACCGTAAAAATGCAGCGTCACCTGGGGACCGACATCGTGCAGCAAGAGAGATATCTGAAAGATATCTCGATGACTGGCAGGAAATCTGGAATAACTCGACAAAAGGAAGGCTGACATATTCTTATTTACCTAATGTCAGAGATAGGATAAAGGCAGACTGAATCGGGCCGTCGCGATGGTTAATCCAGTTCCTCACTGGGCATGGAGACTTTAAGTCATATCTCTCTCGCTTTCATTTGAGAAAGAGCGATACATGCACATGTAGGTAGGTGGACACATCAGAGCACGTTCTGACTCTCTGTCCCAAATATCAGGAAATTAGGATCAGGTTCCAGAGAGATAACAGTACCTCTATTGAGGTCAAAGCTCTATTGAGCCAAGCATACTATAAGGCGTTTGAAAATCTGGTAAAAGAGCTCCTACAGGCAAAGGAGTCTCTTGAAGCGATAGAGCATCTGCTTGAAGCAGATGCAATAGAGGAACCTGAATATGTAGGTAGGGTACAGGCAGTTGTAAATAGAAAAATATACACAAGGATCATATACAAATAACATAAATTTTATAAAGCATACACACAAGTATAGTGGACTGGCGCCATACACTGGTCCACAAAACTGTAAATAAAGATACCGAACCAAATCAAAATGGCAATATATTTATACATAGACAAATCTAATTTCTATATTTTATATTCCTAAATAAGCAGACCAGCACTATACACTCGTCTGCATACTGTAAATACACAATTAGTAATTAAGCAATGTCAGTCTATAAACTGGCAATCAACTCTAGTCCGAATATAGAAAATGCAATATAAGTGATTCGGAACCCACTATAAACTGTAGGTCCACAAAAGTCGCAATGATGTAAAGATTTGCACCATTGAAAAGATCAGCAATACTGCAACGCTCTGGAGCAAAACCGGCCAATAAAGCGAAAGCTAGGTGCGGTCGGGAATGTTTATGTGCAACAAAGCATAACTGAGCGACCTTTGTTTTTTTGGTGGTCGATAAAGAAGTTCAGATTACACCTAGAAGACTACAAGTTCACGGCAATTCAGTACCACAGTGCACTTCGCTGGCTCCGGAACTTGAAAGCACCGACCCGCCGCCTGTCTCGCTGCGCCCTAGCGATGCAACCATGGAACTTTGATATAGTGCACAGGCGCGGAGTAATTCACCATGTCCCGGATGCGTTGTCCCGGATGTTCGAGAACGAGTCCGAAGATATAACTGCATTCGAACTCAGCGAGGACACGTGGTACATCCAGAGAATTCAAGATGTTATAGAATTCTCGTAAATCCTCGGGGTGGGGTCTATTCGATGGTATGTTATATAGACGCAGGGTTGACCTCATTTTGGAACACGTGACAGAGAATCAGGAGAATTGGAAACTCGTAGTACCAGTGGTCCAGCGAGGTAGAGTGTTACGTGAGGGACATGAAGAACCGTCAGCTGACCACTTAGGCGTCAAGAATTCGTATGAAAGGATCACGAGAGACCACGACTAGCCGGGGATCTACCACGATAACAATACCTCCGTTCGCTAGTGCCCAGAGTGCCAGCGACATAAGACTATACAAACAGGACCACAAGGATTGATGGGTCGCCCCATCATGGAGAGACCGTGACTCGTGGTGGCCGCCGTTGTCGTCGAGCTTCCCCCGAGCAAGAGGCAGTACAAGTATATTTTGGTGTTCCAGGACCTCTTCAACATGCTGGGTCAAGTTCAAGGCATTATAGAGACTCGACGGCAAGGCCGTCACCAAGGCTTTCGAGGAATTAGTTCTGTTCCGATGAACACGGAACCGAGTTTGTAGTACATCCCCTCCCCTCGCGATACTGTGAGTCCCAGGCTCGGTCTTTAGGTTCACGGACCATTTCTGTTTTTCTTTTTTTTCTCCTAAACTCTGTAGGTTGCCCGACCATGGGCGGACCATCGCAGCGGCTGGTAGCCGACGTCACCCCACGACCTGTCCGGCGTTGGTCCAACGTCGGTAAGGGCATTGGTCCGGCTGCTACTGGAGGCCGTCGCTAAGTATTAGTAGGGCATCTGGGTGCAAAGGACCGTGAAGATCGTGCTGCAAAGGAGGGAGATTGACCAACAGAGGACGTTATGCGTGAACACTGGATACGCCGTCAAAAATGTAAATAACAGTATCAATAAATAATAATAAAAGAATTCTGCTAATACAGCATTGAATCTGTAAGAAACAGAAACAACTAAATCATTTAGATAAAATCATAAATAAAAATACCGACTCTGTAGAGAGAAGGATACATAATAGTGAATAAAATCTATAAGTTAAAATACCAAAATTGGGGAAAGAAACTATAATCAAGTTTGATAACATAGATCAAATAACAAATCTGAAGCAACAACAATAATGAGAATTTTTTACTAAACCTATTACAAATAAAAACATCAATCCAGAAGCAATCAATAATAGAAACAGTTTGTAAATAGAATAATGAAATTGCGAAAGAAGATAGGAATAGTTTTGAATAGATTTAAAGGAAATTCGTGACTATCAAGATATTGAAATATTGAATTATTGAAATATTGAAAGGTATCTGAATGTGCAACTGTGAATAATTTAGAAATTATGATGATCAGAAAGAATAAAACAATAGAAATATCAGAAACAAACAACAATAATGCCAATAATGTTAACAAGCGCAAATAAGATGTTGATGATTAATGAAAAGAAAAAAACTGAATTGCTAAAGTAAGGAACATAAATAGAATATTGAAGTCCGGATGAAATTTTTTTTGTTAATTTCATATACAAGGTAAAACGAAAACATTAGATAACAGAAATTTTGCACTTTTTTTTACGTTTGTGTTATAAAAAAAAAGAAAAATTTCAAAATTATTTGGATGAATATTTAAGCCAATGTTATTGTATATATAAAATTTCTTTTTATTTCTTGTTTATAAATAATAAGAAATTAAATTAAATTAAATTAAATTTATAAAGTCAAGTGTTTATTTAGAAATTGCAAGCTAATTTTTTTTATTCCTTTTAAAGCTTGTATAAGTATAATTAGAAAACAAATAAATCAAGAAAGAAAACAAATTTAAACATTTGACAGAACTGTTGTTAAGGAATGAAATAAAATTGTAATACCTTTTTTTTAAAATAATTTTATGTGCAAGCTTTGTCAAACTTAAAAAAAATGTATAATAAGAAAGTGATATGTGTCGACTGTAATTCTTGATGGTCGGTGTCGTAATAATCTCAGAAGTTTCGACAAGAATTTTGTAATTGATAATTTTTATAACTTGCATGACCATCATAACCATACTTAAATAAAGTTGTAAGTCAGTGTGCAAAAAATTCATAAATTTATCATTCGAATTCATCGTAAAAGGCGAAAGAAAAGTTTATCGAATTACAAGGAAAATCGTTCATTATCATTTTTTTTTTTGAACGAACTTATCGTACAACGGTATTTGTAATTCGCGAATGAGCATCGGCCCGATGAGACCCGATAGCCGTCGTTCGTCGTCGTGCGAGAACCCCCCACCCCCACCTCCTTTTTCCTTTTTTTTCCTTATCGCTGCTTTTCTGCTGCTAAAACGCTCGGCGTGCTTCCCTCTGGCCTGAGATGACGAGAGGAAAGGAACAGCAGACAAAAGCAGGGTGAAGAGTCAGGGGAGATACGAAATGTAAACGGAGCGAAGGTGGAGAAGAAAGTGAAACGAGAGAAATCAATAAATAAATAAAATAAATTTCACGAGACGAAACAAAGAAACGGAGCGACAGGGTGGCGAACGGAGAAGACGCTAATATCGTGAGTGAATAAGAATGGCGAAGAGTGTGAATAAGGAAAAAGTCGGGGGTAGTAAGGAAGAAGTTAATGAGAGAGAGCAAGGTCGAGGATAAGGGCCAGGAAGAGAGAGAAGAGCGAGTTTGAGGATAAGGGCTAGGAAGACAAGGAAGAGAATGAACGAGGTCTATAACTTTTGAACGCAATATCTAAACTAATCATGCATAGCGTCGTTTTGTACGTTATGTCAAGACCTTTCAAATAATGTATAGTATTGCCAGATACGAGCCCTGTAGTGCTTTGTGCATAGCCGCGAAATCCATGAGGCAAAAAGGTGGAAGGGAGAAATTTGACAACCTAATATAATAACACGGTCGTCCGAAGGCTGAAATTCCCATACTTCCCATCGAAGCACGACCGCGATCCTTGATGACGGCTTGCATATGTTTATTGTTTAGGTTTATAAGTAGAATGATTAAAAGGCTTTTTGATTTCTCAAAATTGAATAAGTCTATCATTTACGATCGGAACAAAGTTAATTTTCCTATTACTGGGGAATTGAGAAATATAACCTGGGTCCCGGATCGGCACGCTGCAAAACTTGAACGCGGAAATATTTAATAACTTTTGATCGAATAGATATACCCAGTATTTTGAAAATGAATTTTGTAGATGAAAGAATACAGAACACAATAATATTAATCACAATCGATTTCAGTTTGGTACAGGCATGTTACATGCATTTCACAATTTCATTGTTTATACTTTTTAAAGTTTTTCACTATAAACATTTTTTGAAATTCTATTTCATAAATTACATAACAAAGTATATAAATGAACAAAATTCGGCATAGATGCAATGAATATAGTTTGAGAATTTAATTTCAAGTATGATGATTTTAAAGTAAATCTACAAATTTTTCAAAATCCATGAGTGGATATGTTCCAAAAAACATTTTTTCGTCAAAATCCTAAAATAGACCTTCGTTAATATTATATCGGGAATCTGTAAAAAAATCGAGACGATTTTGAAGTATTGAGTTATTTTCACAAAATTTGTGCAATTATTATAAAAGAATTTCCGGTATAGAGTGTTTGAAGACGATATTTGAAACGCAGTGCCTTTAACAAAATTAGTTTGAAATAACAAAAGTTCCTGATACGATATCCTCGTGTATATATATATATATATATATATATATATATATATATATATATATATATATATATATATATTGGATAGTTAAAATATTATAACCATATATATAAAGTATACATGAAAATGTTCTAAAATATTTACATTTTCAAAATCGAAAGAATGTAACTAGTTTAAATTATGTTCTTTTAACCTGGATGTACCATTCATACTTCGTAAGCTATACTGATATTCATATACTCTTTGTTTGAGGTATCTTTCCGTTTGTCCAATATAATATTTTTCACAATCTTTACAATTTATTTTGTATACCACTCCTGTATCCGACATTTATCATCCTTATCTTTACAATTCTAAAATAGTTTTCTTATATTAGTATTGTTTCTAAAGTAAACTTGAATATTATGCTTTTTGAATGCACTTCTAAGTCTTTCCGATACCTCCTTTACATATAGTAATACCACGATGTTATTATTATTCTCCCTCTTTTCCATAGTACGTTCTCTAGTACTATTATAAATCTGATTCACTCTCTTTGCAATTATTTTATCTATAACGTCTCTTGGATAGTCATTGTTAATGAATATCGCTTTCACAAATTTGAAATTATTTTTTCTAAAATCTTTATGTTATAATTAGATTTCTCTGTCGATGACTCCTTTTACAGTACCTATCTGATTTCCGAATAGATGGTGTGAGCTAAAATTTAATAACCTAACTGACCATGTAGGTTTTCTGTACAAATTTATTTTTACTCTGTTATTACTAACTCTAATAACATTGACGTGCAAAAAACTTAATTTATTATCTAATTCTATTTCTTTTGTATATTTAATTCTATCAAGGATAGAATTAAAAACATCCACTATTTCGTCTACACACCTTCCTGGTAAATTATAAAGATGTCATCAACATATCTTTTATAATTGATTCAAAATTTAACTTACTTCATGCAATATTTTCTAATTTTTCGTGTATTGACATATTAATGTTAAGGTAGATATGTATTGATATTGTTACGTATTGTTTTCGATTGATTTAATTGGACCATAAACCAATGAAAAAAAAATTTATTAATTTGTATATAAGCAGTCGACAAAAATACAATTAAAATATTCTATTATAAAGACTGTAAGACCGATAAATATATTTATTAATTTAAATATTTTAAACAATTAATCACAAATAATGGTTTCAGTACTTCCATTACTGATAATTTAATCTATAAAAACGTTTAAAATTTTTACAAAAAAATTTCTATGCTGTCCAACAAACAAAAGTTTCTTCTTATCACTTAATTAATTACATTCCTCATATAAGCAACAAAATTTGTAACTATTTCAAACGCTTAGATATCAACACTATTAATGTAACTCAATTTAATTTAAAGTCAATACTAGTCAACAATAAAGAAAAAACAGATTTTAAATAAAAAAGCGATATATCAAGTTTCTTGCTCTGACCGTGGAATAATCTACATAGGTGGAACTGGTCGTTCTTTAAATACGAGATTAAAAGAACACATAAAAACAATAGAACATGGTCGTAAAATCACAGCAATTGCAAAACATTGTATCAATAATAATCATAATATACATCCATTTAATATCAAGTTATTACGTAGTATTAAAAAGGAAAAAGGTTAAATAATATAGAAATAGTAGAAATTTTCAAAGCGTTCAATAAAAATAAACAGTTCTCTAATGACATGATAAAATTTGATATTCCGAAATTATTGAAGAATGCAGCAAAATTATTATCGCATGAAGAAATAACTGTAATTTTACAGGTCTCTACTTGTCATTTATATATACCATTACTTGTAACTTCGTGTATACCTCTATGGTATTATGATTGTACCGTTATACCTCTCATACTTGTATTGTACTGTTATCCTTATATATATATATATATATATATATATATATATATATATATATATATACACATATGTATATATATACACGTCTTGTTGTAATATATTTGTTCATTCTATTGTAATCTTTGAAAATGGCATAATAGCCGAAATAATCGTCAGAATAAAATATTTAGTTCTGAAACGTAAACAAGTGTTTCTATTTATTAATATACATATTATTAAATATGTTTTACCAAGTGTACAATGAGAAAGCGATTAATTTAATTATTTATTTACACATATAGGGCATTTGAATAATGTTAATGCCCCAATACATCATTAACCTCCGCAGATGATTGAGAATAATAATCAAATAGATTGCAAAAATTTTTATTAGTTAAAAAAGGGATCGTATTTTGAAATTCTAAAACTATGCCGTAAAATAATATGATTAACGATTATATATCAAAAAATCTAAATACAAAATTATAATGCTATTTATGATCATTTACTTACATATTTATAGCCATTAGTATAATTACTTTATATATTTTTAAAATATTTAGCTACAATAATATAAATTTCAAACTTGTTTCAAACAACACTTTTTTAAAAAGTGTAGTCAATTTTCATAAATTTCATGCATAAGAGTTCATGTTTAACTACAATACGAAATTTCTAAAAATTTATATTTTATTAACAATTTTTTGTAATAAACTTGTACTGACGTCACTCTGGCTACAGCTGGCCTCATCTGTCCATTCATGCGTGCTCACGCATCACGTCATTCACCCGGTCGCCTGCTGCATCCCACTACGACAGTAATAGTAACATCTAATAGCTAATATTTTTTGAACCCTGCCCTATTACTTGTGTTCTTCTATAAGCGTCTATCTTTTTTGGTAGCGCGTTGTAGGCAAGTCAGCTATATACATATTAACAGTAAATATTATATGTATATACCTATGTATATATATTGTAACAGAGTGCCAGGTAATTAAGGTACTATTTACGGTCCTGGTATTCTTCCTATAATATATGGTCCTAATACATTAATGTGAATAAAAATTATCTAAAGTACTTACCGAAACTAATGCATTTGTAAAAATAAATAAATTTATAATTAATATTATTTCTTCACATCCAAGTCCTTGAATTTTTCTTAATTCAGTAAAAAGTTCTTTTTACAACTCGGCCGTCAGTTATACTCTTGGTTTGTATTTGGAACCGAATAATTTATTTAAATTGCTGATTAAATTAATAAGATTAAATAAATAGATTTTTAATTCCGACCAAGAGTACCGCGGAGTTGGTAGGGTCCAAAAAAACCACTTCAAAATATTTATAATATTATATTATTTGTTTAAAAAAAATAAATAAAGGAAAATCTTGAATGATTTAGTAATATCCAATAAAATAAAAAAAATTTGTAGATGTAAAAGCAATATTTAATTATTTATTTAGATACAATAATGAACGGTATAAACATTAGAAATTTTATTATTTCTTGCCTACCTGCAGTGTGTCCCGATATTTACTACTTAGTTATCTGAAGTGAAGTCTCAATATTAATAGAAGTATGTCAATTTACCGCAAAGTAATTATAAGATTTATTTGACTACCCGGTCTGTATTACATACAAATTGTATAATAAATGACACTCCGCTTCAGTCTGCTTGTTTGCATGAACAATATGCGCAGTAAAGACGATGTGCATAAGCTACTTAGTATCATTTACTTTGTTTAGGTGTAGTTCCCGTTCAAACCAACGTTCACGCATACAAGTAATAGTAATAATAATACAAACACTCGCAACCGTAAAATTTATTTAAATCGCGAACTAAATAATACCAGCTATTTTATTTCTCGTAGCTAATTACTCCTACAGTAACTGGTGAGTATCTACTGATTTTAACGATGTGATCGATCGCGCAATAAACTTATTATTAATTAGACTTAAATCTCAGTGCGAATTTCAGTTGGAGATGCGGGCCCGATATCTTCTGTGCTATCACAATGAGTGTTGAAGTTTGTCCACGACAAGCCGTATTTTTGATAAAAAATACGGCGATTAAGCCACTGAGATACGAGTAGATTTATATTCTATTATACTGCATTTGCCACAACACCACGTATGGCGTATCTATTTTACGAGAACTCTGGCTTATTGTATTAGAACAAAAAAAAAGGAAAGATGAAAAGCCGAGCAATATATTGTCTATGTCAAGCAGTGAAACAACTGCATATATGCATATTAGGAAGTGAACTTAGTATTCGACCTTTTTTAACGAAGAAGGACATTTAGGATTGAAAATGGATACACGTTAACTTAATTAAAATATTTTCCGTCAGTTTTTACTACTTTTTCCCATATTTCTGACAATATGGCGATACCATAGCGAAAGAACGATGGCGGTTTCGAGGCGATCCAAACATCTATAAATTCCCGCACTTCTTGAACATCTCGGAAGTACATATCAACGAGGTCGTGCTGCATCGATCTCAATAGGTGGTAATCAGAAAGAGCTATATCTGGTGAGTGGGCTGGGTGCGGCAGCACTTCTTATTCGAGCTCCAACAGGGTGTTTTTGACGGCTTTTGCAACATGTGGCCAAGTGTTGTCATTCATGAGAATGCGCCTATTGCTTGCGATTGCTGATCTATTTTCGATCAATTTCTGTTGCAAATAATTCAGTTGACATTTGAATGTCTCGGTACTGGCGGTTTCAGTCAGTTTTAGCAGCTCGTAGTACATCACACCCTGTTGGTCCAACCAAATGCACAGCAAAACTTTTGGTCGTGGATGTTCCGTTTTGGTATCGATGTGGACGGTTGGCCTGCGTTCACCTATGCCTTTTTGCGCTCAGGATTATCATAGTAGATACACCTTTCATCACCAGTCACAATACGCCACAGAAAACTCTTCTTTTTTATCTGGCAAGCAAAGACAGTGCGATATTGTATCGATTCATAATATATATATATATATAGAAGGACTTTAAAATTATATTTCTTTTAACATAAATTCCTATTACTACTTAATGAAAAATACTTCATATAATTTATTTTGAAACAATATGACCTTTTGTTCATATTGATATATGATGTTGACAAGATGGCGGTACCTCGATAACATGATGGTGCCACCTCGACGCCAACTGTTGGAGAAATTCGCCAATATTCTACTTCTAGTTATCGTCGAACTGCTGTTCAATGTATCGCGAATACCCAAGCAACTGGTGGAACAGCAGAAGTTGGTGCTAGGTTGAATCTATATTGGGGATCTATTGGACCCATACTGCAGCAATTTTTAAATGCTTGTATACACATGCATGCATGTGTAAGTATATATGTGTGTGCTCGTATGAGCACGGGTCTGTGTGCCTGTGTATTATGAAAAAATATTTACTATATTATAAATATACATAAATTAAAACACTATTTACGTATCAAAAATCATTATATTTATTTGAAATGATTTAAATACAATAAATACTTTAATTATAAACAATATAAACACTTATTTATATCTAATTTTTATATGTTTCAAATGATTTCTTATTTATCGATGAATATAATATCTGAAATTCAAGTATCTTATATTAAATATTAATATAAAGATATACAAGCTATATATAAATATATATATATATATATATATATATATATATATATATATATATATTACATTGATGTGAATAAAAGTATTTTAATTACTTACTGGTGCCAAGGTGCAATTTACCTTGGCCGAAAGAAACTAATCAATTTTGAAAAAATAAATAAATTTATTATTATTAATATCTATTCACATATATATCCCTGAATTTCCCTTGTTTCAGTAAGAAACTCTTCTTACTGCTTGAACATTAGTTTACGCTTGGTATGTATTTGGAACCGAATAATTTATATAAATTGATTATTAAATTAATAAGATTAAATAAATAGATTTTTAACTCCGACCAAGAGTACCGCGGAGTTGGTAGGGTCCAAAAAAACTCACTTCAAAATATTTATAATATTATATTATTTATTTCAAAAGAAAAATCAATAAAGGAAAATTTTTTAAGGATTTATTAATATCCAATAAAATAAAAAAAATTGAATTATACTTTTGTCGACTGCCCATATACAAATTAATAAATATTTTTTTTATTGGTCTTACAGTCCAATCAATTCAATCTAAAAATAAAATAAAAATAAAAATAAAAAATAAAAATAAAAAATAAAAATAAATAAAAAAAAATAAAATAAAAATTAAAAATGAAAATTAAATTAAAAATTAAATTAAAATTATAATGACAGTCAGACTGTCCTTGTTTACATCTACCCCCGTAGACTAATCTGAAAATAAAATATTAGCTGCAAAAATTCTTTGTTAGTAAAGTGCAGTCGGACTGCCCCCAACACCCTTACCTAATTGAAGACTTGTCCAACGTTTCGAGCTCGCTACGGCTCCTCATCAGGGACTAATCTAAACCTTATATTCTAATCTATATATACCCATCCCCACCACCAAATTTAGTAAATTAAATATAAATTCCCCCTCTACACAAATTCCCTCTCTATTGTGTAGAGGGGGGAATTTGGGACAGTCAGACTGCACTTTACTAACAAAGAATTTTTTCAGCTAATATTTTATTTTCAGATTAGTCTACGGGGGTGAATATAAACAAGGACAGTCTGACTGTCATTATAATTTTAATTTAATTTTTAATTTAATTTTTATTTTTAATTTTTATTTTATTTTTTTATTTATTTTTATTTTTTATTTTTATTTTTTATTTTTATTTTTATTTTAATTTTTCGATTGAATTGATTGGACTGTAAGACCAATAAAAAATATTTATTAATTTAAAATAAAAAAAAATTTTATAGATGTAAAAGCAATATTTAATTATCTATTTAGATAAAATATTGTTATTATTTCTTACCTACCTGCAGTGTACACCTGCTATTTACTAGTTAATTATCTGAGGCGAAGTCTGAATATTAAGAGAAATATCAAGTGGTAGCGTCACGAAGGCGAGTTTGAAAACCGCCGACATGGCGTGGCCGCTACACTATTGACTTCGAAATTGAGATTTCGAATTTTCAATAAAAAAAAACCATTATTTATCAATCCTTTATCGATAATTTTCCAAAGCCTATCTACTATTTATGATGTAAGGAATCGTTTCCCGCCGGTATTTTTGGCTAAAAAGCAGTTTTTAATATAAAACTCCATGTGTGCTTATAGAAAATGGTCAGAAACAAATTTTTTATATATCTATAGTAATAGTAAATACAAGCAATAAGTTCAGACGCCTCAAACTGTAGTAAAAGTTCAGACTAAGACGCTTTATGTATGTGTGTGTATGTATATATACTATATATATATATATGTGTGTGTGTGTGTGTGTGTGTGTGTGTGTGTGTGTGTGTGTGTGTGTGTGTGTGTGTGTACATTAGTACATTATCATCTCTGATGCATTAAAATACAGTATAATATTATAAGAGGTGACAAATATTCAATAAATATATACTGAATGCCAGAGAACCGACTAGACACATTATCAAATCAGTAGGAGTCTAGAATAGTAAAGGAGGTTATAGGTGAGAATAGTAATTCGGCATCGGGGATCTGCCGAGAAACCTACACATTATTTTAAATATCACGAGCATAGAATAGTATAAGAAGTGATAAGAGTTTCGATTATATATAGATAGATAAAAGATATACAAGAGGGCGGAGCGATGACCGCACCATGATAGACTTTATTGCTAATGAAAACAAACTATCAATATTCGTTTCCTCCTATTTCTTTCATAGACCCTCAGAGTCAAAGTTATGTGTAAATATCGAATCAAATTTGAGCTGTGATGAATAGGTTTTGCGCTACGCGCATGTATCCATCAACCAATCAGGATGCACAGATCTCGACCAGCGCTCTTGGGCCTGGAAAAGGAGAAACTAGGAGGAATTATTGACGAAGAAAAAAATATAAAATCGTGAAATCTGTTGATGGGACGACCTAAATAATACGTAGGCCACTGCCACGGTTATAAAAACAGACCTTTTTTAGAGTTTTTTAGAACCAATATTAGAAATTTAGTATTGTAAAGGAGGTGATATGAGTTGGTTTGAATTTATATATTGATGCATAGAGATATTAAATATCGGAAATCCATCACGGAAGTTCGACTGGCTTCAAATATCAGGAGTGCAGAATCATGATAGAGGTGGTAAAAAGTTCGAATAGACGGGATCTTACACTGAACACGTTATTATATCTGTATAGTTTATAAAAAGCTAAATACACCAATAAAAAACATTTATGTCAATCGTTGTAGTATCGAGTTAGTATCCAATATTTAATAGCCAACCAAAAAAGCAGAATAGGAATTTTCGGTCGAGAGGCTGGAATTGGGACTCATAAATGTAGGCGGTCTCGGCTCTATAAGAAATGGGAGGAAACAGGCATTCATTTGTGGTCCTTGTATTTTTTATACGCATACTACTGCGAGAATAAAAACATAAGTGTAAAAGAAAATGGTCTCTTTTTATATATAAACAAATTTGACATGTAAATAAAATATAAAAATATACAGTATAAACGGGGAGAAACATATTCCCCTTTAAATTAACTAACTGAAATCATTAACAAATAATAAATTAACAACGCTTTCATAAATTCAAATTCTATGCTCTACAATCTGTGTGCAAGTATTACGTTGTTTGAATGATAAATGAATATAATAAGAACAATGTATAGGAAATTATTATCAAAATTATAGTTATATTCATAATTGTTACAAAAATAATGGAAAATCTACTAAAATTAAGCCGAATTTTGATGCCTTTTTCTTTTTGTATAATAGTTCACACTATAGATGCTATATATACTATAATTGCATGTCATGTTTTTGTGTTTGTGGTTATGGAAGTGATAAAATTTTTTTTAAATATAAAGAAAACCAAAATAATAAGAAGCAATTTGAAATCGAAAGCTATAGGTTTGTACAATTTTTATGTATAATAATTGTTTTAGTAGATTTCAATTTACGATCTAAATAGGTATTCTATTCTATTATTTTTATGCAAAAACTATTATACTTATCAATTTGCTAATTTATTCATCAGTTATATTATATTCTTCTAATTTTAATATTTTATATGAACTATTTAATTTTCAAGTAGTTTTTATTCTTGACAAGACTCTTATTTTTATTGGAATTTGATATTCAATGGGTTTTTTAATTTTAAAGTTGTGATATACTTTAGTTACAGAAAGTAAGTTTAAATATATTTTATATTTTTTACAGAATTTGGTATTAATATGCATTATTTTTTATAAATATAAATAGATTTCAGTACTTTAATTCAGTGAATTCTCTCAATGTTATACTTTCAACATACTATTGTAATTAATTATGGAATTATTTATATAAAAGTTATTAAATAAATTATTTTTATAAAACTTTTTCAGCTTATTTATTTTTACATTTTTACAGGTATTCGGAATCATCCACAAGAAGATAAATATTCATCAATCACAGCTCAAAACTCTGAGTATCTTCGGCAGCTCTATGCGCCTCATAAGTCTAAGTATATGACTATCGCAATCAATTAGTGTCTCTTACAATTCCAAACGCTATTAGGAGTTGGAGTATTGTCAGCAGGTCTAAATTTATCAAGTCACTATAATCAAGCCATCAACTATAAAATTAAAGATTTTCTTTCAACTTACAGAAATGTTTAAATATTATACATTTCATTACATATATATTTTTAACCAGATTAATAAATCTATTATAAACAATCTTTATAGTATTTACTAAAAGTAAACGAATAAAAACAAAAATGAACTGCGCTTATAAAAATTTTGTCAAATATGGACAAAAACGTGTTTCTCACGATTTACTTGAAGTTTCGGAAATTGATTGTTTTTTATTGTTAAGAAAATTATATTCAAAACATAAGCCTTATCATGGTTACTTTTACATTTAAATGTTGTTTCTGAAATTGCACAAAATTCGAAGCATATTCAAATAATATATTTGTCATCAGCAAGCAATTTACCCAATGCTCGTCATTGGGTAACTTCTTATTACGACACTAATTATATTTATGTATTTGATTCCTTAAATAATAAAGTAATGCACAAGGAGTTAGAGAAATCCTTAAAAATGTTGCATCCATATTACTTTCAGGAAGTCAAAGAAATTATTTTTCCAATGTTCAAAAACAAATGAATATGAAAGATTATGGAATTTTCGCCGTAGCTTTTGCTGTAACTTTATTTTGTGAAATGAAGCCGGATCTTCTTAAATATGATAACAATTTAATGCGTCCACATTTATTAAAGTGGCTGTTAAATAAGTATATTGAACATTTTTCATGTACAGTTTCATCTATACCTATAAATGTTTAGCTTAGAAAATTGTATAATGTAGAAATCATCATCAATAATGGTTGTCTAAATGTTGAACACATAGATTACTTCTATAAAATATTACAATAAATTTCTATGTACAAGCCATTTTCCACTTTATACTTACAGAATATTTCAAAAATTGAATGAATAAATAAATGTGATAAACACATACAAATCTTATTTAAATGTGGTTCTCCATTAGGTAATTTTATATGTACGTATTATGATACTTCAAATTTGTTTGTTTATGATTCATTGAATACTACAGAACTAGACAGTAATTTTGTCAAAGTTTTAGAAAAATTGATCCCTATTATTTCGGCGAAGAAAAAACGGATTATTTTTCAAAGAGTTCAGTATCAAACAAATGCTACAGGTTGTAGTGTTCGTACAATAGCCTTTGCTGTCACTCTTTTATTTGGATACAAACCTTAAAGGATGGTGTATAATCAAAATGAAATTTGTACATATTTGTTTAAAATGTTTGAGCAGAGATCAATCACTCATTTTTCATGTTTCAACGTATTTTATAATAATTAGTCACAATTTAATCTTAATTACATGATTGAAATAGAAAAAACGGAGTTAGGTTTAGGTAACAACGTTGTACAGAATAGGAAACGTACATTAAACCAAAATATAAAGGAAACTGTTAATAATAGTGCGATTAAAAAGAATAATAGGCAAAAAAATTTGGGTAGACTATATCGACATAAAAAAATATGGAAAGCTTTACATTGGTTACAGCAAAATAACTCCATTTATGAAAAAATTGAATTTCCGCCGGTCCTCAAGTGCTACTGAGTAATCTACACGATCAATTAGAGTATGAAATAAAGGACGAAACAATAGACGACAGTGGTTTAGAAATAAATGAAATAAAAATTAAAGTACCATTACATCCATTGTTAACTCAGAAATTTGAATCTGATCCATTCTATGATCATTACACCATTTGTCCTTTACAGAATAATAAAAGAAATGAAACAGGCACAATACTATATGAAATGTTAGAAGCTTCAGTAGCTGTTTTAGATAATAGAACTAAAGATTTAGATCTTAAATGTTTTCCTGATTTGTACCCTTATGGAAAGTGGGGCTAACACCATGAAAGATCTCCAAAATTGAGATATTTTGATTTTGTCAAGAGTAGATTCACATTGAAACATTCACAGTTTAGAATGAACAATCAATATATTTTTTTCTTATTATACCATAATACACTCAGAAAAATAAATTCAGGAATATTTCAAATGCTCAATATTATTAATCCAAAATATAAATACACGGTGAAAGTCTTTTTACAACTGCTAAATGAAAATAAAATAGACGCTAATCTAGACACTATTTTCTCTCATTTACCTGGTACTGAATTATATTGGAAATAGGTACGTAATGGACTAAGATGTATGGGGCGCGAATATGGACCTGCTACTTTTTTTATTACTCTCAGTCCAGGGGAGTGGATGTAGTCTGAATTGGCTGAATACATAAAAGAAGTTAATAGTTGGAATGCTAGCCGTTGTATATATCACTTAATAACAGCCGATCCAGTATCAACATCCAGGTATTTCCAAAATAAATTTAAATCTATGTTAGCTTACATATTATCGCCTTCGAATGCTATTGGAAAAGTTACGCATTATTACTGGGTGCGTGAATATCAAGGTAGAAGATTACCTCATTACCATTATTTATTTTGGATTCAAAATGCACTGGTTTATGGTACAAGTCCAAATGAAAAAGTACAGGATTTTATTGTACAACATATAACGTGTCACATTCCGGATAAATACATTTCATTTGAATTACATTGCTGTGTCTTAGATTATCAAGAGCACAAATACAATAATTATTGTATGCGCATAAAGAAAATAAAACCAAGATTTATAAGTGCTTGTCGCTTTGGCTTCCCTTGGCCAATAACTAATAGAATAATTTTAAGAGATGTGTCTGTCGCTATTGCAAATAGAAGTAAATTGAAAAATAAATCTCGATTTTACGATTTACCTCGAGAAAAAGAGGAACATAATATTAATAATTATATGCCTGCTCTTTTAATAATTTGGGAAGGAAATAACGAGGCGTAGTATATTGGAGAATCGTCGTATTGGTTGACAAAATATGTAAGTAAACATGGAACAAATGGTGAAAAGAGCAATTTAGATATTGCAGATATAAAGTCAAATAAACCTTCACTGAATTACCTTTGGTCCTTTTTAATCTGTGCCTTACAAAGTAGAGAATGCGGAGCAATTGAAGCTGCTGATGTTCTGTTAGGCCATTCGTTGCACAGTACTGATCAAAATACAATTATTAAATGGTTGAATATTAATATAGTAAGGGATAGAAAACTGAAACCATTTAATGAAATAAAAAATCTTCCAGAAGATTCAACTGATATCTTTTATGATTCTGTTATAGATAATCATAATCCTATTAGACCCAAGGAATTAGAATTATTATGCTTATATAACTTTTCACTTCACAAAGTTGTTTTGGGAATTGTAAAGAGTAGACCAATTTACAAGGCAGAATATTATGAAATTCCAAATGGTTTGTATTGCGAAAAACGCAAAAAACCTTATTTAATTAATCACTATGCGTTTCAGCCAAGCACGCAACCAGAAGCTTAATACCATGCTTTGTTATTATTATTTAAACCTTGGAGAGATTCAGATGATTTAAAAGGCTCGTACAAAACGTATTGTGAAGCTTTCAGAGAACAACTGCATGAATTAGCAGAAGCGATGAAATACCACAATAAATGTATGACTATATTGGAAGCTATGGAAAATATGAATGAACTAATTCAAAATGAATTAGAGATAAGTAAAACCGATATTCAAAACATTTCTGCTAATATACCTGATGGTTGTTTGCCTATTAAAGTAGAAAACGCTATGAATGATTTTCAAGCTGTTTTAGAAAAAGCTATTATTATAAGTGAACAAAATCTACTTAAATCTATTTCAAAATTTATCATGGATCAGAAAAGAGTTATTGAGAAAATACCTGCTTCTTTAAAATCAACAGAAGAAGTATTAAGAATCTTTGTTAGTGATCCTGGCGGAACAGGTAAAAGTTTTGTCATTGAAAATTTAGTTTCATGGAATACAGCCGTTACAGCTCCTACTGGAATAGCTACGTTAATATCCAAGGATTAACAATTCATAGATTACTACAACTGTCAATAGAGAATGGTGGCACAGCATGTATCGCAAGTGATTTGACGCAGCTTTAAAACAAATAAGACAGACCTAGCAAAACGTTGACCTAATTATTATTGATGAGATTTGGTGGTATCAAATATCACTTTCATGTATATACATTTACGTTTAGCAGAAATATTTGATACATCTAATAACAATGATGGGTGGTTTGGAGAAATTAACATACTTGTTTTTGGCGATCTATTGCAGCTTCCCCCAGCTCGTGAAGATTTCGTATTTGTCGAGATGAATCAAAAATAGATCGGGACATATATGAAATCAATGTTTTCTTCCAATATATGGAATTACTTCGAATACAAACAATAAACAATCAATATGCGACAGCAAAATGATCAAATATATTCTGAAATATTAGGTGTATAAACAAGTTTCCACCGTTTTAAAAGATGGCGCCACCGATCAAATAACATTGAAATTGTCAGCTGTAAAAAGTTGCTTAGTATATGTTAATATCTGAAAACAGTATAACCTTTTAATACCTCTGACTTTTTGCTAGCATCACTCAGTTTTCATCATGTTAAAATATCAAGTTTTGAGCAAAGTCATTGTCATTTGCGGGAATTGTTAAGTTACTTCTTTCATTTAAAGCAATCTGCAGCTGAAGCACATCAGCTACTCATAGAAGCATGTGATGATGTTAATTTCAGTGAGAAAAGTTGTCGGAAGTGGTTCCAAAAATTTAAAAGCGGTGATTTTGACGTGGAGGACAAAACACACAGTGGAAGGCCCAAAGTGTATGGTGTCACAGAATTGGAAGCTTTACTGGAGGAAGATCCATGCCAAACGCAAGAAGAACTTGCACAAGAATTAGGAGTCACTCAGCAAGCTATTTCACAATGTCTCAAAACCCTAGGTATGATCCAAAAGCAAGGAAATTGGGTTTCTTACGAATTGAAGCTAAGAGACGTCGAGCATCGCTTATGCGCTTGCGAACAATTGCTCAAAAGGCAATATCGCAAAGGATTTCTACATCGAATCGTGACGAGAGACGAAAACTGGATTCACTACGACAACCCAAAGAGTAGGGTGTCATGGGATTAGCCCGGGTATGCCTCTACTTTGATGGCCAAACCAAACATTCATGGCAAGCAGCTAATGCTATGCATTTGGTGGGATCAGCTTGAAATAATCTATTACGAACTACTCCAACACAATCAAACCATCATCGGGGAAGGTTCCAACAACAGCTGATGTAATTGAGTCGAGCATTGAAGATTAAACGTCCACAATATGCCAAAAGGCACGATAAAATCATTTTTCAGCATGACAACGCGCGGCCACATGTTGAAAAAATCGTAAAGGAAACGTTAGACGCACTGAATTGGGACGTCCTACCCCACCTTCATGATTTGGCTGAGCAGCACTTCACTTCTTATGAGGAATTGAAGAAATGGGTCGATTCGTGGATCGCCTCAAAAGACGAGCACTTTGTTAGACAGTGTATCCATTTGCTGCCCGAAAGATAGTCAAAAGTAGTAGAAAGTGATAGGCTTTTTTTGAATGACATTATTTGTACCTTTTTTTACAATAAATTCTTGTTTCTTTATTTTTTTCACCAAGCCATTTTTTGAGGTTAGGAAACAGTTAATAGTCACTCGGGACTAGCTCTGAGGAGTAGGGAGGGTGTATTCAAACTTCAATATTCAATATTCAAACTTCAGGTCGTTGATTTTAGCCATCGGAACGATTGACGTGTGCGCTGGTGCGTGATCGTGATGAAACAAGATTTTTATCTTCGCCAGATGAGGTCATTTAATTTTCACTTCGTAGCTCAAATGTTGCAATAAGTCTGCGTAGTATTGACCAGTGATAGTTTTACCCTTTTCAAGGTAATCAGTCAGTTGGTGCAAAATATTTTGTACACGTTCATATGACATCTTGCAAGTCTCACGCATCTATCTCACGCACTTTTAATCTGCGGTCTTTCAGCACTATTTTATGGATTTTTTCGATCATATCTGGAGTTGTGACTTCAATGGGGAGTCCTGAGCGAGGCTCATCAGAGGTGCTCACACGATCCTTTTTAAACTCGGAAATCCACTGCTTAACAGTTGAATATGATGGGAAGGATGTCCCCAGTGTTGAGTCCATCTCTTCTTTAATTTTCTTCGGCGTTAACCTCTTCAAATAAAAGTATTTGATGACAGCACGATATTCCAGCTTTTCTATTTTCATGAAAAACACAGAGGCGTCTTGTTCAGCGTGCTCTCAAACCTAAATTAACATGGCGATCGGACTGAAACTATAGCTACAAGCTATCTAAGGATGATACTATAGAACGACCTCAATGTAGGCCTAGTGGCGCCATCTCTTGGTCAGGCCGGAAACTTATCAATCCACCCTTGTAAACTTAATAGTTCGTGGGATAAAAATAGGGAAAAATTTTTGTTTTCTGTAGAAAGTGATGGGCAATATTTTGAATGACATTATTTATACCTTTTTTAAAATAAATTCTTATTTCTTTATCGAAAAACGTCGGAAACTTATTTGTACATCCAATAGTTTCACGTATTAGACAGATTCTGATATTCAAATACTAAAAACAAGACAAATAAATTTATTAAATAATACTATTCAGGAGTTATGTAATTACTTGCATGAATTACCGTTTGATACTGTATGCTTATTGCAAACTAAAAAATGCTGCTTATTATTCAATCAGAAGAAGTAAATCTTGTTGCGAATGATTTATACAAATGTAACAAAAATCTACAAAAACAAGTCTTAAAATTATTAAATGAAGATAAAGATAATCTCTATGGTATTGATCGTATAATAACAATTCAAATTGATTCTAGTGTTATGATAAGAAGAAATATCGATGTTTCCGTTGGTTTAGTTAATCAAATGGTTGTTTCTGTTATTAAAGATAAATAAACAGAAATTATAAGCATTCATGTTGTTTTATGATCTGGAAGAAAATATGAAATACCACGTGTAAATTATAAATTCATGATTATGGATAAAGTATCAATAAATCGACAACAGTTTCCAATTTGTAATAGTTATGGCATAACTATTCAGAAAAGTCAAGGGTTGAGTCTAAAATATGCAATTGTTGAGGTGGGAAATAATGTTTTTAGACATGGTCAAACATGTTGCAGCTTTAAGAGTAATTTTTCTAAAAGGTTTACTGCTTATTAATGTTGATCCTTTATGTTGTACTGCAGATATATCAGTCATACTTGAATATAATAGATTAAGAAAAGAAAATCGACCTGATCTCAATAGCTTGGATATTTCAGTAGATTATAGAAAAAACAAATGATCAAAAGTATATAATATACTATGGTATAATAATAACGATGTATCACTGATGAATAATAAAAGTAATACTGATGATAATATATTACATATACAAGGATTACCTAATTCTGATAGAGTTTCCTGTTATGCTAATACATGTGTACAAAGTTTATTTCATTCAACGTCTATTAGAAGAATTTTATTCCAACATCAACATGCAGATATTGTAAACATAGTATTCAGATAATATATTAATAAAGTCTCTGTCGACATTCAGGCGTTAAGGGGGTTTGCGGGACAACAGTTTAAATTCAATGTACAGCAGGACGCTGCAGAATTTATATTTTGTCTATGTAATCAATCAGTTATATTACAAAACGTTATTAAGAATGAAATTATTGAAACAGTCAGATGTCCTGTTTGCGATGAGCGACAACAGAATGATATATCTAATTATATTATAAATCTTTGCATACCACAAATTAATCACAACTGTACACAAAGATTATGCTTTTTTTTGTTAATAATTAATTTATGCATGAAAAAATTTTACAGTATATACAATAATCTCAAAAAATGAAGCTTTATTGGTTAATAACTTTCAATTTTATAACTACATACGTTTTTAAAAGCCAAAGATATAAATACATGTGATTTATAGTTTGTTATGAATGAATTATAGATAACAATTATATATGACAAGATATTGTTTAATTTGCAAAAATTAATTATTAACAAAAAAAAGAGCATAATCTTTGTGGAAATGGACCTGGCAAGTAATTAACTCTTCTTTATGTGTCCACGCGTGGACAAAATGATGTGAAAATCAACTCAGCTATTTATAAATGATTTCACAACTTTATTAAGCTGTATTTCCGGTAAAACTATTTATTTATTATTATTTTTTAGAATTTTAGAATTATTTATGTAAACTACACAAGTTGTTATTTATAGGGATACATATAAAATGCACTTAGGCATTTGTTTTAACCATCCATTGTTTTAAGAGGTTATTGCTTTACATAATTTATTTTTTATTAATCTGTTTCCGGAGATTTTAGAAAAATATTTTGTATACATATATTTAGGTATATGAAAATTAAATATATTATTATGTATGTATTTTTATCTTAATAAATTACTCAATTTACAAAAATATTTTATATAAAGTTTTTATAAAATACATGAGAAGATGTATTAAAAATTCTTACTATTCTAAGAACACATCAAACTCGCCTAACTATTTTACTTTTGTTAAAAGTTATTTTTTTGCAAATGTCATTTTACCGTAAAGTAATTATAAGATTTTTTTGACCACCCAGTATGTATCAAATATAGATTGTGTAATAACTATCTCGCGACACTCCGCTTCAGTCTGCTTGTGCGCATGAACAATATGCACAATAGTGCCGACGCGCACAAGCTAATTAGTATAGTTTAGCTTGTGTACGTGTAGTTTCCGCTCGAACCAACGTTCACACACAGAAGTTATATAAATACGTGGGTCATTTGACAAATACCTAACCTCACCACCAGATGGTGCCAATACTGTACCAGAATTATACTACAGTCTAGTAACTTCCTGTAAACGGTTATAGACAAAATTTGAGCCGGATCATAGTTGTAGTTTATTTTTGAGAGTATTCCATAGCAAGTGTCAGTAATGTGGGTGCCGCGTTTGCTGATTGCAGACAACAAGCGCATCCGTGTGACCAGTTCTGAGCAGCGTTTTCAGCTCTTTAATCGCAATTCAAAACATTTTTTGCGTCGTTACGTCTGTCGACCAAACATGGATTCGCTACTATACTCCAGAAACCAAGGAGCAGCCAAACAGTGGACCTTACCTGGTGAACCTGCTCCGAAGAAAGCGAAGACGGTCCTGTCGGCAAAAGGTGATGGCTACTGGTATCTGGGATTTTCAAGGTGTAATTTTTATTGACCATCTGGAGAAGGACAAAACAGTCACAGGACAGTACTACACCGAACTATTGAGTCGATTTGACGCCGTGTTAAAAGAAAAACGGCTCCATTTGTCAAAAAGGAAGTGCTTTTCCACCACGATAATGCACCGGCTCATTCTTCTGCACTCGTCACGGCTAAATTGGTCGAATTATACTACGAACTGCTACCCCATTCACCGTGTTCTCCAGATTTGGCTCCGTGCGATTTTTTTTGTTTCCGAACCTAAAAAATTTGCTTGCCTGGAAGAGATTCCACTTTATGTAATGGCGGCCACGGAGGCCTAATTTACAAACCGAGAGAAAACATTTTTTTAAACGAAATTAAAACAATTAGAACACCGCTGAACCAACTGTATTCAACTAAACGGAGACTTCATTGAAAAATACATTTTATTTTTTGTAAAATTTTAGTATTCACCTTTAGTTATTTTATTTAAAAGTTAGTTATTTATTTAAAAATCGCCTTTTATTTTTGACAGTCGTATTTGACACTACACCACGCAATATATATATATATATATATATATATTTTATGAAAATTATATTTTTGCGTTTCAAGTTCGACAAAAAGTATATTTCCAAGACAAATCAAATCTCTCAAGTAATTAAACTAAATGACTTTTTGAATACCCCAACTCCCTGATATTCGCCGAAGTAAAAGAGTGGACTATAACCTATGGTCTGTCGTTCTCTAGTTCGTGAACGATACCACTGCTCATATCGTGGTGCTTGTTACATGTGTGTGTGTGTGTGTGTGTGTGTGTGTGTTTTTATTAGGCGTAGGCAGAGCAAGCTCTGCACTAGTGGCCTCTCGAAACCAGCATCCCGCCGGAACTATCCGGGAATATTACTTCGGCGGGGCTGTAGGTTAGCCTATACGACTCCTCTTCTTATGACACTATCCTACGTCCCCCATCCACACAAGTGATCAGGGGTTCGGTGTTCGTCCTCTGTATTTAAAATAGAATCAGTTAGCCTGGTTCATCCTGGGCCATTCGCCTAGTTCTATCGGCATATCTAAGTTTGGTCATCACGGCCTCTTTTGCGAAACTGGCTACTGCCTTCCAGTTTTCAGAAGATTCCAGCATTATTGATAGGATGCTCTCTGGTCTTATTGGCTTATTGATGATGTTCATCAAGTGCTCACGTTGTGTTCTAAAACGAGGGCAGCTCACTAATATATGCTCGGCATTCTCGACCAAAGTCGGACAGATGGGGCAGAAATCATTATTATCCAGGTGAAAGCGGTAGAAATAGGACCTAAAACAACCATGTCCAGTCAGCAACTGAGTTAGGTGGAAATATAATTCCCCGTGATTCCTGTTGATCCATCTGTGTATGTCTGGAAGGATACGATAATTCCATCGGCCTTTGCTAGAATCGGTCCATCGTTTTTGCCATATTTCTATAGAACGATGACGTTCCACGTTTTTAGCACCTTGTAGAGAATCCACTGCGGCCTTACATATGTTGTGCAGCCTAGCCAGTTCATCTGCAGCTAAATCGAAAGGAAGAATTCCGGCAAGTACCTCGGCAGCGTCGGTGGATACCGTCCTGTAACCACTAATAATACGTATACAGGAGCGACGACGGGTCGCAATGGCCAGCTCACAATACAATTTAATTCCGCATGCATGATGCCAGATTGGTGCTGCATACATGCTGACAGAATTAACAGCATAAGCTAATAGTTTCCTCTGGGGTGGACGTCGGCCACCAATGTTAGGCATGAGCCGACACAAGGCAGCTGAAACTCGTTGCGCTTTTTCGCCAGATATCTTTAGATGCTCTTTGAAGTTTAACCTGGCATCAAGCTGTACACCCAAGTATCGTAAAGATGGCGCAGAACTAATGCGGCAGCTACCAACTTTAAGAGTAATACTATCTACCTTCTTACGACTGCTGACAAGAACTACTTCTGTCTTGTGCTCCGCTAATTGTAGACCAGCCGACTTAATCCATCTACTGATGTTGCTAATTGCCTCATTGGCATTTTCAGTAAGTTCATCAAGGGTCTTAGCCGTCACTACTAGAGCGATATCGTCGGCGTACCCTACTGTTATTGAACCAGGCGGTTGTGGAATCCTCAACACGCCATCATACATAATATTCCACAATATAGGTCCCATAACTGAGCCCTGGGGGACTCTCGCAGTAACCTTATCCGATACAATGCCTTCATCCGTTCGGTATAATATTATCCTATTCTCAAAGTAGCTGGCAACGACATTCTGTAAATAACCAGGTACTCCGAACTCTTTAAGAGAACTCATAGTAGAAGACCAGCGCGCTGAATTAAAGGCATTCTTGACATCTAGAGCGACAATGGCACAATACTGTTTAGTGCCACCTTTCCATCTCTTACCACTGATTGCATTTCTTGCGGGACACACTACCAGTTTCATGGCATCGACTGTTGATTTTGATTTCCGAAATCCAAATTGGCGTGAGGATAAGCCGTGCAATCCTTCAGTGAATGCTTCCAGTCGGCTACATATTATTTTTTCAAATATTTTACCTACCGTGTCGAGCATACACAATGGCCTGTACGATGAAGGATCATCAAGTGGCTTATTGTCCTTAGGTAACAGGACTAACCTTTGAGTTTTCCAGCAATCAGGAAAAATACCCTCAAGAAGACAAGCATTATAAACTTTTAGAAATATAGCTGGATTCTTCTGTATCGCCAACTTAACTGCCGCATTAAGGATACCATCAGGGCCAGGGGCAGCATTGTCTGTAGTCTTAGCGTAAGCATTATGTAGCTCCATTTCTGTTATAGGAGGTATATCGTCCGAGTGTTGCGTGCGCAGTACAGTCCCATGGGTGTCATTGGGAAAGAAAGCGGAAACAATCTTATCAATCAATACCGTGCTAGTGGGTTGTATTGGTGCCCTACTCAATCGTGCCATGACTGTTATGGTCGTCCCCATAAGTCATTGTTGGCCTCTGCACACAGTTGAAGCCAGCATCTACGCTTGCTTGCCTTAATGGCCTTGACAAGCGCTCTTTGTGCTTCTTTAAATAAACTATTAAACAGATCACGATGGGTGCGGGCTCTTTGGGCAAGTCTACGTGCGCGATGACATTGTTTGCGCAATTCTGCAATTTCATTTGTCCACCAGTAGACAGATTGACGATGTTTAAATCCGCTCGTAATCCTAGTCATCGATGCATCGCATGCTTCAGAGATATGCTTCATGAGTGCATTTGCCAGATGGCTTGGTGCACCATATTCTAAACGCTCTTCTGATATTATAGTGGCGAACACTTCATAGTCTAGCGATCTGATGTTCCATTTCCGTGTGGGCATCCACTCATTGCACTTGTTCTTTACTTTCTTCTCTGCAATCTCGTACAAGATCGCCCTGTGATGACTGTGGGTGTAAAGGTCGCTTACTCTCCAATTAAGGATCCGCTGAATCAAGTCATCACTGGCGAATATTACATCAATGACTGAGTGTTTATCACTCCTAATGAAAGTGGATTCAATTCCCTTATTAACCACGTGGAGTTGAAGAGAATTAAGGCCATCAAGCAGCATACTACCTCTGTTATTGGTTGAAGCGCTTCCCCAGGCTGTGGACCACGCTTTAAAATCGCCAGCGATTAATAATGGTTCTTGTCCACGGCTTCATCAACTAATTTAGCTACGAGGATTGCAAACTGCTTGTCCGTCAAGCTTGGAGGAGCATATACACTAAAGATGTATATTTCTTGTATTTTAACCCAGGATATCAATTCGTTCCGATGACTCGACTGCTTTAGTACTTGTCTATTTTGACCAATCCAGAGGGCAGCTCTATTGCTTGTGTCACTTATCCAGCGCTGTGGTCTGACCCTGTCACAATATGGTTCGGAGATTACAGCAATGTCTATTCTTAGCTCCTTTATAGTCTGTTTCAGCAGATCATGAGCTGCTACGCAATGGTTGGTATTCAGTTGGAGTATTCTCATGTTTTATATCTGTTTAAAAACTCCACAGTAATCGGGCACTTATAGCTGTATGCTGGATGGTCAATCTCCTTTTTTCCTTCACATTTACAGAGTAAACAGCAGGGCTCGTTTACACACAGCTTGGACAGATGGTCTTTTCCACCGCAGTGATTGCACAGTTGAATTTTGTCAGGGCCCGAGCACACGGACGCTAAATGGCCGATCTGCCAATAGCTGAGGCAGCGCTTTGTGTGTGTGTGTGTGTGTGTGTGTGTGTGTGTGTGTGTGTGTGTGTGTGTGTGTGTGTGTGTGTGTGTGTGTGTGTGTGTGTGTGTGTGTGTGTGTGTGTGTGTATGTGTGTGTGTGTGTGTGTGTGTGTCTTTCTGTGTTATTATTTAATAAATACTTGATACTTAATATTTACAAACACATCTGATATCTTGTAGCGCATGCCTCAATGTAGCTACATATTGTCTCTATTGTTCATTTTATTTAATTGTCCCAATGACTAGCTTGTAGATAACTGAAACATCATATTGGATAAATTACGAAGATATTTAAAACAAGTAAATACTTATAAAGTTTAAGTAGTGTCAAAAGCATTAACATGCCTATCATGATTTCTGTTTTTTATACTGTACGAACAGTCATCCTACAATTCAAATATAATATCAAATACAAAATTAATTTTTTTATCACAATGATACTATATGTATCAAAGGTATAGTTTGTATCAAAAGTGTAGTAACTTTGGATGAAATGTTTTTGAAATTTTTTATACTATTGTGTATTTAGAAATGTACTTTTTTTGGATTTTAGAAATGAAAAGCATGATATGCGAATCAGATTAAATTTCAAATGCTTAACTAGATTTACATGTAAATACATATATATATATATATATATATATATATATATATATATATATATCTTGTATCATTAGAAGAAAAAAACATTTTCAACAGATAAATCAATTATTTTTTAACAATTAGTATTTGTGCATATATCTATTACTTTATCAGGTATGTGAATAAGTCTTTCCCGTTTTTTTTTTTCAAATTTTGAGCCTTTATTGTGAAAAAATTGTTACAAATGAATTATTGAAAGTATTGGCCATCGCTAGCTACAACTTTTTCCCATCTTTCTGGCAACATACGAATCCCGTTGTGAAAAAATTCGACCGGTTTGGCCTCTATCCAGTCATCCACCGATTTTTTGGCTTCCTCGTAGGAATGGCAGTGCTGGTCAGCCAGGCCATGCGTCATCGATCTGAAGAGATGGTAATCAGACGGAGCAACGTCTGGACTATACGGCGGGTGGGGTAGGACTTCCCATTTGAGCGTTTCTAAGTATGTTTTCACCGGCGGTGCAACATGTGGGCGAGCATTGTCATGTTGCAAAATAACTTTGTCGTGCCTGTCGGAGTATTGTGGCCGTTTTTCTAGCAGTGCGCGGCTCAAACGCATCAATTGTCGTCGATAGACCTCGCCTGTGATCCTTTCATTCGGTTTCAGAAGCTCATAGTAAACCACACCTAGCTGGTCCCACCATATACAGAGCATGAGCTTGGCGCCATGAATATTTGGCTTGGCCGTCGATGATGATGCATGGCCGGGTAGTCCCCATGATTTTCTTCGCTTCGGATTATCGTAACGTATCCACTTTTCATCGCCAGTCACGATACGATGCAGAAGACCCTTTCTTTTATGTCGCTGAAGCAGCTGTTCGCAAGTGAAAAAACGCCGTTCGACGTCTCTCAGCTTCAGTTCGTACGGCACCCAATTTCTTTGCTTTTGGATCATTCCCATGGCTTTCAAACGCTTGGAAATGGTTGTTCGGTCAACTCCCAATGCTTCAGCAAATTCTTCTTGCGTTTGACAAGAATCTTCATCAAGCAAAGTCGACAATTCTCGATCTTCAAAGATTTGCGGCCGCTCAGAACGCTCCTTGTCTTCCACGTCGAAATCACCGCTTTTGAAGCGTCGAACCCATCCGCGAACACTTGAATCATCGACACAACCTTCTCCATAAGCCTCCTGAAGCAATCGATGCGTCTCGGCAGCAGATTTCTTCAAATTGAACCAATAAAGTGAAACTTCCCGCAAATGACGTCGACTCGGCTCAAATTTCGACATTTTCACGATATCAAAAATTTATGATGCGAAAAAATTTTAACTAATGTGTTAGTATGGAATTGTTGACATATGAATAAGCTTTGATTATGACATATGTAACCATTGAATACTCGCACAGTATTGGTGGCGCCATCTCTTACAAAAAACGGGAAAGACTTATTCACACTCCTAATACTATATCAACCAAATTAAAATTTTCTTCTTTACATAAAAGTTATATTAAACATTGTATTACTTACAATTAGAAGTTCAATATCCATTTATTTTCAATGTTGTCTTAGTCTTTATATCGTACACCAATTAATGACCATGTATACTTGTGTGAACAAAGTTGTGAATAATTTCACTTTCTTGCTTTGCATATTTGTAAAATTTAAATATTTTATAATTATTTTTTATATTACCTTTTTCTGCTAAATTACGTTTGAATAATTTTAATAAAAGCTTACAAAAATTATAAATTATTGAATTGAATTATTTTCTATGTGAATATTATTTTAATTTTTAATTAAATTCAATAAGAAGCACATACAATACAAAAGTATTAATTATTAAAATTAAGTTTATCTAAATGAAAATACTCTATATACTTATCTGACAGTTTTATAAATCTTTTAGTGATACGACAAATAGGGAGCTCATCTGATATTTTATCATTTATATAAAAGAACATATCGATAATTTATTAACTTCATCAACAATCATAGTATTCTACAATTATATTAGTTCATAATTTCGATACAAAAACATACCTTTCACTAGAAATTTCGTTTATAACCTCCAAAAATATATGTTTAACAAACACTTATCATTCTTGATCCAAATTGTAAATAAATAGAACTGCACATTTACAATTATTTTTTATAAATTAGTAAGTTTTTTCATATTTATTAATATAGTTTTATTGAAACTTATAATTTTATAACAGTTCTATCCTGTGCTGTCAGCTTCTACGCCATATTTACGAAAAATCGTTAAAATTCCAAAAACATAACCTACAAAATACATTCGTTTCATATTTGCAACTGTTGGACCCAAATTGGATCCAGGTTTCATACACCGTTTGAAGCTCCAACTGGTGGAACAATAAATAACTACCACAGATCCACTCGTTGCTGCTCCAACTGGTGAGAAGTTGGACCAGAGATAATAAGGGGAAATCGCCAATGCCCATGTTATACATTGCAGTAAAATTTTGACACTCAGCGCTACAGCGGTGAACGTCGGTACTCCGTTCGTTCGTTATTCCAGATGTTGGTTTTGGAGCTCGTGCGATCGAGGGAGAGACGGCGTTCAGTAGGGGAGGGGGCGCCGAAACAATAGTTGCAATAAAAGGGATTAAGTGGTGTCGAAATTCTTAAAGTGCGTATAGATTTTCTTGCCTGTGTTTGTAAGTGTGTATGTATGTATTTATCTACACACGCATTTTCTTAAAATTTACAATTTGCTGGTTGACGATGATCGAGGCTATGAAAAAGTATACCTGGGTATACGCACTTAAAGAATTTCTTCGTCGATGCCAGTGAATCCCATTATTACACCCCGCTGCCAAATTTTAAAGAAAATAGGTATATATATATATATATATATATATATATATATATATATATATACGTATGTTCTTAAAATTTTGAGTTTAAAACTTGGTAATAAGACTACGTTGATCTTAATAATAAGACTAATTTGATATAAAAAATTATACTTTCTGTAAATTAGTTATATAATAACATTCATTATATTTTTATATAATAAATTTTATTTCATTGCTATTTACATTATATCATGCATTCATTAAAATTCATTCAATAGTTATTAGAATACAACAAATATTTATTTAAATTTATATTTAAAACAGAAACATACATATTTAACACGAATGAATAGTTTGTAATTTGGAGTAAACCATATATTTGAATCAAACAATTAAATTTATTTGAATAGCGAATATATATTTATTACATTACACTAAATAAATTATTGAAAAGTAATAAATATTTCTTGAATTTTACTAAACGGAACTACATATACGTAAAAAATAAAGTTAAATAGATAAATATTTGAAAAACTATATATTTACTCAAATTTAACAAATATATTCAATTTTTGGAAAAGCTATTCAATATGAACAATTAAATAATTATTTGATTATACCCAACGAGTTGTTAAAAACTAATAAACATTTTTTCGATTTTATTTAAGCACAAAGATTTAAATATTAAATTTAAATGAATAAATCTTTTAATAAAACTATTTATATGTTATAAGTAAATAATTTTTTCAAAAATAAAAAATATTTTTTTGATTTATATATACATTGTCTAGTATTTAATATTTATTTATTACATTTAATATTTAAATCTTTGTGCTTCGTTTAATAAAATCAACTAAATAATTATTAGATTTTACAACTGGCAGGGAATAATCAAATAAATCTAATCCACCCTTTGAGAAAACTATTTCATTCTTTTGAGTAAACGGTTTTTTAAAGCATTGAATATATTTTTTGTATATATCAAGCTTATATTTTCTCAACAGCAGAACACAAATATTGGGAATGAAATGAATATTTTCTTCTTTTGAGAAAATATATCCTCAAACCAATAGATTCAAATTTAATATGAGGAAAATAAATTTTTCGATTAACCAATGAACCTTCAAAACAGAGAAATCGTAACTCTGTTTTCAACCGTAAATCTATCACATATTCCAGGGATATATTCAAAGCAAACATACTTTTTGTTATGTATTTTTTTTCTGTACTTTCCATTTCTAGTATCAGAATTGCGAAGTTTTCACTCAAAAATCCAATATGGCGACGTATACAAAAAAAATGTAATATTTCGATACTTTTTTTAAAATCTAATTTCTTGTTGTGTTAACGTTAAGGACGGAACTTTATTTTTTTTCAACTTTGAGTGCATAAATGAGTTGTACTTTAAATTCAGTTTGGTGCCGAATCCAGAAATTCAATATGGCGGTTAGAAAATGGCGCCTGAAGCGAAAAATTCTGTCCAAACTTCCACGAATTTTTTTCTCGAATATAATGCATTCGACGAAAAAACCAATAAGATAAGAAGTGCTTACAATCAATCAAAGAATATGTCTAAATTTTTTCTCTGAGTTTTGAGCAACTTTTTTATTTTTGCCAATTGTCAATTTATGACAAATTAGAAAAATTTATCAAATCGTCTCTATAAAATTCAGATATACTTCTTTGTCAATTCTAAGCACTTTTTATTCTCTAACTTTTTCTTATATAACGCTTTGTTTTTGAGCAAAAAAATCAAAAACCTTAAAATTCTTAAGATTTTTTGAAACTTAAAAAAAAATTCAAAAACATTATAATTTTTTGTTCTATTGGCACTTTTTGGTCAATTATGAGCAAATTTACTTCAAATTTTTGCCCGAGTATCTGTTACATTCCAGATGATATGATTTTCGCATTGAAAAATTCTCATTTCTTAACCGTTGATGTACAACGTTTCCCGACACTTGCCGCGTGGAGGTGAATGAGTCAAAGCATCTTGTCTTTTCTTTATCTTTTTATTTTTTTTTTTTTTTTTGCTTTTTATTAGGGTTTTATTTATGTTTTTAATTTTTTATAAAACACGTTTTACAATAAAAATTATTGCATTTTTTGCAAAATTTGTTTGTCCTAATGACACACAGCAGAGCCTCTGTTGTTTGAAGGATACTGTTTCATGAACAATGTCATCAACTTTAGGTCTAGTCAGATAGTGTTTCACAATATCCATCCGAAATTCTTTTGAACTTTTTTTGTGACTCTGATTAGCATAATTATAAAGTATTACTGCATTGGTGACAGCGGCCTGAAGTAATCTAATAAAAACCATCCACGTCCACTTTTTTGATTGGATGCATGGCATAACATTATTGCAGTGGCCATCATGAACATCAACCCCTCCCATAAACCTATTATAAAGATGAAATACATTAGGAAAAGGTATGTCTATTTTTGATTTTACTTCTTTGGAATATTTTTTCAAGGGTACGAGTGGTGTTACTCCAGATGCTGTAGAAATTATTGAAATCAGTTCAGAATCAATAATAGTAATTGAATTCATTCCGCTCTTCTGATCGTGTTTTGGGGCATATGTGCCTCTTGTTGATTTTTTATCAATATAATTTTTTTCTTTTATCCTATTTTCTCGAATAGTACCAGTGTAACGTAAACCCATTTTTCTTAAATGTACAAAAAGGTCTAAGCTTATGAAGTAATTGTCCATGTATAGATGGTAAAGGCCTACTTTACGAAAAGTTAGCGTTGAAAAAAAATTGTCAAGTATGTTCATTACTACTCGAGTTCTTAAAGCACATTTGGCTAATTTATCCCCAATAGTTGAATTCTTCCCACAGTATAGATCAAAATCCAATAAAAACCCATCTAATGTACCTAGGCCCCAAAATTTCAGACCGAATCTAATTGGTTTGCCGAGAATAAACTGTTTCATACTAGTCCTAGCGTAGCATTCGGCCATCATTTCATCTACAGATATCGCGGTTTGAAAATACCCGAACAATTTTATGTTTCTACGAAACAGATTCATAACTTGACGAACTCACCAAGCTTTATCATTGCAATCTTCACCCCCTGGTTTTGATAATTTCAATTTAGATTTTATATTTTCAAACTGCGTCCCATAGCCGATTTCACTACATCACTAGATAAAAAGGAATCATCAGACCAATAATCTCTTTGACTTTTCCTTTTATTGAATGCTGAGAAAAGTATTATAAATATTCTATAAATACATTCAAATCTGACATTGTTAGACTGCAATTATTCATGTTAGTTGATTCTATAATATAATTTTTAATTTCTTTGAAAAAAATATCTCAAATAGGTCAACTGGACTCATATTTTTAATGTTTTTCTTATAACTATCAGATAATAATATTTCATTTTCAACTTTGCAGGAATAGCTTTTTTCTCCGTCGATCCATTTATAATATATTCATTTTCCAATTTAGATTAATCATTCGTATAATTATTAGAAGTTTCTGCTTATGTACTCAGTACTAAGGTATCAATAGATTCAGAATCAGAATCTTCGTCATTCTGACCAGCACTGCCCGAATCATCTGGATTAGGTACCAAAATATTATGATCATCGTTATCATCAGAATAATCTTCTTCAGACTCTGATTGATATCTTACATTTCTTCGGCGTTTTGGAGCCATTACAATTTTAAAACTTGAAAAGCTAAATGCACATGTAAAATATTAACGCTAATATTTAAAACACTAACAGTATAGTAAACAAAAAATTGATGAAATTCAGATAAAAACATTACAAAAACTTTTGGCAAAATTCGGCAAATTGAATATAGCAATTAAATTCAGACTTTCACGATTGAGAATTCAATATATGATAGTTTATGAAACAATTCCAAAAGTTGCATAACTCAAATTTTTTAAGGTTTTTGATTTTTACTCAAAAACAAAGCGTTATATAAGAAAAAGTTAGAGAATAAAAAGTGCTTAGAATTGACCAAGAAGTATATTTGAATTTTTTCGAGACGATTCGATAAATTTTGCCAATTTGTCAAAAATTGCCAATTGGCAAAAATAACAAAGCTGCTCAAAACTCAGTGGAAAAATTCAGGCGCCATTTTCTAGCCGCCATATTGAATTTCTGGATTCGGGACCAAACTGAATTTAAAGTACAACTCATTTATGCACTCATAGTTGAAAAATAAAGTTCCGTCCTCAACGTTAACACAAGAAATTGGATTTAAAAAAAAAGTATCGAAATTTTGCATTATTTTGTAAACGTCGCCATATTGGATTTTTGAGTGAAAACTTCGCAATTCTGATACCAGAAATGGAAAATAGAGAAAAATTACTTAAGAAAAAGTATTTTTGCTTTGAATATATCCGTGGAATATGGATAGATTTACGGTTGAAAACGGAGTTACGATTTCTCTGTTTTGGACGTTAATGGGTTAATTAAATACCTCATAGATTGTAGTCCAGATTTTATAGAAAATAGGTGGCTGAAATTGGAAATTAAATAAATATTTTCTTATCGAATGAAAATATTTTCTTGAACGAATAATTTCAAATTTAAAATCAGGAAAATAAATTTTTGGATTAATTAAATATCTCCTAGATTTTTGTTAGGATGTTTTAGAAAATGGGTGGCTGAAATTGGAAATTAAATCAATATTTTTTTGTCTAAAGAAACTATTTTCTTGAACCAATAACTGAAGATTTTGAATAAACAATTTAGTTATTGGATTCAAGCCGACAAAATTAAGTGAATATATACTTGAATTAAGAATTTCAATACTTTACTCGAGAAATTAAATTTAAAATGAAGAATTCGGTTCCTATATTTAAAACAATAATTACTTGAAATACATTTTTATTTTCTAGAAACATGAAAATTGAAGTATGCTAAATGTTTAAAAGAAGTGCATAGGTTCTTTATCTAAAGCATTATTTTCTAGACTTTAAAAATCAAAAGTTTAAACTAAACGAATAATTTCTTAAATTCTTTTATAATTTATACGTTAATTTACTTGTATTACAATTATTTCAAAACTTCGACCTAACCGGGATTCTATCAGCAGACTTTTGGATTCACAAGCGAACACCTTATTAATTACGCTATCAGAGTACGCTGTGGACAATTATAAAAATCTTATATATCAATTATTGATCTCTTATAGTTATACATTATGAAATTAATTTATGGATTCCAGTGAATAGTATATGCATTTATTTATAATATATACTTATATTATAACAATTTATATAACGTATTGGTTTTAAAACGTGATTTTCCACATTCAGATAATATTTTCTTAAAGTCGAATCATAATACGTATACGAAATCGAAAAATAATTACTTTTTATATTTATATCACAGAAAAAATGGTTCTCATATCAAATCAATATTTCTATGTAATTAAAAAAATTAAGTTAAAAAAATTTTTTAAATATAACATGTATATTTAGAAATGAATTATGCTTTACGTATACTATATAGTATATTACGTATACTCATGCACATATACTATATATATATGAATAGAATATGTTAAAAGAAATTATACAAAATATTCCTTATTGAAGAACTTGTTCGCTTCCATTAAAAATTATAGAAGAACCCAGTTCTCAATATTACCCATTTTTGTACTATAGTGTACAAGTCAAGATTATTATATTGTTAAGTTTTGAAACCAATGTCTTGATGTAAGGAATTGAGTTCTTGAGAGAAGTTAATTAATAAGTAATTAATTTCTTGCAGTCTAAAAATATTAGATATAATTAATAAATATTGATTAACTGATAATTAATAAAAATCCCTGTGTTCGAATGTTAAATAAATATTTTCTTATATTTCGAATAAAAGTAATATTTTATATTTATATTTGATCTTTTATATTATCAGGTATGTGAATAAGTCTTTCCCGTTTTTTTTTTTTCAAATTTTGAGCCTTTATTGTGAAAAAATGGTTACAAATGAATTATTGAAAGTATTGGCCATCGCTAGCTACAACTTTTTCCCATCTTTCTGGCAACATACGAATCCCGTTGCGAAAAAATTCAACCGGTTTGGCCTCTATCCAGTCATCCACCGATTTTTTGGCTTTCTCGTAGGAATGGAAGTGCTGATCAACCAGGCCATGCGTCATCGATCTGAAGAGATGGTAATCAGACGGAGCAACGTCTGGACTATACGGCGGGTGGGGTAGGACTTCCCATTTGAGCGTTTCTAAGTATGTTTTCACCGGCGGTGCAACATGTGGGCGAGCATTGTCATGTTGCAAAATAACTTTGTCGTGCCTGTCGGAGTATTGTGGCCGTTTTTCTCGCAGTGCGCGGCTCAAACGCATCAATTGTCGTCGATAGACCTCGCCTGTGATCCTTTCATTCGGTTTCAGAAGCTCATAGTAAACCACACCTAGCTGGTCCCACCATATACAGAGCATGAGCTTGGCACCATGAATATTTGGCTTGGCCGTCGATGATGATGCATGGCCGGGTAGTCCCCATGATTTTCTTCGCTTCGGATTATCGTAACGTATCCACTTTTCATCGCCAGTCACGATACGATGCAGAAAACCCTTTCTTTTATGTCGCTGAAGCAGCTGTTCGCAAGTGAAAAAACGCCGTTCGACGTCTCTCAGCTTCAGTTCGTACGGCACCCAATTTCCTTGCTTTTGGATCATTCCCATGGCTTTCAAACGCTTGGAAATGGTTGTTCGGTCAACTCCCAATGCTTCAGCAAGTTCTTCTTGCGTTTGACAAGAATCTTCATCAAGCAAAGTCGCCAATTCTCGATCTTCAAAGATTTGCGGCCGCCCGGAACGCTCCTTGTCTTCCACGTCGAAATCACCGCTTTTGAAGCGTCGAACCCATCCGCGAACACTTGAATCATCGACACAACCTTCTCCATAAGCCTCCTGAAACAATCGATGCGTCTCGGCAGCAGATTTCTTCAAATTGAACCAATAAAGTGAAACTTCCCGCAAATGACGTCGACTCGGCTCAAATTTCGACATTTTCACGATATCAAAAATTTATGATGCGAAAAAATTTTAACTAATGTGTTAGTATGGAATTGTGGACATATGAATAAGCTTTGATTATGACATATGTAACCATTGAATACTCGCACAGTATTGGTGGCGCCATCTCTTACAAAAAACGGGAAAGACTTATTCACACTCCTAATATATTTAATATTTTCCATTATAAACTAAACAGTAGTAAATTTATTTTGCAGTAATAAAAGCAAGGCTATTATTTTCTTAATTTATGAAACCAATATCTCAATGTAAGAAATTAAGATCTTGAAAGTAGTTATTTATCCAATTAATCGTTGAATTAAAAAAAATATTAGATAAATATTAGTATATATTGATTGAAATGTAGTCAATAAATTTTTATGTGACCATATTAAATAAATATTTTTTAATTGTGAAGTTGCTTCAAATAAGAAAACCAGCATTTAAAAAAATTCCTTCATCAAGAACTTGTTCGCTTCAATTAAAATGATATAAGAGTAATATTTTACAATATGAGCTAAAAAATAGGAAATTTGTTTTATAGGGTAATAAATAATCTCTAGATTTAAAAAAATAATTTTTGCGTGAAATTCAGCAATTAGAAAAAATATGAGTGAATCTAGGTAAGTAGTTAGTTAGTTTTTAGCTAATACCGAGTTAGTTAGTTTACTTAGTTTTTAGCTAATACCGAGAAATTCATAACTCATTAGGTTTAGTTAAACCGATGTTGTAAAATATCTAGCGTATGTCGTTTAAATTCAAGCGAATAAATTCTTCATTAAAGAATTTTTTAGATTTTGGTTTTCCTATTTTAAGCAACTTATTTCGCAATCCAAGAAAATCTTTGTTTTAATTTTAATTTAAAAAATAATTTTTTATCCGATACAAGGCACATAAATCTTAACGTGATATTAGCCAATATTTTTCAGTGATATAGCATAATACAAAAAATAATTATTTATCAGCTTCATTTACCTAAGAAAAATACATTTAAGAAAATATTATCTAGATTATCTAGATTTGTTAAATATTATATATATATATATATATATATATATATATATATATATATATATATATATTTATAATATCAAAAAGTTTTAAAATAATGGTTTATTTCTAAGTAATATTTCAAAATTTTTATGCAAGCTATACGAAGCGATACGTTACTGAACTCTTCAACCGCGATCTTTTGTTTTTCAGTGATATAGAATAATACAAGAATAATTAATTTTCAGTATCATATGTCTAGGAAAATTCATGGAAGAAAATATTATCTAGTTGTGGGAAATCACGTATTAAAACTAAAACGATATATAAATTGTTATAATATAACTATATATTATATATAAATGTATATACTAGTCATTGGAATCCATAAATTAATTTCATAATGTATAACTTGTAACGGTGTTTTCTCGCCGTTCCACTTACCTGGCGATGTTACTGGCATCCGTGGACACACCGTGTTACTCTATAAGCGGGCTAAGGAAATTGAGGGGAAATTAAAAGATAACGGATTCGATATAAACAACGAGCTTCACACTCTTTATTTACTCACTCACACACTAACACTTTAACACTGAGATTTCACACATACATACTCACATCGCATAGCACACTCACACCACACTCATTCTCGCGGGTTCCGCGACACTTCCACGTACATGTTCTTCCGACTCTTATGCGGACGATATACCTTTAATTACAACACGAGGGACGGGGGTACACGGTAGGGACACGATATTGACAGACGATCAACAGGGACGTAATCACGGCGCGGGCACGCCGGGCACAACGAGCCTAGGTTATAGCGCACTTAATGGCTACTTGCCTTTGCCGTTCTCTACGGGGCAACCTCGGATTTCCTCACGAGCTGGCTGGCAGGGACGCGGCTGTCCTCACGCTCTCTCTCACTCGACACCAGTCGAGCAGGCGGCCGCGTTCTCTTCCTCTCGCGCTGCTCGACTCCCGTCGGGTAGGCCGTTGAAGGTGCTGCTGCTGCTGTGGCCGTCGGCTGGGTGGTAATGGTGGAGGAGAGCGGGGTGCTCTCGAATGCCAGGCTGGGCATAACTCCAGTCGGGCAGACTGAGGCAGGCAGCAAGGCTTAAAGCAATATTTTGGCTGAGGTGTAAAGGTGCACGAACTACACACAGTGCGGGGCTAAAGACGTTCTCGTTAAGACGTAGTGTAAACGCGTCTGTACTGCACCGTGGCTTGACGGAGAAGAAGGCCTTCGCCTCTCTCTCGGTCAAGCGTCGCGTCGCGCGGCGCTTGCCACGCGCCCTTTAGGTTCGAAAACGTACTATTCACGCTTACGCGCGCACGCGGTTTTAATACACGGAGACCGCCAATTGGGACGATTACAAACTATAAGAGATCTAAAATTGATATATAAGATTTTTATAATTGTCCACAGCGTACTGCGATAGCGTAATTAATAAGGGCTAGGTTGTGAATCAAAAGGTCTGCGGATAGAATCCCGGTTAGGTCAAAGTTTTGAAATAAATGTAATAAAAGTAAATTAACGTATAAATTGTAAAAGAGATCAAGAAATTATTCGCTTAGTTTAAACTTTTCATTTTTAAAGCGAAGAAAATAATGCTTTGAATCAAGAAACTATGCACTACTTTTAAACATTTAACATACTTGAATTTTCATGTTTTTGAAAATAAAAACGTATTTCAAGTAATTATTGTTTTAAAGATAGGAATCGAGTTCTTCATTTTAAATAAAATTTCTTCAGTAAAGTATTGAAATTCTTAATCCAAGTATATATTCACTTAATTTTGTCGTTTTGAATCAAATATCTAAATTTTTTATCCAAAATTTTCAGTTATTGGTTCACGAAAATATTTTCACCCATTTTCTAGAAAATCTTGACAAAAATCTAGGAGATATTTAATTAATCCTAGAATTTATTTTCCTGATTTTAAATTTGAAATTATTGGTTCAAGAAAATATTTTCTTTAGATAAAAAATATTCATTTAATTCTTCATGTTTGTGTTCTGCTGTTGAGAAAATAAAAGCTTTATTTTAGTAATTACTTACTTGGTTAAAGTTTCTGCGATTACTTGGTTAAAGAAAATATTTAACTAGTACAGAACAATCGCATAAATTTCTTGAATTAAGTAGTATCTACGTCATATTAGAATTTTTACAGTATATAATTTTAATGAATTATTTCGAAAAATCTATTTCTTAAACTAAGAAAAATTTTTTTTTTAATTAAGGCAGTATTCTACGTTACAACTTTGAAAAAAATGTTGTTTTTTTTATTTTTTTCGAAAGTAAATATATTCAAGAATGTTAGCTCAAAATTTCAGAAAGATTCAGGTAGTCTATCTATACTTTTTCACCATTCGAACGCACTTACCTGAGCGCGCTATTCCGACCCTCCCAGCGCGCGCGCCGGATAAGCCATCTACCTGGCCTTGTTCGTTGCAGCATCTGTTCCCCTATTGTAAACCATTACACCTGTATATATTCTCATCAAAATATTTACCTTTGCTTCTTAATATTACTTTCCCTTTATAATTTTGCTTCTATATTTCAGTTCTGTATTTCAGTAGTAGAGAATCAGTTGTGATTCGAAGTTCAAAAGTGAAGCATCTATCTATTCGCAATGGATACAAAGAAAGTGTATCGTGCACAGAAAACTTCTAGTCGTCCATCTAGAACTAGAAAACATTCTTTTCACGGAAACAGATTCACTGATGAAGGAGGTACTAGTAACACGAGTACGTCAGCAGCAAAACTAAAAAAGTCTAACGATCCGAGTTTTGATGTGACAATTGATAATACTGGTGGTTATTATTTTATTCATTTTTTTACTGTGTTTTCAATGCTGTCACAGTCGTGTATTCCCTCTCTATCTACGAAGATCTAACAAAAACGGAATTGTTGGAGAGATGTTTGGGCAGAAACACTCAAAATAACAATGAGTGTTTCAACTAAACAGTTTGGGCTATGGCACCGAAGCATGTCTATAATGGAAAAAAATCGTTAAAATTGCATGCCTCACTGCTGCCTGCATTTTTAATGAAGGATTCAGCCCACTTTTGAAAATCATGGAAATTATGGGCCTGAAAATCAGCCAAACCGCCATACAGTTCGCTAATATGCGCAACCAACAGTGCATCGACTAATATGCGCACCGTTCGACTGAGGCCTTTAAGGAAAGCATAGCTCAAAAAAGCAGGCTAAATTAGATGAAAAGACTCGCCTGAAAGCCCTTATGAGATTTTGAACACATATTCTATATGTTTGTGTCAACCGTCCTAGCTACAATCAACTTCAATTTTTAATTCTAACTATATTTTGATTGCAAAAAAGACGGAAAAAAATCAATTTTTTGCTTTCGTATTTTAGCCGCCATTTTGTTGATTTTGCACGTACATAAAATATTCTAGTTAGATTGGTTTCTGGAGTCATATTCAATATACAACTATTTGATTTTTTTGTTTCAGACCATCCGTCGGCAAGATTTACGACCACGACAACGTTACCTACTTTTTGAGGTGTTGGCTTTGACCATACTTTACATGTATAAAAAAGTATAACATATATTTTAAAAAAATTTTTATGTACTTCAGGAGTGTATTTATTAGGCATTTTAAATCCTACATCCATATCTTCAATAGAATTCCCAGAAAAATTTCACAAAAATAGCGTTTTTTTCGAGGGTCTAAAGTAGAATACTGCCTTAATTCGATAATATTGTTCTTTTGATAGATTACAGATTTGATCAATTTATAATTTAAGTATTTTGATCATTTTCAATTCGAGCTATTAGATTTTCTGAATTCGATGCATTACTTTTTTGTTTTAATATAATAACCTTCTGATTCAAAGTTTTTTTTTCTTAGATTTAGAACATATTTATTTATATATGTATTACGTAACTCTATGCTATATATACTGTATAAAAACAATTAAATACAAATGTGTACAAATTATTAGTTTGATTCTGTAAAGCTTTGTTTAGAGAATCAAAAGTATTGTGTTTAGGTATATGATTACTAAATTTAAGAAAATCAGGTTTTCCATTTTAATTTTTATCAGCTTGTTTTAAAGAAACGTTTTCTAGAAAATAAAAATGCTTATTTTCAAATTATGATGAGTAAATTTAAGTAATTAAAACATTATAATTAAATAAATATTTTCTTGACTGAATTTCCGTTCTTAAGAAAATCTATTCTCTCGGTTTAAGAAAATCATGTGTTTCCTGAATGTAAGTTAATATTTCAATCGCCTTCAAATTTTGAATAAGTATTCTATACGGTCAGGATTAGATGATAAGATATTTTTTACTGCAAATTTAACAAAAAAAAAACAAAATGATAGCAACATAGCTAGTTGCATGCATATCGGTAGACTTTCTCTCTCTCTCTCTCCCTCTCTCTCGATTTACTCTCTCCCTCCCTCTTCTCATACAAGGATTATGTGTCAAATATGATTAAATAGGCTTCTGATATGATACTCCAAAAATATCAACAGCAATCAAATAATTTTGGAAAAGTTTAAAGTCTATAATTAGCAGTTTTTTCGAGATCTATTGCATTCATAAACATAGATAATTTACTGACAATGGCCATGAATATTGTCTCAATATTAAGTTAATTTTTTTAAAGCGTAAATATATTTTGTTGCAACTTAATTATTTTAGTTAAATAGAGAAAGATTACAATATTAAATTACACATACATTTTTTAGTTCCAAGTAAAACGTATGTCATAGGAATAAGTCTATACTGAAAAAAAATTTTATAGATTTAAATAAAGGGTTGATTCTTATACCATTAATTAAGAAATAGGGATAAGATATTCGCGCAACCAGTAGTGCTTCGGCATTGTGTGAGCCTCATTACCGACATTACGAACGTACGGATTTTTTTAACAAAAATATTCGCGGTGCTCCAAAAAAACAGGACCTTTTATAAGGTGGTAACATATTTGCGAATATTGCCCGCAATAAATGACACTTACGCAGGTAGTGCAGGTCAGCTATAGGGCAGCTGCGTTCCCGCCCCTGGGTGCCTCCACAGTGGTTGCGCTTTCAGGTCGATGATCGATCAACACTCTAAAATGAGCCTGTTCTCTACTCCTCCTTTTTCCAACACAAATTCGGTGGGCCGTACACCCAATCGTAACAGTGCTTACCTTCCTCGGGATTCCGACAACAACCGCGATCCCGAAGAAACCGCGATGGCGAACAGCCACACCGGCGACAACAGCCAAATTGACAGGCTCGCCGAACACGTAACCGTGTTAAGTACTAATACGCAAAACCTGCAGCAATACACAGCTTAATGCTGCAACCAAGGCATGACGTTGCGGACATCGCAGTTTCCCACGTCACAATCGGTGATATTTCCGTCGCGTCTAACGACAATCCCGCCTTTGCCAATGAGCCTCAGCGCGGGGGTCGCGTACGTTTCGTTCAGTTCACGCGAAGAAATGCGGAAGGTTGGTTCCACGTTTTCGAACGCCTTCTCACAGCGCGCAGTATCACCGACGACATTGACAAGTTTGAAACCCTTGCATATCACTTGTCAAGCGACGTTATTAGAGCCAATCCGGCCATCTTCCATGTACTGCCACCGGATGACATGGAGAATGGGTTGAAAAACGAGCTATTAGCGCATCACACAACGACGCTTAAGCAAAAGCTCGACAAAATTTTCCGGAAAACGGAATTAGGGAACCCTAAACGTTCCCAGAGCCCTTTACACTCTTTGCGGCGAACGGACCCATCATTGAAACCTTCGGCACCAAAAAGCTTTCCATTAATTTTGGTTTCTGTGACGACCTACAATGGAACTTCATTGTAGCGAACGTTTCAATCCCGATTATCGGTAGCGATTTTTTGGAAAAATTCCACCTCGTGCCGAACCTTAAGCTTAAAAAGCTAATGCGAAAAGATACTGATGAGTCTGTTCGGTGTAATACGAAAATTACAAATTATTATCTTATCAGTTCACCCAATCAACCCCGCTTGCCCGTACGCAGGCGTGTTACAGAAGTACCCGCGCGTACTAAGAATCGAACAAGAGGAAGAGTTGATTGATCGTGGCGTTTACCACCAAATACCAACTATGGGCCCCCCTCTCAGCCAACGTGCGTAACGGTGGAGCCCGGAGAAACTAGAAGCGACGAAAGCTCAATTCGGAGAGCATCTGCAAAAGGGCATAATCCGCCCTTCTAAAAGTCCATGGGCATCTCCAATTCACATGGTCAAAAAGAACGACGGTGATTGGAGAAGTTGCAGTGATTACAGGAGGCTAAACAATGTTACAATTCCTGACAAATGCCCACAGCCCCACCTACAAGATTTCCCTACACTATTAAATGGGAAAACTGTCTTTTCAAAACTAGATCTTCACAAAGCGTTCTATTAAATCTCCGTAGCAGAGGAGAATAGAGAAAAGACCGCGGTGATTACCTCTTTCGGCTTGTACGAATTTAATGTTATGACTTTCGGCTTCAAAAACGGGGCCCAGTCATTTCAGAGGTACATAGATAGCGCGTTGTGGGACCTTCGTTGCGCGTTCGTTTTTGTGGACGATATTTTAATCGCCTCATCGAACGAGGAGCAGTATGGGAACGACCTAGAAACGGTTATGGCGCGCTTGGATAAGTTCCGGCTGCGCCTTAACGTGGAAAAATGTAATATCAGTCAGCCGGAGCTGGAATTCTTAGGTCACGTCATAAACACCAAAGGATTCAAGCCCACATCGGAAAAGGTGAACGCTGGCCGAATGTTCCCCAGGCTAAGAAACGCCACAGAGCTGCGCTGTTTCCTCGGCATGGTAAACTTTTACCGCGCGTCAATACTACACGCCGCGGAAACTCAGAAATCGTTCCTGAGATACCTAGAGGGCGCGACCAAGAAAGATATGCGACCCCTCGAATATGATGTGGTCGGGAACGCCGCGTTCAAAAAATGTAAGAACGAACTCGCGAATGTTTTCTTATCCGCCTTCCCGTCTAACTACACCGAAATCTGCTTAGTAACGGAGGTGTCGGTAATAGCCATGTGAGCCACTCTCGAACAGAATACAGCAATAAATTCAACACAGAATACAGCAATAAATTCAACATCACTCAATCCAAGTATAGTACGTATGACCGCGAACTCATCGCTATATATTACGCGGTTAAAAAATTCTTTTATTATCTCGAAGGCCGAACTTTCGAGGTAATAACCGATCACAAGCCCCTTGTCTACGCGCTCGCGCAATCGCAGAACAAAGGGTAATACCTAGGGCAATTCAACGTACGCATAATTTACCGCCCGGGCACAGAGAATCTTGTCGTGCTTGCAGAAGCATCGAATGCTTCTGCATTCCGTCGATACTCAATTGGGCCGATAAGTGGAAGACGTTGACTCCGAGGTCTAACTCGGGAGGCACATTAAGGTTACCGACCTTATTCGACACCAAAACTCTAGCACAGATACAAGAGGACGATAATGAACTCAACAGAATACTGAGATGCAGATCGCAGCCTCTAAAATTGAAACAAATAATGTTCAATAATGCCGACCATACGCTATTTTATTGTGATATAAAAGGCGACACTGTTCGACCTTATATCCCGGGTGATATGAGAGAAGAGCTAATAGCTCTCTTTCATAACAATTCACACCCGACTGGCAAAGTAACCGACAAGTTACTGCGCCAAAAATACGTTTGGCCGGATATGTCGCACGATATCATGCGTTTCTGCAGGAAATACATCGCGTGCCAATCGGCAAAAGTTACGAGGCACAATCGCCCGACGCAGTCGCATTTTATCACGCCGGACAGCCGATTCAAGCACTTTCACCTTGACATTGTGGGACCGTTGCCGAATTACGAAGGTTACACGCACCTGCTCACCATGATAGACAGATATACCAGATGGCCAGAGGCTGTACCTCTCCGAGACATCACCACACAATCTATCGCGTTCGCGTTTTATAATACATGGATAGCTAGATTCGGTGCGCCGCTTAGAATCATGACCGATCAGGGAATGCAATTTGAAGCACAACTCTTTAAGGAGTTGCTAAATTTAACCGGACGCAAACGAATTCGCACTTCCACGTACCATCCCGCGGCGAACGGTATGGTAGAACGATGGCACCGGGACCTAAAAGCCGCTTTTAGGTGTCATGGCGACAACCGAGTCGCAATACAGATACCGTACAAGTATCCCGCCGAATACCTGTACAGTACAACGCTCTCTCTGTGCCGAGCGCCTTTTACACCGACCAGGGATACGAGCCCGACGACGGGACATTCCTGACGAAATTGAAGGAATATGTAAATCGCACCAAACCCGTGCCCGTACAGCACAACGACGCAAGTAGAAGCTTTGTTTACAAAGAACTTCGCGATTGCTCCCACGTCTTTTTACAACGAGGGGCAAAGAAAACACCCCTTCACCGGCCGTATTCGGGACCACATAGAGTCATCGACCGTAGTTACGACGGGAAGGATTTTATTATCGACGTAGACGGATCCACGCGCACCGTATCCGCGGACCGCGTGAAACCCGCCTTCTTCATCCAAGAAGAAGATTACGTCGAGAACGGGGAGAGCAACAACGGGTCGCTTCGGCCACTTACACTGCGCGATACCTCCTTCCATAAGGAATTTCAGCGACTATCGCGCGCTGAATACTCACCACCGACACACAGACTCACCCGTGACGACAACGCATCAATAATACACAGCGACACCGATCACGAGGACGAAGCAGTACCCACAGCAAGCAATGACGAGTTAGGGGCTTTGTCGGACAACGACGACGAAATACCGCGTACCGCTCAATCACCCCCATCGTTCTTTTTGCATAGGTCATTCCCAATCGGGGCACAACCACCCGTACGGACACTTATATAAACCACTGCTGTAGTATCCAGGAGGAGACGGCATAGGCCGAACATCTTGCGGCGACGCAGAAGTCGCAGTTAGGTTCTCTCTCCGCAGTTAATTTAGGGACCACATTACCGCATAACACTAATTCGAAAAAAAAAAATTTTCAAACGTTTGTTACAGGTACGTGAGCCCCTAATCACGCCATCACAACAAATACATAAGGAGCTCACTATTCTGAGGGGATGGGAGTTAAGCCAACCACGTGGCATCATGCGCGCGAGCGCCGAATTAGCAAGAATTGAGCTCAAAGAATTCAAAATAAAATTCGAAACACGATACCACGCGGAAACGATGTGCGTAATCAGGTGAACGCGATTGAGTATGTCAAACGATCGAAGCGATCGCATATACAATATAACGCGTTTGATCACTAACAACGCCCCGGTATTAGATCTATTTTTATATAACATGTGGATCCGCGTTAGTCGCAAACGCGTTCACGAATTCCTTGAGGCCCACAACCTCGAAGGCATAAAGGTTGTAGAAGTCAACAACTCAGGAAACAACACAATAGACGTTCTGCACTGCGCCGACCTCAACAGTTCAGCTGTAATCCAGTGTCTGGCGTGTGCAAACAAGCTCCGTTTCTCGTACAGGCGAGGCAAAGCCACGTCAGGGTCGTCCCGGCCATTTTCACGAGCGAACTAACCGTAAACCCACCGGTACCCATTGCGCTGATTTATCCACGTATCGCCGTAGCGATAAACTGCTACGGCGTCCTAAAAGGAATTACGCCCCGTCTTAACGTGCGCGATTTCTTCAGTCTGTTCGAAGCCGTGGGAAGCACAAATTGCTTCCGAGGCTTGTCGACAGCATTCGATTCGGGTATTCCCCGTTACAACTCCGCCGCGGCCATCAGCACGATGCAAGCCGACGCCGAGCCATTCTGCCTCATCGAGCTGAAGTTCAATACACCCAACGAAAGGGTGAACACTTAAGTCATCGCGCGGATACGACACGCGCAGAGCGGTATAGCGCTCCGTAAACCTAGATGTCTGACGCACATCGGCTTATCTAAAGTCAACCTAGCTCCAGCCATCCTGGACCTTCTGTTGGGACACTACGCGACACCCACGCTCGTGTTAGCAGAAACTCGCAACATTCTTGATCGATACATCAAGATTCCGGAACTGACGTCGTTATCAATATCGAATAACAACTACTTCCGCGTCAGCTTCCTGAACTCGAATAACGCAGCTAATCTGCATACGCTACGCTTGGCGAACTACAAACGCCTGCTAGTATACCAATTGTACACCTTCATAAACGCCAACTCGACGCTAAAGGTTCTGGCTATCAAGGACTGTGCAGTCATTGACCGAGAGACGTTTTCCTACATTCTCGAGGCAATTTTCCCCGGCAACAACGCGTTATTAATTCCGGAAGATCCCGAATTAGGAGAAGGTCAATATCCCCTTCGCGCGTCGCAAGGATCGAGACACTTCGAGTCACTCATCCTGACGAACAATTCATACGCGTCCCGGATACTTCAACACGCCGTCTCACACTCGCCAAGACTCCGCGCGATCGACGTGTGTGGTATCGAGCTTACTGCGGGCTTCACATTCGAAGAAACCCCCAGGCTGCGGCACTTCCAGATCAGTTACTTCAGGGACATCAACGACATGCTCCTAGACCTGAGCCTGAGAGGCCTTACCGACTTAGAGGTCGAAAACACTTTCGATCAAAAGCGCACAAGAGCTATCGACCAGAGAATACTCGTGAACATGTATCGAAACAACAAGGCGTTTCACACACGGTTCACGAATTGCATGATAAATTTCAACCAATTCAATAGAAATAGACTGGAACGCCTAGGGGCTGTGATATAAGAGATACCCCAGGACAAATCCGTTATTTTTAAGAACCTAGGTTAACTTATCATGTACATAAATAAAAAGTCTTTTTTTCTTTTCCTGAATTTAATATTTTCCTCGTTCATCAAAATAAATGTAACGCGAAAATAACTAAAATAAAAAAAATAACCGCGCCCTGAGCGCACTTATCAAAGAGAGTGTGGATACCGGAGGCATCCGCGCATAGCTGCGCTGTAGTGTAAGTTAGTCTAGTGGCTTTCTTCATAGAAGCACGCACGCTCTTGTATGTATTCGCAATAAAGTAACCTTATATATATTAAGCCGTAGATTCGTTTTGATTCAGATAAATATCCGATTCAATCCTACTACCTTAACTTGATTTACGCGTATGTTTGGGCGTGGATTGAGCCGCTATCACGGAGTCAAGTGGTGGTAAGAATATTTATTAGTAACCTAAATATTCAACATCTCGACAATAGTTTTGTATTTGTTCAAGTCTGTGACGATCTCGAGAAGAGATTCGTAGAATAATTTTTTAAAATTAATTTCCATTATTTATTAATAATTGTTTTTCATATTCATATTTGTTAATAATATCCATTTATTGTCTACTACCCTAAGGTTTTGATTTTTAGGCCTTTACAAAAATTTTAGTTTACAGAATCTTTAGCAGAGTGTTTGTGTTGTTGAGCATTATTATATTACTCACAGAAAAATCTAGTTACTTTTTGAATTAACAAAAATGAGATTGTATCTGCATATTATATTAGTCGCCTTACTTTAGTATATTGAAATATTGTTTATGTTTTTTGAAGTGCTTATCATAAATATAATGGTGAAACTTTGAGGAAATTTCATTTTAATAGTGAAAACGATAAGAATGCCGTGAAAATCTCATTTTTTAAATTATCTTGTAAAATACGAAAAGTTTCAAAAAGGATTGTTAAGAAAAGTTATATATTTCATCAAAAAACATATTTCTTATTCTATACATTTTTCTGTACCAAGAGTTCCCAAAAAAATATATTCAAACTAACGGAGGGTATAGAATAGTCAATGAGAATATTACGGTGAAGTGCATTGTTGTTAAGAAAAAACTTTTCAAGAAAAAATATATACATTAAAAAATATGTATTTTGATGAGATTTTGAACGTTTAGTTAAATCATTTGTTGGAATTTTTTATATTTTACGAGATAACTTAGAAAAACAATATTTTGACTGGGTTTTAATGTGATTTATTATAAAATTGTAATTATCACCCATGTTTACTACCATATATATAATTAGAATACTAAAAAACGTATATATAAAAATTTTAACAAATATTGCATTAGTCGACTAATTGAAAAATTTGGTAGCTCTTTGCTATAAGAGATTTTCTCAGCTTTTGATGTTTGCCAGTTTTTCTTAAAATTATCGTAGGTTTCAAAACTTTGAGCTGCTTGCTAGCTGCTGCGGGAATATATATATATTCTTTTGGGTCGCTACCCGAATAAGCTGCTTATCTCTTATTGCACCCCCGCTGCCAGCCTATTGTCTCGACAAGCTTTCCCTCTGCACGCGTCGAAGGCAGTCGTATCCCCCCCTCGATCACACCATCGCACGAGCTCGAAAAACAAAATCTGGAATATTGCACGAAAAGACCAGTACCTCACTTTTGCCACCAGAGGCCCTCGTTTTCAGTTGAAATTTTTACTGCAGTCTGGCCCATAAGCGTCGGCGATCTCCCCTTATTATCTCTGGTTGAACCTAATCTGGACAAAAACAGACTTCCAGATTAGAGCCAACCGGTGCTCGACAATCCATTATGTTATCTGGGATCTTCTTTAGTTCTCCTATAAATGTCGCCATTTAGATATCTGTTGTTAATGTCTTATAGAAAAATTAAGCCAGGCAAATATCAGATATTTTAGAGTTATCGATGCCAACTGGGCCCCTATTCTCTTTAGTTTTGATTTTCAAATTGTTAGGAAACGTATAGAAAATAATGAATCAAGCCAGAATTACTAATCTTATTTCAAAACTTAATTATACTGTACTTCCGAAACACCGCCGATTAAAAAATTCAAATGGACCAGAAGGAAGAATCTGGAAACTACAGAAAACACTAACCGCTTTGATAAAATTTGAGAGAATAGAGCTAAATTATTATCGAGCTGACGAAACAAGAGGTTATGTTGAATTAGTAAGTTATTTATCTTTTATTTAATAAAAGTATCCTAATATAATTTTAATTTACTTATATATTTAATCGTTCATTTATGTAATATTTTTTTAAAGTAAGGTAAATATTTCTGTAAATGAGGTGTAAACATTTATCGAGCTCCATTTCTTCCACCAAACAATCTGGTAGAGACAATTTTGTAAAGCTCCGAAAAGTTCGAGCTCGTTGATCAGCTTCGGCAAGTAAAATCAGAAGTTTTACGACAATAAAGAAACCAACGCTTTTGCCACCTAAGTCAATGACTACACTAATTCATATTGTTTATTAGAATTGAATATAATTGATACTATGATTAAAATTTACAAATACTGACTTCCCAAAAGTCATATTGTTTCAATATCAAATATATGGAGTATTTTTGATTAAGCAGTGCTAGGAATTTATGTTAAAAGAAATATAATTTTAAAGTCTTTTTATATATATTATTATATTAAAAATCAAATAATATCCTAATTGTACATAGATTATTAAAGTAAATATAAATATATTAAATATTGAATTAATTCATACGATGTTTTTTAATTTTAAAATTTTATATTTTTTAAATTTGTAAATGAAATTTACAAATACTGACTTCCCAAAAGTCATATTGTTTCAATATCAAATATATTGAGTATTTTTAATTAAGCAGTGTTAAGAATTTCTGTTAAAAGAAATATAATTTTAAAGTCTTTTTATATATATTATTATATTGAAAATCAAATAATATCCTAACTGTATATGGGTTATTAAAATAAATATAAATATATTAAATATTGAATTAATTTATACGATGCTTTTTAATTCTAAAATTTTATATTGCAGTTTATTGAAATATAATTAAATTCATGAATTTTAATTGCATTTAATCATCTTTATTTTAATAAATTTAAAAATTAAAAATGATTAAAAGCAACTGTAGTTTAGTAATTTAATTACATTCCAATAAATTGTAATATAAAATTTCAAAGCTAAGAAGCTTTATAGAAATTAATTCAATTCTTAGTGTTTTTATTTAAATTTGATAATTTATTTATAGTATAGATGATAATAATCCAAAACATGTGAAAGTTTTTCTAATTTTAATATGGTTTCATAAGCAGTTGCTATATCAACTATAATTTTAAAGCTAAGAAGCTTTATAGAAATTAATTCAATTCTTAGTGTTTTTATTTAAATTTGATAATTTATTTATAGTATAGATGATAATAATCCAAAACATGTGAAAGTTTTTCTTATTTTAATATGGTTTCATAAGCAGTTGCTATATCAACTATAATTTTAAAGCTAAGAAGCTTTATAGAAATTAATTCAGTTTTTAGTGTTTTTATTTAAATTTGATAATTCATTTGTAGTATAGATGATACTAATCCAAAACATGTGAAAGTTTTTCTAATTTTAATATGGTTTCATAAGCAGTTGCTATATCAACAAGTACTTACTTTTAAGTATTGACTATGCTATTTTTGTAATAAATATAATAAAGATCATAGCTTTAAATTTAGTGGTACGGAATTTTACAAAATATTTAATAAACAAGCTATAGAAATAATTCCTGAAGCTATAACTTTGATGTATAAGAAAATCTAGTTTTTTCAAGCACATAAGATTTGTAAAAAAAATTATTTTATCCAATTGAATTATACATGAAACTTTTATATAGTTAAATATAATCTTTAAAGAACACTGTTAAGCAATTGTGAGAATTATGTTGTAAAATTTTATATAATTAAGATGTAATCGGAGAAGAAATCAATGACAATATAGATTTCTAAATGAGCAGAATTTAGTTTTGAATACTATAAATAATATAAAATATAAAGAAATTAGTATCAGTCATTTCGTATTATTTAGTACACTTGTAATCGATGTAAGATTACACAGATTAGTTATAATAAGCAATGATTTATTTTATTTCAACTGTTTACTTACGTTTCAAATGTCACTGACTTTTGAAAGCTGTACTTTGTAGAATTAAAAAAAAAAATGACAATCTGTATTTTCATGTAATGATTAAGGATATATATAATTCTCTATATTTTATTATCATGGTGAATAACATGAAAAATCCATAACGCCATGGTTTATCACATTTGTTTCCTACCAAAGAGAACTACTTAAAAGATTCAAATATATTTTAAATAAATAATAAGCCAATAGCAATAAAGCAAATTGGAACATGTTTTGATATATTGAATAGGAATGTGATACTCAAAATAACAAAAATTACATTATCATGGTCGAAGTTATAGAAAATCATTAAATGCCATTAAAATTATTATTAAAACTTTTTCTTAGTAGAAGATTAAGTTCTGCTAGAATGTATCGAAAGTTGAAACAAAAGGAATATCACATTGTTAACTATTTTAATTGTACTTTTGTCGACTGCTTATATACAAATTAATAAATATTTTTTCATTGGTCTTACAGTCCAATCAAATCAATCGAAAATAATACGTAACAATATCAATACATATCTACATTAACATTAATACATCAATACACAAAAATACTAAAAATAAAATTTAAATTAAAAATTAAATTAAAATTATAATGACAGACTGTTCTTGTATACAGTCACCCCCGTAGACTAATCTGAAAATAAAATATTAGCTGAAAAAATTATTAAAGAATTATTAAATAATTGGAAAAGAAATTAATATATAAATGATACTACATATAAATATTTAAAATGTGAAAATGGTACTGTAGCAAAATGTTATGGACTTTCCAAGATTCATAAAAAAAATCTGACTTTTAGAATAATAATATCTTCTCTAAATTTCCCAACTTATAATATTGCCAGATTTTTATCTAATATATTGGTTAAGATAGTTGAAAAAACTAGTTCTTATATTAAGGATAGTAGGTGTTTTTACAATGAAATGAAAGATATTGTTATTCCGAAAAACTACAAGATGATTTCATTGGATGTAGTAGCTTTGTTTACAAATATACCTTTAGAATTGTTAAATTATATTATACAGGAGAAGTGTCATGAAATTAATTACATACAAAATTAACAATGAATGAATTTATTAAAGCAATTAATTTAGTTTTTAATAACACAATTTTTTCATTTGATAATAAATTTTATGAACAAAAATACCGATGTCCAATGGGGTCCCCTTTGTCACCTGTTATAGCTAATTTAGTTATGGAAAAATTAGAAAGTATAGCTTTGTCAAAATTGTTTTTTGAACCAATGATATTTAAGAGATATGTTGATGATATCTTTACAATTGTTTCAGAAGTTTTTGTGGATGTAATGGTGGATGTTTTTAATTCTGTACATGACAGAATTAAATTTACAAGGGAGATTGACGTTAATAATCAGTTGAGTTTTCTGGACATTAAAGTCATTAGATGTAGTAATAATAAGGTGAAACTTAATTGGTACAGAAAGCCTACTTGGTCAGGTAGGTTTTTAGATTTTAATTCACATCACCAATTCAAAAACAAAATTAGAGCATTAAAAGGTGTCATTGACAGAGCAATAAAATTATCAGATAAAGATTTTAGACAAAATAATTTACAGATAGTAAGAGAAACTTTCATTAATAATGGTTATCCAATTGAGTTTATTAATAGATTAATTACTGAGAGATTGTCTGACATTTATAATACCGAAAATAGACATAATGTACGAGTTGATGTCAACAGAGACAAAATTATTGTCTTACCATATGTTAGAGGATTGCCTGAAAGAATTAAAAGAAATTTTCGTAAATATAACATTCAAATTTTTTTTAAAAATAGCAATAATTTGAGTAGGTTGTTCAATAATTGCAAAGATAGGGATGATTTATGCTTAAAATCAGGAGTTGTTTACAAGATTAATTTCATGGCTTGTGATAAATACTATATTGGACAAACAGGTAGATATTTAAAAAAGAGAATTTATGAACATAAATATAGTTTACGTAGCTCACATATTACTTTCGGTTTAAAAGAGCATTGTTTAAAATTTTTACATTTTTTTGATTTTGTGAATGTGTTGTAATATAAGGTTTAGTTTAGTCCCTTATGAGGAGCCGTAGCGAGCTCGAAACGTTGGACTGGATCTTCAATTAGGTCAGGGTGTTGGGGACAGTCAGATTGCATTTTACTAACAAAATTTTTTCAACTAATATTTTATTTTCAGATTACTCTACGGGGGTGACTGTAAACAAGGACAGTCTGACTGTCATGGGGGTGACATATTTTTATTATTTTTGTGTATTGATGTATTAATGTTAATGTAGATATGTATTGATATTGTTACGTATTGTTTTCGATTGATTTGATTGGACTGTAAGACCTATAAAAAAAAAATATTTATTGATTCACATTGTTAACTATAACATAATTATAGTTTACAATAATAGATACTTAAATCTTAAAAATCAACTGTGATTGCATTTTTACGAACACCACATTCTGTAGATAAACTATATACAACAAAAAATGTAGTATTTTGAAACAATTTGTTGTTTCAAACTAGTTTTTGAAATGATAATTTTTTTTTGTAAATGTATACCTTGCGTACCTCATACATTCAACGTATTTGTATTTTAAATATTTAATTGATTCCTTAGAAAAGAGGCATATATATATATATATATATATATATATATATATATATATATATATATATAAGGTATTAGCAATTAAAATAATAGAAAATTCAACTTTTTACCAATATTTCTGGACATTCATCTTCATCAAAGAGTAGGAGTTAAACGTATATTTTTCTAATAAAAAAATTTAGATATCTCTTAGTTCCTTTCTGTCATATGCTAGATATTTACGTATTGTATTAGAAGCCATGCCATATTTTATAATTATTATCAATATCAAATATATTTATTATTTATGCTTTGTATAATGTTCCACCATACAATTAATGTATGTATAATTACATAAATTTTATACAAACATACTTCAACACACATCAACTATCAAATAGTACTTCAAGCTTGTTTCTAAATAAAGAAAGAAATAGACTCTAAACTGAGACCCTAAACTCCAGATAACCACGTTTAGTTGAAAAGATTTTAATATTGTTATGTCCTTTACATTAAAAAAGAGATTAATTGATTATTTTTAAGTAAAATTAAAAAAAATTTGGTGTTAAAAATGTTTCTTAAAGCTTATCTTGGAAAAATTATTTATAAAATTCCTTTATTTCTTTCGTAAAATAAATAATCAATTCTTTAAAATTAATATTTACTATTAATTTTAACTCAATGCTCAGGAAAACTAAAGAATTGTTTTATTTAATTCATAGAGTAGCATTTTGAACCAGCAGATTCTAACAATTATCCAACATTTATAGCTGTTAATTGTATACATTTGTTTTTAAAAAAATTTTAGATGTACACGAAAAGCTGTAGAATATCTTAGGTGCGCAACTTCACTTCGGCCTTTTTTTGAATGATTACTGCAGCGGTAAGTGCCGGTTGAAATAGGCATGTCAAAAATTTCATACAGTAAGGTTGGATATTTACTAACGTAACTACAATACCATTTTATTAAATTTGTGTTTACATCAAAAGTGCATTCTCGATCGAAGATGTTTTCGAGCTAAATTCTCATCATTTACGAGAAGTGTTGATTTTCTGCTTTCATTTGAAGAAAACTGTGATGGAGACTTATCGAATTATCAAGTGCTTATGGTAAAACATCTCTTTATGAAAAACGTGTCACGAACGGTTCAACGCTTTAAAAACGACGATTTTAGATCATTGTAGATGGTACAAAAATGTACAGATTTTCTCGAGGAACGCGCAAAAGTGCATGATGAGCAGCGTGCAGGACATCTAAAAAGCGCCATTACCGATGATGTGCTTGTAGCGTTACTTTAGGAAGTTATTCAGAATGTTTTGGAAATGATGCGTCCTCATTATCATATTTACCGAACTACAAACGATACGATATTGTTGGAGAAGCTTCGTTACAATAAATTGATGCATGATCGATTTCACGCCTGCCTTCTGATGATCACAAACAAAAACGACTTCACAATGCCCAAAAGTTTTTGAGAATGTTGAGAAAGAAGATAATGACCTTTACTCAAAGATTATAACAGAAGATGAAATGTTTGTTCACCATACAAAGCTGGGATGTCAGCACTTCTCTTTAAATGATGAAATCAAGTCATTAAATCGTAGATGCAAAAACAGGGCACGTTTTTCAGAAAGGTTTGTTTAAATTTGCAAACTGATACAAAAATGTATTAAAGTTCAAGGCGATTATGTACAAAAGTAGTTTAAAAGTAAAAGACTAAAGTCAAATAATTTTTATTTTTAACCAAATTAATCTTTTTTTTATAAAAGCTGATGAATATCCACACAAATAATCATTTTTCAATTTTGTTTCCGAAAATACATAAAATGTCAGAGGTCTACGATGGCTCGATCACTAGAGCGAAGCACTAGTAGCTTGATGATCCGAGTTGAAATCTCGGTCTCGGCTAATTGACACAAGCACCGTTGCAACATGTGCTTTGTTTACACATACATCGTAGACCTTCGTCACTGATCAGCACCGGTATTTGGAAGCATAAATAGAGCGACGTTAAATAACAAAAAAATATAACATTTCAAAAAATATTTTAAAACCATCAATACAAGTATTTATATGTGACGTCTGGGCATATATTCCCTTTCGTGTACATTAACTTTGTTCAAAGTTCACTCGTAGTTTTTCTTAATATACGTCCCTTTGAATGTAGCTTGGCTTGTTTCGAGCCTGGAGTTTCCTCCACTAGCTCGGGATTATTAAATAATTGAATAACAATAATACAACAATAGTTATTCTCTGTTATTATACCTTAGAGTGTTTCCTAAGCTTGATTAAATAGACCAGAGCCCGAGGCTCTACTTGAATACGAGTTCCCTTTCTTTCAAAAGGAAAATCGCATTCGCCTCGGTCTGCCGACCTAATTCCCTAACAGAGAAAATGTGTGTTTGTGTATATTCGTGTGTAAAAAAAAAGAGAGGGGTATGTACAGTGCTACCATATAGGAGGATCAGCCACTTCCCCGGATTATGGAAAAGAATGAGACAGAGGAGAGAAAGAAAAAAACGAAAAATAGTTATTAAATTATAATTATGTTTATTACTTACTTAGAGAGAGAGAGAGAGAGAGAGAGAGAGAGAGAGAGAGAGAGAGAGAGAGAGAGAGAGAGAGAGAGAGAGAGAGAGAGAGAGAGAGAGAGAGAGAGAGAGGGAAATGCTGATACGACTTCCTGACTAGCTGCTTCTTTTACTGAGACTTCTACTGGAATGGAACTGCTTACTGGATTGAGACTGAATGCCTTTTTGTGGAAAAAATTGGGGCTTTATTATATACCCGGTTTTTCCATAATCATCAGCAATCCCTCTCTCTGCTCCTCGTTTTTACAGTTTATTTTATTGCTTTATTTATTTTTCTTACATTTGTTATAATTTTTATTATAACTATATATTAAAAATATGAATTAATAAATATTTTTTTATTGGTCTTACAGTCCAATCAATTTCAACCAAAAATAAAATAAAATAAAATAAAAATAAAAATAAAATAAAAATAAAAACTAAAAAATAAAAAATAAAAATAACAATAAAAAATAAAAAATAAGAAATACAAATAATAAATAATAAAAATAAAAAATAAAAATTAAAAATAAAAATTAAATTAAAAATTAAATTAAAATGATAATGACAGTCAGACTGTCCTTGTTTATATTCACCCCCGTAGACTAATCTGAAAATAAAATATTAGCTGAAAAAATTCTTTGTTAGTAAAGTGCAGTCTGACTGTCCCCAACACCCTTACCTAATTGAAGACTTGTCCTTTTGGACAAGTCAATTAGGATTTTCAATCACAATTTGGACAAGTCTTCAATTAGGTAAGGGTGTTGGGGACAGTCAGACTGCACTTTACTAACAAAGAATTTTTTTCAGCTAATATTTTATTTTCAGATTAGTCTACGGGGGTGAATATAAACAAGGACAGTCTGACTGTCATTATCATTTTAATTTAATTTTTAATTTAATTTTTATTTTTAATTTTTATTTTTTATTTTTATTATTTATTATTTGTATTTCTTATTTTTTATTTTTTATTGTTATTTTTATTTTTTATTTTTTAGTTTTTATTTTTATTTTATTTTTATTTTTATTTTTATTTTATTTTATTTTTGGTTGAAATTGATTGGACTGTAAGACCAATAAAAAAATATTTATTAATTTGTATATGGGCAGTCGACAGAAGTACAATTCAATTATTAAAAATATGGTTTAATTGTTAAAAGTACTGTTTTTACTATAAATTAAACATTAACAATTGTACACTAGCGCATGGCTAATGTACATATTGTGCTACCTAAAAGACCTTCGTCGGAAAAACATACGCTCTGACGTATGAACTTGCGCAAGTCAACGCCTTATTTCGGCAGGTATTACGAAATTGTTTTCCTCGCCCAAATAAGATAATGACATGCTAGACGAAATTTAGTCATTTTAGTTTCGATTTTTATTCTACAAAACTTTATATATATATATATATATATATATATATATATATATGTTTATATATATTATTACTATTATTGTATATATATATATATATATATATATATATATATATATGTGTGTGTGTGTGTGTACATATATAAATATATATACTTTAATGTTTGCATCTATGTGATGCATTTTTTTTTTAATATATTTTCGTTTGGTTATTAAAATTAATAATACTTTATTCTAATTAGTGGCTCGATGTTACACCCCTTGCGTAAGACGGTTGTTACAAGTATGAAAACAATCATTCGCCTCTGTTAGGGTAATGCGGCGTTAAGTATTGTACATAAGACAAAAATTTTTTCCTCCCCATTCGATCTTCGCATTTGCCCAGAGCAGTATGTCTGTGAACGAGGGAAAACCTAAGGAAAGAAAACCCAGTGGGAAAAAATCTCCATAGGAAAACCACGTTCGTAGATGCGTGGCATTCACATGATTCTTTGTATCGCAACTTACTCTACTTACATTAATACGTGTTAGAATTTTTATGCGAAATTCGATATCTGGAAATTATGGAAATAAGAAATTTACTTTTATTGTTTCGTCTAATTCTGGAAAAGTCGCATGATTTGAGAATTTATTTTTATGGTTTTACAGAAAAAAACGTTTGTTTTTCTTTTGTCTCGTCGATAGTGGTTAGTACTGGTTCTGGTTTGCGTTTCGGCTCTGGCTCTGCTTGAGCGATCATTCGTAACTGTTTCCTGCCTCTTGTTTCGTCGATGATTGTTTAAGGGATATGAAGAAGTGTGCAGCCGTGTTCCAAATGGCTGACAATAGGTATATGGACCAACCATATACGCGATGAAGGGCGTATCCGTTGAGTACAACCCCTGTGAACGATTTTATCACGTGTATGATCACCAGGACTGTTATTATCCCCGCGCTTGCAGATCCAAAGGTGATAAATTTATTCCATAATGTTTTCCAAGCAGAATTTACTAAATTATCCATGGTGTCTTCGTTTATGAAGCTGGTCATTGCAGATTTGTGCATTTCGTGTGCTGCGTTATTCAATATTGCAGCTGTTTCTACTGGAAACATAATTCGTTCTTTTAGTTTTTCTAGATATTTACTGGAGTAGATCCTAGATGTGGCTAGGCTGATTGGATTAATATATTTCCATGTCAGCTGAGTCATGGGTTTTAGGGTTGTGGGTTCTCTTGCCTCGGTCGGTTTTGGTGCCAATTTGTACCATTCGCCATCAATACGGTAGTATGATGGTAGCACTTGGTTACAGGGAACTCTAGTCCCTCGAGTTTTTAGGATGTGTGTTTTTGGTGTGAGAAAGAGGGTTGTATTTTGTCTTACAAGTCTCAGCTCGGTGTAACAGTTATCGCCGTGGTCTATCTTAACTTTCAACAGTATACATTTTACCAGGTGAACCACTTCGCCGACTACCACAGCCATATAGCCAGGACCTTTCATTATGTTATACGCAAATTGGTCGGAATTTTGTGTAGCGATAGCGAGTGCGTTTTTAATGCAATCTGTTCTACCCGTCATCGCACTGTCACTATGTTGCGGTATAAGTTAAGCATTTGTCTTTTTACATGTTTTTCCAGATATACGAATTTTGCATTTATATAAGCGAAAATATCCAGATTACTACTAGACAATGTACTCTTTTTAGCAAACGTTATATCCTCTTTTGTTTTAAGATAACTAATTTTGGGTGTCCGGTTCTTATTATTATGTAACCGCATACCTTTTTTTCGGACGATTTACTTAGTGCGAATGTTAGTTTTTGATCTGTAAAAGAATAGATTACTTCTTGATCTACCTGAGGGTTAGTCATTTTAATCGCTTGGCCTTCGAATAATACGCCATATTCATTAAAGTGGCAATCATTATTAAGGACCGACTCCCAGAAAGTATATCCATCTTTAACGTCTATACAGAATTTTCCCGATAGTAAACATGATGTTCCCGATTGTAGATGAATTTTGTCGTCTTGTAAATTTACTCGCGCAGATTGTTGTGATAGGGCGATTTTAAGGGTTCCTTGGACAACAACAGAATTCCAAGTTCCATAGGGGTCGCTATAATAAGCCCCCGCGCAGGTTCCGTCATTGCTAATGCTTCCGGCGAAGGTCATCGAATATATATTTGTTTGGTTAATTCTGACGCCGTTTATAACGTGATTTTGTCCGAATTTGATTATCCCAGTTAAATGTAATTGTAAACAACTATGTCTACTGATTTCATACAAATATTCCATTTCGCCATTATTAACAACAGAATTATGCGAATGCATCCCGCAATAGTAGATGGTTCTCCGTACCTCTATTTTACATTGTAATGCTTCGGTTTTTTGAAAATCGTTAATTTGAAGTAACTGTATATAAGCAAGTTGGTTTATAGGGTGGAGTTGATGAAAATTGCATTCTTCGACGTCTAATAACGACATAGTTGTTATATTCATGATGTTAGATCCACAATCGTACCCTATCATTGTTTTTGTCGGGGTGATGAAAAATAATGTAAAAAGTATCGTGTATAGGGATATCATCTTTTTTGAAATCATAAAGAGGTTAGTTGCGTACTCTGTAAGGAAAAAAAAATAGTTATGATGGTTGGCATAAGAAAGAAAGAAACTAGTTGTGTCTTCGGTTTTGACCTTTGTAGACAACTGAAAAATTGCTTGTATAAAAAGTTAATTGTGTCTGTTTTGTGTTTTTTACTTTCTTAAAGTGATAACTTATCAATAATATTCGTATGCTTATTTTATTATAGGGTTAGCATGGAAGATGTGAACCGTTAGGTAGTATAGCGGCGAGTGCGAAGTTTATTTATGTATATAAATCTTATTATAAAAATTTTTTAAATGTTTAAAATGATAGAAATCATTATTTTTTTAGCTAAGGGTGACACTGATTAATCTGGTTTCTCTTGTTCCTTCTGTCTACCCTTTTTCTTTTGAGTCATTGTTTCTTTATTTATGTAAGAGATGCGAAGTCTATTCGCATGAACGATCTTACTGCTTTTATTTACTTGAATCCTAATATTATTCTTGTTTAATACTTCTAATATTTTATGAGGTCCAGAGTAATGTTTTCCAAATTTATTTGGTTTGGGACCAGACAGTAGGAATACATAATCTCCTATTTTAAAATTCTGTGGATTAATTTTTCTGTCATAGTATTTCTTCGAACGAAATTTTGAGGATACTAGATTGTCGTAGGCTAATTTCTCGATTCCATTCAGCCGTGTGACAAAGTCAACTAGATATCCCTTGTTCGTGGGTAATAAGTCCCTTTCTCTTAAAGGATAGATAGAAGGCAGCCTGGCGATTCTACCAAAAATTAATTCATACGGTGTATGCTTCGTGCTTTCTTGGCCACAAGTGTTATAATTTAAAATGGCTATGTCTAACCAAGTGTCCCATTCCTCGTCGTTGGTAGTATATTGTTTTAAGAACTCGTCCAAAATGTGATGTGAGCGTTCTAGTGATCCATTGGATTGCGGGTGGAAAGCGGTTGTCCGTAGTTTCTTTATTTTAAACCGTTTAGCTACGCGGTTCATTAAGCTACTAAGGAAATTGTTCCCTTGAACTGTTAGAATGATTTTTGGTGTTCCGAAGGTGCAAATAAATTTTTTTATAAAAGAATCTGCTATGGCAGTGGATAGTGTATCTGGTAAGGGTACTGCTACGCAGAATTTAGAGAATTGATCTTGCATTGTCAAGATGTATTCGTTTCCAAGTTTAGTAGGGGTTAATGGCCCTACGACATCTAAAGCTATTTTATAAAAGGGTGTACCAGGGGTGTCGGTGATCACCATTGGTTGTTTGGTCTTTAATCTCACTAGTTTTTTAAGTTGACAATCCAAACACTGCTGTATTCTTCTTTGAATGTTTTCCTTTAAGTTATTCTAATAATACTTCTGTTGGATTCGATTATATGTGTTGGACACTCCTCTATGTGCCCCTATTGGTGACTTATGTAACTCGTAGAAAGTTTCGTCCCTCTTTTCTTTTGGAATGAATTAAGGGTGTCAGTGCAAATGATAATTTTAATCGGGGAATTCGTAAAAGATGCTTTTATTGTTTCAAGAATGTCTTGCCATTCTATGTTTTCAATGTTCTTGCTTTTGGCAATGCTAATAATGTTTTCTCCTATTTTGATTATAATTTCTTTTAAGATCGACAACGTTTTGTATATATTGGTTTTTATTATAGTCATGGATATAGGTATTTCTCCTCGTATGCATAACGCGAAGAGGTTTTTGCAATGCACCCCTTTTATTTGTTGGACGTCTCCAATATCCATTGGATTAATACTATGCCGTTGTTTTCCAGTAGTTTTTAGCACCGTCGTCACAGGGCTTTCTGTCGCTAGTTACGAAGAAAACGATGTTATATTTGCGGTGGCATATTAAATCTTTAGTTTCTATTACCTTGCCTCTTTCAACCTCGTATTCTTTGTCGTGATTTAGGCTAACTGACGAGTCGATGGAGGATATTGATTTTGTCTCTTCTGGCTGATTAGCGGCTATCAGTTGGGGTAAGGCTGTTGGTTCGGCCTCCAACGCTTCGTGTGATTTTGGCTCGCTTTCGGCATAACAAGATGCCTGTAGTGCCGCATCACGCGTGGGCCTTTTTCTTATCGGAGATATTTGGTTAGTTTCCCCTTGCGTAATATCCTTTGTTCTTTTGTTTTCGATTACTGGTAAAGAAGATTTTGCGGATTCCCCTTGCGTAATCTTTTTAGGTCGTCCTCTTTTCTTTGGCTGTGTAATTATCTTCGGATTTGATTTATTTTTACCCGTGCGTTCTGGCGCATTGCTGAGTTCTCGTCCAGATCTCGTCACGATATTTGTTGTGACTATTTCAGGTGGAAATAGTTACATTTCTGGTTTATACAAGTCGGTATAATCGTATTCGGAGAGTTTGAAACGCCATTTTTGTACTCGTGTATTCAAGTCTGCTGATTTAAACCAAACTAAGGGTTGATGATCAGTGATGACTGTTATTTTCCTTCCATATACATAGGAACGAAATGCCTGTACGCTATGTATGCCTGCTAAGGTTTCTTTTTCGTAGACCTCGTATTTAAGTTCTGCATTGCGTAAAACTCTAGAAGTATATGCTATGGGTCTATCTTTCCCGATTTCTTTCTGGGACAGAATACCTCCTATAGTGTATCCTGAGGCATCAGTTGTTATATTAAATGGTTGAGTAAGGTCAGGGAATTGTAATAAAGGTGCATTACATAGAATGTCTTTTAAAGTCTGAAAGGCTTTTTCGGTTTTGTTCGACCGTTCAATTTTTTTTTATTTTAGCTTCTATCTTTTTTTCGTCGGGACTAAGCCCCTTTTCAGTCAAACGGTCTCCTAGATAATTCACTTCTCTTTTCAGAAATTCGCACTTGTCGGTTTGTAACTTCAATCCGGCGTCTCGAAGTCTGTTTAATAGTAGGCTCAATTTTCTATCGTGTTCTGCAAGTGTGTTTGCATATATCACAATTTCGTCCAGGTACACAAACAGTTCTCTGCCTTGTTGTCCTCTTAATAAGGTATCCATTAACCTTTGAAAAGTGGCGGGTGCATTTTTCAACCCAAAAGGCATATGGAATAGGTTTTTGTTTATTCGTTTGATTAGTTCGACAGAAGTTAGCTGTATGGCCAGGCTTATTGCATAGCTGGCATGTTATATACGACGGTCTATTGCTACTTCTGCAGTCGCGGGTATTATGACCGATTGTGTTACATGCTTGACACTTGATCGTTGCGAAACACTGAGAGGTAGTATGGTTTGACCTTCCGCAAGTTTGGCATAATAGCGCTTGTCTTGATCTGAGTCTTTTCCGACATTCTGCAAACGTATGACCTATTATATTGCAGTAGCTACAAGGTGTATTCCTCGGAAGAGTTAGATTGTTTATCTGTTTGGGGTAAATATTTTGTTTGTTAGGTTTATGGCGTATTTCTTGCCTCCTAAATAAATTCTCTCGAGCTTCGAGTCTTCGTTCTACTGCTATCGCGTCTTTTAATACGTCCTCGATAGCTTCGTTCTCTTTGAATCTAGTTTCGATTTCGGGTTCTAATCCTAGTCGAAAACATTCTATGATTGCCTTTTCGATGCTGTGCTTGAAGGCGGCTGTATTTGGTGCTTTGGTTATGTGTCGGTTTACTTCATAAATTTGAGAACCGATGTCTGTCATTTTATTCGCATATTTTATAACTAATTCGTGTTCACCCTGATATTGACTACTCAGTTCGCCGAGAAGTTGGTGCACGTTGTTCGACTGGGCGTAAAAGTCCTTTAAATTTTCTTTAAATTCTTCGACTGTGGCGAATGCGTACCCAGATATTATTTCTCTTGCTTCATCCAAGAGTTTTCTCTTAAGTAATTTTGTGAAGCTTTCTTCGAGATTGTTGCTTATCAGTTCCTTAGCTTCTGCACAGTATTCCAAGAAAAAGCTAAGGGGAATATTTTTCCCGTCAAATTCAGGAACGAATTTGAGTGCTTCTTCCAAAGATATGGTTGTAGATTGATCGTTTGCCATTTTAGTATTTGGTAGGTGTTCAGCTATTAAGCAATCACTTGTCAGGTGCGATAAATATGGTCTGACCGTCTTTTGTTCACAGAGGTCTATAGAGTCACCAAAGAACGATAAGTTTTCAGGGGTAGATGAACCTGTGTGTATGGGACTGACGTCTTCTATATTTTGTTCGATATTCGATTGTTCTCGAGGCGTTGATGTACCGAATGGCGTAAATTTAACCTCTTTTAAGTCTTTCGGAGGAGTTCTGAATTCGTCCTCTCTTGGTTGATTTTCGGATTCGTTTTTTGATGGAGTTTCTAACTCCTGCCCTGATCGAGTTTTACTACGCGTATACATTCTATTTTTAATGTACACATATATACGTGTATGAATGTATCTCTTTTTTATTTATATGGCTGTGAGGCAGTTTTGTACGACTACCGTTTGTTTCGATATTTTATTTTCGTTCGTAATTAATTAGATTTTACTCTTTCTATTTTTCCAATTGTTTCGTTTAATTGTTTAAATTAATTTTAATTGTTTCCTTAACCTTCACCTGTTTAATAATTTTATCTTAATATATATTTGTTCGTAAATTGTGCGTTACGAGATATATATTAATTAGTAATATCATAAATTTCATACATTTTTGTAATGATTCAGTGGATAATTTTCGACCGAGAGACAGTTGCGCGTGGCTATCGTTTGTAGTTCAGAGGCTTTGGTGCTTGGTCGTATTAATTTTTATTTTTTTTAAATCCTTTCGAATGGTCAGATTGGATTATTTATTTGTTAATGTTAATTCATTTGTTTAATTTGTAGCATCTCGATTTAGACTTTTCGACGATTTGTTATATTCGTTTGTTACGTTCTCCTTCCTTTTTTTATTATTAAATGGTTTGTGTTTTTCTTTTGAAAATAAAATTTTTATTAATTTTTTATTATTTAATGTCACTTCTAGTCGTGAGGTTTATTCCGTTAAGGAAAGTTGTTCAAACGCCTTTTCTAAGCTTTCTAGAGTTTCAGTAACCTCCCTTTTAGGTGATTTGTCTAGGCTTATTATATCCTTTATAATTGTAGCAATAATTATTTGTAAGTTTCTCTCATCTCTTTGCTTTTCCTTTAGCAAGGTTATAATTTGTTGTCCGCTTCTTTCTGATTTTTTTAATTCGTCCTGCTCTTCTGCGAGCAGGGAATATATTTGTAATATCGTATCTTTCAATTGTTTATTTAAGGCTTGTTCCTTATTCAGAGCCTTTTCTAATTAGTTTATTCTTTTCTTTAAATAGTTTCCGAATTTCCAATGGTCATGATCGTTGCTGATTAATGCATCAATATTTTGTTCTAGGCGTTGTAGCCTAGTGTCTGTATAGATGCTAATTCCTCCGGGGTCTAGTATTGGTATCATATATATAGCTTATATATATATATTTATTATTATTATTGTTGTGTGTTTTTATATATGTAATTATATGTATATAAAATTTTTATTTATTTTTACCGTGCTATTTGTAATGGTTATTGTTATTATTGTTATTTTATTTATTAAATATTATTGTTATCGTTATTATTATTATTTGTAGTAGGTTGTTGATTAAGTTACGACGTGTAGAAAGTTACGTGAGAAGAAAAACAACAGTGGCGACACCTTTAGTGTAATCAGAAAATCGGGGAACGCGTGATTGCGCTGATGTCCGTTAGGCGCGCTGTTCGACGTCTTTGCATAGTTCGTGCTGAACTTTTATTGTGTGGCAGTGAGTGCATTCGTCTAGCTTGCTACTTTCGTGCTAGGCAGTTGAGCGACCACGTTGTCAGATAAGTTTCTTTCCATATATTTTTTGTTATCTAATTATTTATTGTGGTAAATATATATATATATATATATATATTGTGATGCGACGATCGACCCACTATCCTTATTTTTCTCAAATTAGATTTTTGGTGATCCGCGCACACAAAAAAAATTAAATTTATCACTTCACACGCTTACCTTACTCCTCAGAGGCGGTCCCGCCGGTCTGAAAAGAGAGGGGAAATATATCGAAAGAAGAAAATGCGTCGGATATCAATTTCACTTCACCACGTTTTATTTGCTCCAGTTGTTTCCCCGCGATTTCAGAAATTATTCGACGCCGGGTCCGCGTGCTCCGACGCCCCACGACCGCGATCCGCGCCCCGACACGCCCACCGAACTTAACTATTACGGTGGAAGGGGGGGGGGGAAGAAAAGGAACACCAAAAAAAAGAAGGAAAAAAAATTATTAAGGAAGGAAAAAGCGGCAACGGACTACCGACTATGATGGCGCTCACTGGTTGCGCGCGGTCTTCTCGTCCTGGCCTCCACGGCTTGCCGTCGGTGCCAGCACACGTCGTCGAGGATGGACGTGGCGACGGTGGACACCCGATGGCTTCCTCCCCGTAGCTCTTCCCGCTGTCTCCTCTCCCGTCCAGCTCACGATGTCTCCTTGCCTTTTTCTTTCTTCTGTCCTCCCGCTCTATCTCTGCACCCCTTTCGGCTCCTACTCTCCGACTTTACCTCTCAGCGGTTCGCACGGCCAGCGTTCTACTCTTCGCTGCCTCTCTTTCTCCTCCTTTCTTCTATCGCGACTAGCGTGCTCGCTGGTTGAGCGCGGAGTCTCGCGCGTCTCTCTCTCTCTCTCTCTTCGACTTCACCTCTCGGCGGTTGAGCGCGGAGTCTCGCCGTCCTCTTTCTCACTTCGACTTCACCTCTCGGCGGTTTAGCGCGGAGTCCCGCGCGTCTCACTGCTCGCAGGGAAGAAGGATGGGATAAGGGGGGGAAGTTCGGCGGCGGCCGACGACGGCCGATCGCGGCCGTGACGCGCCGAATACGGCTTACAAAATGAATCTTTTTTTCTTGAATATAGCGATTAAATACAAAAAAAAATTTCAACTTTAATAAACTCAATACTATTTAACTTTGCCCTAATTTGTCCTCCTCACAGCACAGGCATGACACCAATTATGTCACCTATATATAACTCAAATTTAACTTATAAATTAAGAATCGTATACAGTTATTCGGTAGTGGTACGAATTCGATAATTCGCTTCACTTTCAAACAAATGGAAAGAATCCCTTTTTTTATTTATTAATCATATCAAAATCTAAACTTCTTTATTAATCATACAAAAAAAAATTTTTAATCGAGAAAGATAATTCAAATTATGTGAGAAAATAGCTATATGTATTAATGTACTTAATTTAAAGAAAAAAAAATTTTAATTATGACTACATTAATTCCTCTCGTTACAAAATTTGATTAACTTAACTTATTTCTTTCCCTTTCTTTTATAAAACGGTTCGTATACTATGACAGCAATAGAAAACAACAATAATTTTACTTTAAGTTCATGTGCACGTTTTTAAAAAAATATAATTTATAGCTGGAAAGCCTTTTTCTTTGTTCTCTTTGTTATTCCTCTTATTACCTATCTTAATTTTATTTAATTTTCTATTATCTCGCTTATTATCTATCCTAATTTATATTAATTTCTATTATTCTTCTTATTGTCTATCTTAATTTATTTTAACTTCTATTGTATCTCTTATTATCCTTTTTTTTTATTACATTTGGTTCATAATTTCCGATTAGGCATTATTGCCTTCGCCAATTGAGATATACACAATGAACAATGAAATTCCAACAAGCTTAAAGAAATACGCCTCCTTTGAGAAATGACACAAATTATAAAGCTTTTTTTTTTTTTTTTACTGGAGAGATCCTAATCTCGCACACTAGTCTCTAATATTTTATATGATTAGTTTTTTCTGATATCGAGATTTGATCGCTCTGTTTCTGTCACAGATCCAGAAGTTACTGTTTCCATCTATTCACCGATACAATCAGCAATCCCCTTATCCATCTCTCGCATACAAATGCTTGCAATTAATAAGCACACAAGCAATAGCCCCTAATATACCTACTTGTATACAATATATAACTTATACGTAAACTCTGATATATACCTGATATAAATATAAATGTAACCTATACACAGTATCCAAACTTAAACGTAGTGTTAATAGTAACCTATTAAACTCCCTTTCTCTATTTCATCCCACTTTGGAAAATTTGACTGGAAAAAAAACAAATCTATTATTCATATTTCATCTTTATCTTACCACTATTCATTTCATTTGTTTTTTTTTTGTCCTCTATTATTTATTTCATCTTCACATTCACTTTGTCCTTTTTATCCATTATCTGTATCCTTATCTTATCACCATCCATTATCATCATTACGTCCACTTTGTCCTGTGTTATCTATTAGTATTCATTATGTTACTGTCTATTATTATTTCGCTTACCTCGGAATTTCATTAACCTACTAAATTTGTCATTGTTCCTTTTTTTTAATTCATAATTATTCTCCCTTTTTTTTCATCCATCCAATTTGTTTCTTTTTTTTCCATTAATTTATCACCATTTGGCCTTGTCAATTTATCGTTTGTTTTATCATTTGTGTTGATCGTATATTTCATCCATGTATCTATCTTCATCATTTATACTTTCCTATTTATATATTTGTCTTTAGATTCACCTTCTCTATCATCTCATTTTATTTTATTTTTTTTTTTCACCTTGTCTTCCTTATTTATTAATTTATATCTTTGTCTTTACATCACCACTATCCATTATTATCAACACCCATAATTACCACAATTATTTCCTTTATTATTTAATTTATCTTTACTTAACCACCATTTATTATTTAATCCCATTCCTTTATCATTCATTTGGTTACCTTTGTAGTTTATGTTTTACCTTGCATTCATCCCTAATCCACTCACTTATCGTTATTTAATTTCATCGCCATTCCTATTTATCACCACTCATATAACTATTCTTTATCCTTTATTATTTCTTATGCAAAAATTTGTCCTTTATTTATCTATCACTTGTTATGTTTTCTTTGTTGCGCGAGCGAACCTTGGCATTTGTCCTTGCCGTGGTATAGGTTAAGCTACTCGCCGTTCCACCAGCCGACGGTTATGCGCGGCTCGTCGCGCGGGGAGGTAAGGGGCAGGGAGAATGCCGAGCACAAGGTGCGACCGCGTGCGCGAGCGCCTTAAGGTCTTCTTGTCCACGGGATGGCGCGCGCGTCGTCTTTTTCCTGGACAAGTCGGCGCTGGCGCCTTGTGACGCTCGTCACAATATATATATATATATATATATATATATATATATATATATACACACATATGTACTCATATCAGTGTATTACTTTTTCTTTAATTTTTCTTTTCTTGATTTTTTATTCTTTTATAAGTATACACTAGTGTAAGTATATACGTGCATATATATGTATATATATATATATATATATATATATATATATATATATATGTATTTCTATATATATGTGTTAAATTTATTTTATTGCACGTGTATTTTGCTTGCTTTGTGAATATATATTTTTTCTTTCAGGTTTTTCTTAATGGATGTAGGGATTCTTCGGGTATGTTTTGAAATAATTTTTGTTCTCATTATTTTAATTAGTATTTCTATTTTAATGTTATTGTACCTTACAATTCGATTGAGTTGGTACTCGAGCAGTTCCTCCCGACGGAGGGCTTTCAATCTCGCCTCTTTCTTTCTCCGCTTCTTCTGGTATGTTTTGTTAGCCTTTTTTACTGTTTGATACCCGAGATTTTGCACTATACAAAGGAAATTAAGGTAGTATTTTTTACTTTCCTTATTCTTATTAAAAAAAAATTTTCTTTTCTGTCTCTATTTTGTTTTTGAAAAATTTATTATTTGTTATTTTTTTTTTCTTCAATTATTTAAGCCAAATGTTAACATCCCGGCTGAGCCCCCAAAATTTAAAGTACAATGTGATGATATGCCCTTTCGTGTACATTAACTTTGTTCAATGTTCACCCGTATTTTTTCTTAATATACGTATGTGTGCCTTTGAATGTAGCTTATCTTGTTTCGAGCCTGGAGTTTCCTCCACTAGCTCGGGATTATTAAATAATTGAATAACAATAATACAACGATAGTTATTCTCGGTTATTATACCTTAGAGTGTTTCCTAAGCTTGATTAAATAGATCAGAGTCCAAGGCTCTACTTGAATACAGTTCCCTTTCTTTCAAAAGGAAAACCGTATTTGCCTCGGCCTGCCGACCTAATAACAGACAAAATATGTGTTTGTGTATATTCGTGTGTAAAAAAAAAAAGAGAGGGGTACGTACAGTCCTACCATATAGGAGGACCAGCCACTTCTCCGGATTATGGAAAAGAATGAGACAGAGGAGAGAAAGAAAAAAACGAAAAATAGTAATTAAATTATAATTATGTTTATTACTTACTTAGAGATTATTATTATTGTATATATTTATATTTATATATATATATATATATATATATATATATATATATATATTTATTTGTTTTATTTTTATTTTACTTTATTCTTTCTTCTTATATCTTTTACTTTTACTTCATTTTACAAAACTTTAATTTATATACATATATATATATATATATATATATATATATATATATATATAGATATATATATACACTAACATCTTCCGTCTCGGCTTCGCCTGAAATAATTGTTTAACCGGTTTTTTAAACAGTTTAATAATATCTAATTAAAAAGTACTCTATATATGAAAATTTATATTACTATAAATAATTTACCGTAGTTTACTTATCGTCGCTTCTCTATAAAATGTTGCTTCAAAGCAGCGTTCACTTCAAAAAGCTGATATTTCGCCGCTATATATAGAATATGTCCCGGGACGACTGCTATAGAGAATTTTGTTTGGGATGTAGAAGCAAATGTCCAGGCATACAGGGACGACTTCTATTGGAAGTTTAGGTGTTCAAATGATAGAATACGAATCTCTTCATAGAAGTCCTCCCGTCATACCTAGGTATCGTCTTCTACCGTCCAAACACGGAACTCCCCGTAGAAATTATTCCAAGGCACCTGGACATCGTATTCTAATGTTCCAACACGAATTTCCTTATAGAAGTCGTTCCAAAAGACCTGAAAAACGTAATTTACAGTTTGATAACGAAACTCCCCGTAGAAGTCGTCTCGACATAGCTGGACATCATTTCCTACCAACTAAACAGGATACTCCTCAAAGAAATAGTTCAGAAACACCTGGACAACGTATTTTACCGTCCGATCATGAAAGTATGCCCACAAAATATCTCGAGGACGATAGACATTGTTTCCTAACGACTAGACACAATCCTCTTCGTAGAAGTTGTTTGGAAACACCTGAACATCGTATTCTATCATCCAAACACAAAAATCCCAGTGAAAGTCGCCCTGAGGCACCGGGACATCATATTTAACCGGCCGTACACTCCAATACAATATTTCTCCGTAGCAGCCGTAATGAAAATGTATGTATATGGATATATATATATATATATATATATATATATATATATATATATATATTGTCACACAGTATTTAGCGTATCAAATACGAAACGCAAATCCCGCACTGTATAATCAAATAAAAATTTTTTTCTTTTACCAATATCGTCCAACTGCAATAATTTAACTCAACAAAGGGGAATTCTTCCCGAGTCTGGAGTCGCAGGATTAACTCCGAAATTGAGTGGAATTTTATTACTTCCCACCAAAACTTTATTCAAGGTAATTTTATTTAATTGAGTCACCACTACTCTATGTATATTTCAACAAAATGTTAATTTAAATGATTTGGCATACACAACCATTTTATAAGAGAAGGAGAAAGGAAGGCAGAGAGACGGAGAGAGAGAGAGAGAGAGAGAGAGAGAGAGAGAGAGAGAGAGAGAGAGAGAGAGAGAGAGAGAGAGAGAGAGAGAGAGATTTTCCCACGTAAGATAAAATAAAAATTACAAAAATCCAAAGATCTTCATAAGATGTAAGAGTAGTATCAGATTAACTTGAAGTACAAAAAGGATAATACCGACTAACGTCACACCTTTACGATACGAATTCCAAAGTTGGATATGACCATACAATTGAGCTGACCTGGTATTAATAGTTTAAGCTGACTACTTTGAGTTGGTACTCGTGATTCAAAATGCCACCTACTGGCCGCTGGTGAAATTGACTGCTAAAATCGTTGACTTAATTAATGAAAGTAAAATGGTTTAAAAAAAAAAACATAGCCTATTACGTCCCAACATAATATAGAATCTAAATATCAAATTTTAGAATAATCGGTTCAGTAGTTTTTTTGTTTATCATGTACAAAATAAAAACGCTCTTTATACATTAGTATGATATATATATATATATATACATATATTAGGTTGTCAAATATCTCCTTTTCGCCTTTTTGTCTTATGAATTTCGCGGCTATGTACAAAGCACTACAGAGCTCGTATGTGGTAATATTATACATTATTTGAAAGGTCTTGATATAACGTATAAAACGACGTTATGCATGATTAGTTTGGATATTGCGTTCAAAAGTTATAGATGTGTAAACATGGACTTCACTAACGCTGAAATTTTAAACCATCTGCAGAAGGCTGGGTACAATAAAAGCTTGATGTTTGGGTGCCGCATGATTTGATGCAAAACAACCTTCTGGATCGAATCATCGATGTGCTGCTGAAAGGGAACGAACTCGACCCATTTTGTAATTCGATGGCGACTGACGACGAAAAATGGATCACATACGACAATATCAAGCAAAAACGGTGGTGGTTTAAGGCCGGTGGACTGTCCTAAACAGTGGCCAAGCCGGGATTGACGGCCAGGAAGGTTTTGCTGTGTGTTTAGTGGGATTGGAAGGGGATCATCCACTATGAGCTGCTCCCATATAGCCAGACGCTTAATTCTACCATCTACTGTGAACAACTGGACCGCTTGAAGTAGGCTATCGACCAGAAGCGTCCACAATTGGCCAACAGGAAGGGTGTAGTGTTCCACCAGGACAACGCCAGAACACACACTTCATTGATGACTCGTCAGAAGCTACAAGAGTTCGGATATTCAATGCAAATAAATGCTTTGTTTCAATAAGGAAATACAAATCTACATTATTGCAAATATTGTTCATCGCTAACTCTGCCCTTAGCTCACGATTCAAATAATTTGTGTATTCCACTTTACTGAAATCCCTTGTCTTTTTATTAAATAAAAATTTCTTGTCTTACCTTCAGGTGAAGTAAAGAATACTACGGTGAGGTTATTTTGCATCGACCGAAGTATCTGGTATTCAGAAGGGGCAAGGTCAAGGTTGTAAGGCCCGTAGAGCCTTTTTCTGATCCACTATTTTTCAAATAATTTTTGAAACAATGATTAATGTGTGGCTGAGCATTGTTATGATGGAAAAACAATGTTTCGTGTCTGGTTTTCCTTTTTGGTTGTTTCTCTCGGAATGCTCGTTTTAATCTTATCAATTGTATGTGGTAAAATGGTTCATCGTCTGTTTTGACTTTTTTAAGCAGTTCGTAGTAGATCACATTCTCGAATTTCACAATATACAAAGCATGACCTAATTTTCATATACTGATCGCTTGGGATGCGATGCTTGTTGTTTGTCGATTTTGATCGAAGATTTTTTATTTCCAGCAACTTTCTAAGCAATAAGGAATTTGGTTTCTGCCGCTGAAGAAAAATTTTCGAAGTCAAAAGACAATTTTCAATGTTTGACGGTATTAGTTTGTGTTGCACCTTATTTTTTATCTTTTGTATAACTCTCAACGATACAGTAAGTTCTTTTTGCGTTTGACATGGATTTTAATCGAAGAATACCTCCTGTTCTTCTTATTCACAGTTTTTTCATTAATTTGGATGCTCTTCATTTTGGATATAAAAATCAGGCCTCTGAGAGCAAACAATGTGCTTTAAACGCATTGTTACAGTTTGAGCTGATATTTATAATTTTTTATAATTTTAAGTAAAATTTATATTGGCGATCTATTTATTAGTCTTAATATTAGTTTTATTATAACATGAGATTTAACGGCTTCATCATCAATTAATTTATATAGATAGAATATTAGTTCGTTGTTAATTTCATAAGCGTGCATATTATAGATTAAAATTTATACAAATAAGACTTTGATAATAACTTGTAAATAACGTTTCATTTATAATATAGTTTTATTATATAATATAATTTCATTGATAACCAGTATAATTTTTTTATGTATTCAATTTAATATTATAGTTCTGCAAATTATTTTTAAATTAATTTTGCGACATTTCAAAACATTTTTATTACGCGCCTCTTTATATTTAAAAGGAAAAACAAGGAAAGTATTAAATAAAATGAACGATAATAGTTCGTTAAACGTATAGTACCATTGAAACCGATGAAACTTATTCGGACGCAATAAAAGTATATTAAATATTAATATAATATAATAATAATTAATATAGCATTAATCTTTCTCAAAAGGAAATAATATGTGTCAGATAAAGGTTTCTTCGGATATAACCATATCTCGAGTAGATGTAAGAAAATGCGACTAATGTTACTCTATCTGTTTATGTTTGCGAGCGGCGTCACAGCTATGAAAATCCGAATATAATAGTTTGATTATATGATCTCGCGCTCGAAAACACAAAGTAAATCTGTTCAGCAATTAACTCGGACCATCTGCTACGTGTGGAACGTTCCAGTGAGATGTTGAATAAAATATTTTTATTGTAAAAGATTTGTAAAGCAAATACAAGAAAAGAAAGATTCGAGCGAAATTAAATTATTAAATGATATAGTTTAAATGAATGTATAAAAATGGTGGAATGTAGATGCACTACACATCGCGAGTGAACTCACGTTATCGGCCAAACTTTGTGTACAAAGGTACACGCTTGATCCATGCCGTGACGGAAAAACCGAACATTTTCCCTTAAAATGACTTGCATACGGTGATACAAATAAGGTTGCCGAATACTTGCCGTGTTGAAAATATTGAGGTTTTCAAAAGAGGTAAAGGGTTATGCTTCCTAAAAGCAGTGATCCGTGCTGTGATGGGGAATTCTGATATTTTCCTTCAAGAAAATAGCCTTTCTACAGACTTATGTTGAAATAGGCAATATTCGGGCTTTCGGAACATATCGTGAATTTCAAAATCAGGGACGTGTATGGTTTGCCACCTTGGGTTCATCGACCATCCAACTGCGTGATGAGTTTGAGCTGCGCTTGGTGCGAGTGGCGCTTATCGCCCGAACTGGGACACGAAACAGCACTGTGTCGCTGCGCGTGCGCTGCGTCTATAAAACAACGCTGAGAGAGCACGCGATATATATTCTTTCCTGGTATTGCTAAAGTTAATATCTTCCGTAGATTTTTACGATTGAGTATTAAAAGCAATGTCAGTCTAATTTTTGGTTTTGTTTCCATATTAATTATTTAAAAAATCCCAACATTTATTCAAATATACACATTTTTCTATAAATTTAAATGTAAATAAATATTTTCAATGTAAGAAAAAAGTTTGTATGTAAATTTTGAAATGTAATATAATATATTTTTTGACGTTCTTAGACATATGAAAGGTCATTATAAAAAAAAATAAGTTAAGGAAGAGTATTGAATTTAGTAACGAATAGGAATTTTTTAATTGCTAATTCAATATACTCAATTTAAATATAAATCTCTTGACCATCTTTGTCTTTTTTAAAGATTGTTTCATTGGGTTTGAATATATAAGAAATAAATGACATATTACTATATTATATTATGTAACGTTATATAAAATTATAAAATATTTATAATTTTTTTAATACTTTATTATTTTCTTGGTGATTGTAATATAAATTTAATATTATTATAGCTCATAGCTGAAGGATTACGGCATGGATCTCAGAACAGAAGGATGATGGAATTAGCAAATTTTTGGATTTTAGAAAAACAACTTTTATCCAAATTTTTCAACGTTTTATTGCCAAGGTATCATGATTACAGGACGTCTTATACGAGTATCTACAATATCCCAAGAGAACATCAAGGATTTTATGAGAAACCGGTAATTTTAGAATTAAAAGGTAAAAATTATTCTAATGCAGAATACGATATGATATTTCACATAATAATTATTTGAAAATTAAAAAAAAATTAATGGCGGAGAAAGAATCTTTATGAGATATATGAAAATCGAGTTTTTTTCTTTTACTAATTTCTGAAAGTACTAAGAATTTTTACAATTAATACAAATTGCGAACTAAAAATTGTTAGAAGTTTTTTAGATTTAAGTATTATTTGACATCATAACGATATTACATAATTTATGATATTCAATTTTTGTCCATGTGTGTTACATTATTTTTTTTATCCCGACCGATATAATCAAATAATTAAAGCATAATTGATAAATTTTATTCTTGACTTATAGTTAGTCACAATTTAGAACTATATATATATATATATATATATATATATATATATATATATGTATGTATATATATTATATTACTTAAATTATAATATATAATAAAAAATTTATATTACTTAAAAAAATTAAAAAAGAAAAATATTTCATTCCGAAGCTTACAGGTTATGACATAAATTATGAAAGAAAGCTCTTAGTAAATTATGAAATTGGCTACTGTGAATTTTAATAATTTTGGCAGCAGTAACTCAAGTATTAGCATAGCTTGAAACCGTTTAATCGGAATATTTCGGAAAGCAAAAGAACGGGATAAATAGAAATGTTTTATTTGAACAAAATTTTCGATTAAATAATCTTAATACAAGGTCATACATGGATCGAAATTTAGAATAATTGTCGACCGATAAACGATCAGAGGGCATAAGGTAAATTTGTTGATACGAAATATTTACCGCCGGTGTACAATTATACGAATGACAATAGACAAGGAACTTTGAAGAGTAATAACGCTAGCAGAAATTAACGGGCTTTAACTGAATAATAGGCGTGTTTAAATATAACGGTCCAATAACGCGTCTGTTAATAAAAAATTTTGATATTGAAAATCGACTATGATATTAATTGAAAAATGGATCAAAGGAAAATATAGTAAATTACCATGTAACTCTCATATTCTATTACAAATAAATGATAAGAAAGTTAGACTGTATTAGACTCCGAGAGTCAAATAACTAAAATGTTTATAAAGGATTATTTACGTGGGAATGGAAAATTTCAAGAATTACTGGTTACAAATGCTATCAGTGTTCTGGTTATTGAAAAAAAATTAAGCACAATTAAAAAGCAAGTTTATTTCGAATTCCAAGTAGAATGTTATCATAGCACGCATAAATTCATAGTTATTTCATTTTTATGGAAGGAATGGTATTAGGTACACGGACTAATTTTTAAATTATTGTACAGGTTTGCTTATTATAGGAAAAAAGGAATTAAATAATAACTCAATATTATTTGATCCACGTACTCATGAGAAAACAATACGCTCCGAGAACGATGATATACGAGGTCAGACAATTAAGTAATGCGACAAAATAAAAAAATCAAGAATATTTAAAAATAAAGGTATATCGCTGCGATCCCCTTCAAAGTATGCCTCCTCCCATATTTGTATACTTATTCCAGCGAGTTTTCCCGTTTTCGTATCAATTCTGCAACACATCTTGTGGGACCTCTCCGAGTACCCTCGTCACAGAGTCTTGGATATCTTAACGGAGTCAAAATGTCGATCTTTGTCGAATTTTTTCAAGTGGGGAAATAGGAAAAAGTCGCAGAATGACATGTCCAGTGAATAGGGCGATTGTGGTAACGTTACGACGCCTTTAGATGCTAAAAACTGAGAAACACTGAACGCACTGTGACAGGGAGCATTGTCGTGATGTAGAACCCAGGTCTTCGCGATCTCGCGATCTCTGGACCTACTCTGAGCCTCCTTTTTCGTAATTTTTCGAGCACATTTTCTAGTTTATAAGATTTCGCTAAGTAATATAAAACAAAATAATGAAAATTCGTACATGCGTGTTTTACGCTCTACGTAATCCTTGTGCTTTCAAAGAAAAAAATTATCATAATTTGTTATTAGTTTCGGTATTTGTAGGAATATAGAAATCAATCTAGTAAAAGTTATTTTATCATTCTACTTATTCTCCACCCGAAATGCGACGTCGATGTAAATTGATATCCAATGTGACTAGATAATCACTGTTTTTCTTGATATAAAAGAGCGAATTTATGTTTCATTATATTCAAAGACCGAGCGGAACAAGCAACACTCTGTACAGTATATACTAGGTGGGGAGAGAAATTTCCGGTTTGATCTAGAGGTGATGCTGCCAGAACTAATTTCTGTTTTACATTTTATAGTATAAAATCTCACTATCTTTTGAATAATTTTTCAGAACGATTGCTTCGTCAGTTTACATTTAACCATTGAGTGAAGATAAGTGAGATAGTGGAGACTACCCCATGATGCCAACAGAACGTGTACGCAATGTATTACATGAAAATTTAAGCATGGAGCAGATCTGTGCTACGTTGGTGTCATGTTCGTTATTATTTGATTAATAACTAACGCGAAAAGTTATTTCTATCGAAAATTTCACGATCTACAAACGGAATGCCAGCAGACTTTTACGCCTAATTATAATTTTAGATGAAATGTGAATTCACGATTAGATTCCTGAAATCAAAAGACAGTCGAAACAATGGTTGTATCAAGTAAACCTTGTCCATAAATGGCAAAAACAATTTTATTGGTAAGCAAGGTTCAGGAGCCTGTTTTTTGATATGCGAAAGGAATTATGTTCATTAATTATCTGGAAAAGGGTAAAACCATCAATGTTGAATACTCCGCAAAGTTATTACAATGTTTCAAGGATGAATTTCAAAATAAACGACTTCACTTGGCAAGTCAAAAAAGTATTTTGAGGGACTTGACTAATCGGACTATACAAATGGTATATTGCACCGTTTACAAATGTATTATAGCACCGTTATGAAAAGTATATTAGTCTTGATGGAGATTATGATGAAAATAAAGTGAAAAACGCTGTAAAAAGTTGTTTTTATTCACCAGGCTGGGAAATTTTTAACTCATCCTCGTATATTATCGAAATATAGAGCTCTCGTGTTCACTGCAATATTTTATGTTCAAATTCGACATAAGTAATTATAATAGAAAATGAGCAGAACCAATTACATATAGTACAGATGCAGATTGCAGTTTACGTTATGTTTTTGGAGGCGAACTTAATTTCCGAGCTTTCTAACGGAGAAATGACATTTATGATGGAAAATGGATACACCTTAGCTCAATAAAAATCTTTTCCGTCATTTTTACTATTTCTTCCCATCTTTCTGGCAATATGGCGATATCGTGGCGAAAGAACGATGGCGGTTTCGAGGTGATCAAATCATCCACAAATTCTCGCACTTCTTTAACATTTCGGAGGTGTGTATCAACAGCAACGATCTGAATAAGTGGTAATTAAAAGGCGCTATGTCTGGCGAGTACGCTGAGCGCGATAATACTCCATTCGAGCTCCAAAGGATGTTGGACGGTTTTCGAAAAATGTGGCCGAGCGTTGTCATACAAGAGAATGTCTTTGCGCCTATTGCTCGCGATGTTGCAAATTATTCAGTTGGGATTTGAATATTTCGGTAGTGACGGTTTCATTGGCTTTTAGCAGCTCGTAGTACAGCACACCTTTTTGGTCCCACCAAATGCACAGCAAAACTTTTGGCCATGAATGTTCCGTTTTGGTGTCGATGTGGACGGTTGGTCTGGGTCCACCCATGACTTTTTGCACTTAGGAGTGTCATAGGAGATCCACTTTTCATCATCAGTCACAATACGCCACAGAAAATTCTTTTTTTGCGTGGCAAGCAAAGACAGTGCGATGTTGTATCGATTCATAATGGTACTTTGGGTCAAATCGTGCGGCATCCATTTTCCTTCTTTATGAATCTTTCCAGACGCATGTAAACGTTTGCCAACTGCTCTGTGATTGACTCCTAACTTTTAGCGAGTTTTTTCTGCGTTTGAGCTGAGTTTTCGTCCAATAATGCTTGCAATTCACTATCTTCAAACTTTTTCGGTTGTCCAGAATGTTTTTTGTCATTAACACGAGTATCTCCACTTCTACGCCACTGAAACCACTCTTTACGTATTGTAATCGATGGACCTTGTTCGCCATAACATTTTTGAGGCAATCGATAAGTTTCTGCTATTTTTTTTCAAATCAAAATATTGCAAAAGATGTCGAACAAACGATTTGTCACGATTCATTTTTCACTGATCAAGAAATTGTAATGTTTACATAAATGATAGCACCTGTTAACTGAATTTTATTGGTAAATGCCAGAACTAAAAAAAGTACGAGATCCGACACATCTGAGTTTCCAGACTACTTATATCGCCATTTAACGTAATGGTCGGAAACTCAGTTTGCGTCCTAACACTTCCGAAAATCATCAATATCCAACTTCGTTGAAAATGTAAATATTTCAGTTTTTTGGAATGCTTATCACGAATATCGTTGTGGCTATTGTTAAGGCTAATAACCAATAAACTTATTGTAATACATAAATAGATTCTTAAAATCTTCAATTATAAAAAATTCTTTGTTTTATAAAAAATGTAATGAATAATATTTATGTTGAGAAACCATTTCTTGATATTTTATTGCCAATAATGGACTCATCGATCTTTTAAAATTTATTTGTGTACAATTAGCAATTCTTTATTTTTTTCGCTAAAAATAGACGCAAATGAATCTATAATGTCTTGAGTTAAATAAATATATTAAATATAGATTTTACTCATTTCTAAATTTATTTTTCATTTGGATTTGCTTTTATAAATTAAAAAACAAATAGTCTTAATCTTTAATAAGAATATTTAATAGGTCATTCTAAGTTAAATACTCCTCAGGTTCTTTTTCCATAAACAAAGATTTAAAATTTTTAGCAATCATTTGCAAAATCACTATGAATTCACATATATGAAAATTCAAAATGATAATTCTGGTTTATACCTTATTTAGTTATAAATTTATTTATTTATTTATTTATTTTAAACCAAAAACTCCAAAGCTCAAACAATCGTTTTGATTATTTTTATAAAAAATTTGTATGCAGAAGTCAGTCAGGCTGAGTATTGAAGATTTAAAACTGGTAATATCATTTTCAATCATTGAAAATTAATTATAATGGAAACAAATAATCTAAGCCTACTTATGTTTCATAAAAGAATATTCGGGTATACAATCTTATATTTCTTATTTGTTGAAGCAGTTTCAATTTGAACAAACTACCAATTAGTCGATACCGAATTGGGATGCTACCTTTGATTTTATTTTTATCGAGAAATATTGATTATAAACAAATATAGAGAATACAAAAAATATATATTGCTGTATTATTTAACTTGCATTGAAAATATTTTTCGTAAGGCATTCGTAATCAGCAACCCTAAAACATAAATAAACGAATTTTCAGAAAATCAGGGAAATGGACAAGTCAGTAATACAGCCATACTAATTTATTTATCAGAAATCATTTCGACTCCATTGCGTTTACATTACATTTACGACTACCATTCGAGTCCATTACGTTTTCAATAAAATTAGACGAATGTCTCTTAAAACTAACCAGAGCTATAATATATATATATATATATATATATATATATATCATTATTATTTTATTTATTTATTCCACGTATTCATTATTGCAATGCTTATGCTTCTGTGTATATTACTTTCTTGCTCATGTTTTCGGTGCTTGTTCCCCGCCTTACAAAGTAATTGAATTTAATTCTTATGCTACTCCATCCACTTCGTGTTTGCCCATAATTCCTTTAAAAAAGGTCAAATCTGGTCTAGATTCGTCAGTGCATTGAGATTGTTCGAATTCGATATCTATAGCGCATTTCGCAGGTTTAAATTTCAAATTTGTCAATCGTTCACCTCCCTTGGTATTTTTAAGCATGACGAATGACTAAACCACTCATCTATGTAAGGGAGTCGGCGAATACTACTTAACTTTGCTTACCACCCGCTTACATCAAATAAAGTAAAAGTTCCCATAAATAATGTTTGGTTTCAAAACAAAGAATTTTTTTGTGTATTTAATTATGTTTACTCTAACAGATCAAATTTAATAGATTGATGCTCTTGAATAAATGTCAATCGTCAATGTCAGTGTTAAAAAAATAGTACAGATCAAAACAATCAGTAACAAAACACAACTGTATAAATCATAGATCCTATTTATTTCACATTACTGGTATGAACATTTGGTGGCTATGCCGCTTGCACCGAGACACAGTGATGAAAGAAAATCCGAATTCGCATCGATACTAGAACTAAGATCAGCCGTGGATGGTCTGCTGGTCAAGAAATATACGGACATGCGAATACCAGGCCGACCATTTGATTTATTATTAATAGATAATTAACGAAATTTTCACTTCATAAGTGACGAAACTTAGTCAACAGCCTCGTTCATGAGACGAGGTGTCTCTCGATCGGCGAGCGCAAGAAATTTTTAAAGACTGCAAAAGTATGGGATCATCACTAATTTTAGGATTTCTGGTTTATCCCGCCAGCATCTAACCATCGAATCATCGAGTAACAGTCATTTGAGATTTCAAGCGCCTCAAAACAGCGAAAGGTTTTAGTCAGTTTTTTGGCATGGCAAATTATTACATGATTTACATACCAAGAATGGCAGAAGTGCAAGCATCCTTCTTTGTCCGCGTAGTCGATGCATCTCACTCCAGCGTGGGAGGCGTATTACCACAAAATATCTATAAGAACTGCGAGCCACTAGTGTTCATCTCAAAGAAATTGAGTAGAGCGCAAGCCATATATAAAGCTTTCGATCGCGGACTTTTCGCTATCTACCTCGCTATAAAAAATTTTTGGCACTCGATAGAAGCCTGGGCATTTACGATCTTTACGGATCATAAATTCCTCACGACGCCGTTCCAGCAAAATTTGACAAGGCGTTGTCCAGACAAGCTTGTCAACTTGATTATGTCGGGCAGTTCACATCAGAAATCAAGCATCTCCTGGGTCGAAACAACATTATTGCCGACGCACTCTCCCATTTGAAATAATAACAAGATCTCTGGATTACACAGTACTTGCCTTATTACGCTCTGAAACAGGAGTGTAGCTTGAAATGTTGTCTGTCTCTCATACGACAACGCAGATGCTTTACTACTTCATAATAGCCTTGACAAGGTATTACCTTATTCCTGAATGTACATTGAATTGTGTATATGGTCTTGCACGTTGGTAGTGTAACGATTTGTATGGCCGTCTATGAGCAAAGACTGCAGCTAGCAGGCGCGAGCATGGGTAGAATATTAATGGTTGAAAATATCTCGACACGTTTCATATGCACTAGGGAATTTTCCATGAACATCCACAAAATTTGAACATGTGCACGTAGAAATTATTATACTACTATCATCAGAATTATAGCAGTATTGCCTGACCTCCATAGATCTAAATTTACGGTGGTGAAAGCCTTGCCGTTATCTGACCAAAAAGCACAAACGGAGATTCGAGCCTTTTCTTAACTACCTATCAGGGCCAGTAATTTGAATCGTAGCTATTCAACGTGTTTAATCATCCGATAGGGCACGATCCATTTAAAGACAACAGTTTACCACACGCAAGCGAATGGAATGATCGAGCGATTCCATGGACAGATGAAAGCGACGATCAGATGCCACAAAATCAACCAGTGGATCCGGGTCTTACATACCGTTCTTCTAAGTATTTCAGCAGCGGGGAAAGAAGACATTGAGTCATCGTCAACCGAACAGGTGTATGGAAAAACTCTTAGAATACCTGGAGAATTCCTCGAAGCGGGAAGAAAAACAGAAGATATTAGTTAGTGAAGAGGCGATGGATTGTCGTGAATACGAAATACTTCTCTTAGAAGGCTTGCGTCTCTCGCTACATAGCGTCCTCAGGAGCCGGTTGATATCGAGATTCGCTTACTTTCCAAATCGGTTGACATTTACCAGCTTATGATATTTGTCGACGAAGTTCAGGTAGTTGACAACGCCCTACTCGACGAGCTCCCTCGTCAAAAAGTAAGAATTTGAAATCTTTGAAAACTAAAGTGTATCTTTGTGTAACATCAGTATGTACATAATCGTTTAGGTTCAAAATCGCCATCTGTTTATCTTCATCGCATTCTCTAAAAAAGGTGAGATGATCTTTTTTAGACACGACCATTTCCATGCATCTTCTTCTTCCATTACACCCTCCTATATCCCAGATCTTTAATGACAGAATCAAGGCAATAATAATGGGATATGCTGGAACCGTTTGATATGCTCCGTCAAGCTCTTCGTTGCGATTATAACGTTATTGAGGTAGACAAAGGTTACTGGTTCAATCTCAGGGCCAATCAGTATCTCGTTTAGCTGCTGAAAGCTGTCAGGTTCATAAGCGATACTATAGGGCATGCGGGTCCGTTCAAACAACCGCATATTCGGAACAATGAAGGTGTGAAGTTTCACAATATCTTCGGAAGACGAACCTGAGGTATGGAATACACATTTTTTTCGTTTGGATCAGGTCGAGAAGAAAGGAATTAATTTAAATTGATTATATATACAAACACCTTTCTTTGGAACAAAAATTTGATCTAAACATGTGGCGGAGACAACTATTTTTGTCCCGCTTTACCACTAATACACGATCAAATCACACGACTGTTCTCTCGCACGAATGTCATATCCGACGCGATTCGGTTGCCGTGACCGCTGATCCGATTTTTGATCTCCTTCTTTTTTGATACCATATATACAAATCATTTTATAATTTAAATAAGTGTCTTCCTTCTTCTATTTATAAAGTTGTTAGAATAGAATTGATGTAGATAATAATAGTTTTCTTTTTGCAAACAAAAGTACGTTTGTGTTTGCCAAATCCACATATATATATATATATATATATATATATATATTGGCTGTGCCACTTCGTTGTTTGAAAGTGTATACGTCAAGTAAGACGTCAATAGGCCATTTTGATGGAGGCAGCAAGTTATCTTTGAATAGAACTATACCAATTTGAAAACTATAATTGGGCTTAAGCCACTTGATTTTCTGTTGTAATTGACCAAAAAATTTCTTTCGCCATATCTGCCAAAAATGATTTCCATTTGAAGCAGAAAGATTGAGATTCATCAATTTCAACAAATGGTTCAGGGAGTGTTACAAATGGATGACCAATAAGAAAATGATCCGGAGTGATTGCACTCTTGCACTAAAGCCTCCCAAACCGAGTGAAAGTTCTCGTCTACCAAATTAAAACTCTTTAATTTTGAAGCTGCTTCACCTTTTTATGAATTGATTAAGTGCTGAAATTTAATAATAGTAGGCATTACAGTATCGTGTAACACAAGGGAATGAAATTTGCTTTTAAAGCTTTGTCAATCACGCTGAGTACCATTAAACTTTTTTCATGGTTAATTTTACCTTTGCAAAAGAGGTGTGCGATGAATGAGTTGTTGCCGGAGTAGTTGAGAATAGGTTCTGAGAAGGAGGCTGAATACATCTAAGGCTTGTAATGCGTTCATTTAGCCATGCCTTGCTTCACAAGTATTTAGATACTGCGTTATTATATAAATCTAATTTGAAATAACGACGTTCCTTAAGTAACTCCGAGAAGCAACTGAGTTGATAGTCACACTTTCGAAAGTCATTCCAATAAGCGCCTAACACAGTGCTCTGTGACCGATAATCCTCTACGGTGATAGTTGCGGCAGCTTTCTGTTTAGACGTATTGGATTTGAAATTCACCAATAAATCTAAGCACCGTTTTTCTTTCGTTGACAAATCTTTGGTACCCATTTCAGCCATAATGTTATTAGTTTATGCTCCCTTTAATTAAACAATATACTGTATGTGTTGAATTAAACACAACAAAAGACGGAAAGCTTAGTCGAACGCGTATAGTTACTGTAAAGCTCTACGTATTAGTATATGCTTCTGCAAATGAGCGATGTACTGTGCGTATTGATTTAAGCACAAATGAAACAGAAAGCCAAATCAAGCGTGAGTGGCATTGATATATACGTATTAGTAATGGTTCTGCAATTGAACAATATTCTATGCGTTGATAGCAAAAATACGGAAAGTTAAGTCGAACGCGTATAGCGTATGTATATAAATATACAGGGCTTCCAAAAAGTTCCGGAACACCTTAATAATTTTCCAAGTAAACTGATTTTGCACAAGGTCAATGTCAATCTAGTGGTAACTTTTGTCAAAGAATTTAATAGTCACTTTGGATTTGACCTGGGGTTTGACTTTCAAGGTTATTTCAAGGTCAACTTTGTTTTTTTCAAATGGGAACCCTTATTTTTGACAACGGAAATCGAAAGAGCTGAAAATTTTACGTCCAAACATGTACTCAAGTCATGGGTCAAGGATGACTTAATGGCCACACAAGGTCAGTTAACCTCGAACAAGATCTGGAAACCTCTTGTTGTCTTTATCAAGGTGCATGCAACGGTGACGCTCTGCACGGCCTTGGCTATGCCCTTCAAGGGCATTTTACTTTGAATTTTCTTATTTACTTTTAACATTATCCACGAACAACGACGTGGACGTAGTAAAATCTGTTCCCTTTGGGGTGCTTGATTAGCGTGAATACCCTTGCCTTATAAACTAAAACTAAAAATTAACTAAAAAAGAAAAATAGCGCAACATGCAAATCTTGAATTCATGACAAAATAAATAAGAAAGTAAATAAAAATCAATCTTTTCTTTAAAAATTTAATTAAAGTTGATAAATGGAAGCCTTATAATTTTGAACCTGATTTTGAACTGGAACTTAAACAAGTATTGAATTTAGAGTTTATTTTACATACGAAATATTTCTATTAATTTAAAATACCATTACTAAGTAAATAAGCAGTAGAGCTTCAAAATAAATTACTATTTTAATTTTTTCAGAACATTTTTCTCCGTTCTAACTTAGCGTTCTTCACTGTGATAACAGGATTAGATAGTATTTACACTTGATCGTATTAAAATTAATTCTTAAAATCTTGATCACTATGATCGGCGTTTGGGTAAGGTTTAATTTCTTACATTAGTCAAAATCAATCGCCTTACTGAAAAAGAATGAATATCACTTCTTATGACGAGAGATTGGGACAAAATGGTGCGATCTGTTAGGGGAGTAATGAATCTTTTCAATGCAACTTTTAGAGTTGCTAGATCTCCAATATCATTTTCAAGGGTGTCAAGAACCATTACAAGGTTTAATGATCACGGCACCATCAATGATCTACGTAGACCAGGCAAACTAAATTTAGCATCAAATGAAGAGACTTCATTAAACGTTATGCTATCAATCATTGAAGCTCCACATAATTCTATTCGTAGGGTTAGTCAAGAAAATGACGTTAGTAAAATTATGCCGTTAGTACATAACATATATAAGAGAGCCAAATTCCATCCATTTAAAGTTAATCTGATTTATAAGTTGAATGAAGATGATTTCGATCGTTGTGTTCGATTTTGTGAAGACATGATGGAACGCATAATTGAGAATCCTGAATTTTCAACTAGATGGAACCTTAAATAGGCATAACTGCAGATATTGGTCAGATAATAATCCTCATTGGACTAGAGAAGACAAATCACAATATTCAGAAAAATGAAATGTTTGAGCTCGAATTTTGAAAAACAGAATCTTAGGACCTTATTTATTGATGGTAACTTAAATGCTCAAAACTATGAAGACATGCTATGAAACCAAATAGTTCCAGCAATTAGAAAAAAAGCTGGGGCCAATTTTGAGAATACATGGTTTCAACAGGATGGTGCAGGACCCCACTATGCATGACACGTTCGTAATTTCCTAGATAAAGTTTTTTTCAACTGATGCACAGGGCAGAGAGGTACTATAGAATCGCCATCTAGATCATCTGACTGAACACTTCTTGATTATTTTTTTTGGGGTTACTTAAAAGATAGGGTATACAAAACAAAACCTCAAATTTTAGACGGATTACGGCAAAGAATTATTGATGAATTAGCGCTTATTCCTACGGAAATGATCCAAAACGCAGTTGATGCTTTTTACTACCGTTTAGCTTACTGTCAAGAAGAAAATGAAGGTCAATTTGAGCAGTTGAAGTAAAAAATTGCAGTTCATAATACTTATGATCAAATGTGAGAAGTAAGGGGACTCACGCTAATCAAGCATCCCATCGTGCGAGGCAATGAGACTCACGCTAATGCAGCACCCCAAAGGGAACAGATTTTACTACGTCCACGTCGTTGTTCGTGGATAATGCTAAAAGTAAATAAGAAAATTCAAAGTAAAATGCCCTTGAAGGGCATAGCCAAGGTCGTGAGGAGCGTCACCGTTGCATGCACCTTGATAAAGACAACAAGAAGTTTCCAGACCTTGTTCGAGGTTGACTTTGAAATAACATTGAAAGTCAAATCCAAGGTCACTATTAAATTTTTTGACAAAATTTACCTCTAGATTGACCTTAACTTTGTCCAAAATCAGTTTTCCTGGAAAATTATTAAGGTATTCGGGACTTTTTGGACACCCTTTATACGTATTAGTATATATTCCTGCAATTGAGCAATATACTGTACGTTTATGACAAGAATCTAGCTCGAATGACGAACAAATGGTTATGTCACTTCGTTGTCTAGAAGTCTATAAGTTAAGTAGGACCTCAACAGCTTCCGAGAGCAATATCGGTAAGTTAAAACGACTTTTCCAAGTCGATAGTTCGTTATTCGCACAAGCAAGTAAAATAAGCGTATTTAACAGCAGTCTATAAGTAATCCGAAAAATCGTCCCCAGCTCGGAGGCATGCTTTACGTATAGTTTTCGTGCATATAGTGAATATAGAAAATAGTGAAAGAACAACTAAGATGTTAATGTAAAATCTTTTATTCGACTATAGTACAATTCTTCAAATATGACATCAGTCTTGCAATTTCACAGGGAGTGTACAAATAAATATTAAATAGAGAGAAAAATAGTAAAGTAGAAAGAGACAGTGGATTTAATCTACAACGGACTGAGATTCAATGTCAATTAAAACTCAATGCCAATTAAATCTAAATATTTTGGAAAATCAATGTCGGAATTAATTCCATGAGTGTATTTACCTTCTTGCATTATATATATATATATATGTATATATATATACATATGTATATATATATATATATATATGTATATATATATATATATATATATATATATATATATATATATATTGTGATGCGAAAATTAAAATAAAAACAACACAAATTTTTTTCACAAAATGGGAAAATCACAAAATGGCTCCCAACGTGGGTGAAGGCCGGCCTACAGGAAATTCAATTTGTCGCCACGTGACGACTTCATCTTGGCCACATATCGAGTACGACCGCGTGCAGCGGAAACGGTCATTGCCGCGGTATATCGTGCGGGCGGATGTGTGCGACAATTGCCACGTGTTTCGCTCCCCTGCGATCATGTTTTTCATGAATGCGATAATGACTGCAAATAATAGAGTTAATGACTTATTCGTGATTACATAATTTAGAGTACGTTGACAAGTTAAATGATTTTTTACGTATATTTTTGACAGAAATTTATATCAAATTTTGTTCAACATAATAAAAAAAGAATTTTTCTTAGTCCTCAATTTTTTTTCTTAATTTTTTTCTTAATAAAGAGTGATATTTTTTTTATTGAATGATATTTAATCTAGGAATTTAAGATGTTGCTGCTGCGTCATATTTCAAAGGGAAAGAAGAATCTAAATGATAATTTCCTTGAAATAAATTTTTTTACTTTAAGTAATCAGGATGTCTCCTACAAAATTATAAATTTTTATATTTCATTATTAATTTTATTTTTTTTTATTTTTAATTTCTGATATAATTTATTCTAGTAATAAGTTTTATTTCAGATTCTACGGGGGTGATCATAAACAAGGACAGTCTGACTCATTATTTTAAATAATAAATGATATTATAAAGACTGTAAGACCGATAAAAATATTTATTAATTTAATTCAGAACAGTCGATATAAGTACAATTTTTAATTTTGATTTATCTTCCTAAAGCAAATGTAGGAAATTATTTGTAAAGAGAATAATTATGTTTAAATACACTTATAAAATACTTTGTTTTTCTATTTTTCTAAAAATAATGTTTTCATTTTTTTCCATAATAAAACAATTATTTTCTGTATTTTAACAATATTCTAAAACCGATAAAAAGTATGATGGTGATAGCGCGTATTGCGTTGATATTCGTAGTCACGTTCTGTGCTAGTTACGAAATCTGGTAACGATTGGTAACGGAAGATTGAATCAAAGTATACAATTGAGGGCATTTGCGACTTGATAAGGGACGTTTAGGAGATTTTCCTCGATGCCGTTCGCCGTCTCGTTATTTACGTCGTTCCGTACCACCTGCGACCGCCAATCGACTCGCTGCCGTAAACCATATTCTACAAGTTGTTTGTTGCGCGCGCCGGAGGACTGGGATTTCCGATAGAGAAATTGGAATTCGACGAGGTGATAGCATTGGTTGCCCGAAAGTCTCGCATCCTGCAACGACGAGATCCTGGAACTGGACCTGTACAGTTCGACCGCCCAAGAGAGTACGAACTGACAGACGGGTCGGGCACAATGGAGCCCTGACCGAATTTTCCTGTTTGAGATTTATTATTATTGATTAATGATTATGCTATAAATTTTGCTATTGATTTATTTGATTTACTGATAACTTGTTGTACATCACTCATATATGCATATATCTGTATATTTTCTTGTTCATCGGGTAATCCCGATCGCTTGCCAGCCATCTCGCGTTGTTTCCCTTTTTAGGAAGATGAACCAGTAATTAATCTGGAAAATTGACGATCGGGTGGAAAATTGCAAATTTTGATCAAATGAAGAGAAATATTTAAATACTTTAGACGAGCTAGCATCGACTGTTTTGCAAAGCTAGTGTTGGAGCTCTTGCACGTTTCATTTTTTCCCTATTTGATCCCTTTAAAGGTAACAAGGTTAAGGCAATCACCAGAATAATTAAAAATTTGATTCTATATAATTTAAATTAAATTATTGTTTGACGATCTCGCTGACACGCGATTAGAGCCCATACCCGTTTATCATCCTTACGCGTGCACCTTTGTTTTCGTCCGCCATCTTGCCTCCGTTCGACGATTCATGATGACAAAGTAAATCGCGTTTCGAATGGGATCACCGTATCTGGGAAGTAGCCTGAGACGGACATTAAACCTGAAGACTAGACCAGAAATGACCATGATGTCTGAAGAACAGAATGCGAGTGACGTGGGCTTGATGCAACTGTTGGACCAACTTGACCAAGCATTCGAGCTATATGATGAGATACGCCACCTGGAGGAAGATCAGCTGGCTAATGCATTGAGGAATATCGGCGCAAATGCGCAGTGCCATCGACTAGTTCTGAGAAAGCGTCTTCTGAGGGCAAGATTTCGACGCTGGAATCCCACGTTGTGCATCCCCTGGTCAGCTGACAATGAAGCATCATCATCGGCGATTGGAATAAATCCCTACGAGAGAGCACAGGGTATCTTGCAGAGAACCGAGGAAATCGCTCAAGGTATCGTAACGACGATTACCATTACTAGCACCACCAACACCCCCGCTGTAACGACGTCTGGAAGTTTCAGGATTACAACAGCAACGCAGACGATCCAGGCGATACCCGAAATAATTACAACCATCGGTCAGGTGGATTCAACACGTGGATTGAAACAATTGCAAGAAGATATGCTCGTATCGAATCAGCAGTTACAACGAGCCCCCCAGGACTTGTGGACTCCCAGGACCTGGTGAGGTCACGACCGTCTGGGGAGAACGGACGAGAAGAGAAAAAATTAAGTCGTGTAGCGTGGCTATTGATACGGTAACTAATATAGCAGAGGTGGCGTCTATAGCTCTGGCAAAGCCGACCAAAGGGGATGAGTCGACCGTTAGCTAGTAGAACATCAGGGAGATGCCGAAGAAATCAAGGAGGAAGAGAACGAAGAGAGCGGCAATAATAAAAATTGTAGAGACCATTACGTCCCGATGGTAAAACCCGAGTTAAAGAGACCTGATGGTTATGCCGCATCAGCGAAGTGTCCGCCCAGTCAAAATACGCAGCGTAAAGACAGCAGGCAGTCTCAACCGTCCAGGAGCGGACCGCCTCGCCACCAGCGAAGACGAGGCAGAAGCAATGGATCTTGGAAACGGTGGGACCACAGATAAGACGTTCGAAATACGGGTGATAGAAATAGAGACAGCGGAAGATTTTACAGTTCCTGTTTCAGTTCTAGGGAGATAGGCCATCGAGCGTTGAATTGCCCAAGCACTGTATGCCATCGAATTAGTGCCATCGAAGCGGAAGTGACGTCCTCGACTATCTCAATAACCGTTGGAATACTGTCATGCCAATTATGTGGCAGGCAGGGAGTGACCGAAAGAGAATGATCCGACCGTGCTCACATCCTAACGACGCAGGGAAACGAGAGAGCGGGAAATATCACAGTCCCGCGACCCCCGGACTATCCTCAAGACGTCGTTGGGACACAAGCTAAAATTGAGAAGAGGTGCAGAAGAACCAATAGAATAGCCGGAGAGACTACTTACAGAATTGTTGATATATATTCAATAATACAGGAGCGCTATTTGGAGAGCAAGGGACTGGCGAGATCTTATATCTTAGATCTTATATATGGCGAGAATTTATAGGTCCTATTGATACCGGGGAGTCCGCGACGAAGCATCGAACTGAGATGTGTGAGAGAAGAAAGCCGTTGTGAGGATCGTGAGTAGTGACTATTAACCATTGTATCGATCTGATCGATACCGGGAAGTCCCCGATAAAGTGTTCCCACCGCAGTGTGCGACACGGGGACCACCCCAGAACAAATCTCAGGGGGGGAGCGGAGTTGTAACGGATGGTGAGCGAGATTCAGACCAGAAAACTGCCAACGCCACGCCCAACCAAAAAAGACCCGAGAAAAGAGACCGTGGTTGAGTGAGACCACGTTGTAAAGGTGGGGATCGTAAGCTTCTAGAAGTTTGCTTCCCAGTGCGTGAACCCCTTTCAAATTTCCGATGAGCTTTGTCCGACGGTTTACGTGCTCGAAACGGGCTCGAGTCGGTGAAACGCAAAGCTGCACGTGTCGAAACTAAAACGGTACGTCCCCACCCCTCGCGTTGCTGGGAGTCCCAGACTCAGTCTTTAGGTTTGCGAACCATTTCTGTTTTTATTTTTTTTCTCCTAAACCGTGCAGGTTGATCGGCCACAGGCGGACCATCGCAGCGGCTGGTAACCGTTTTTACTCCACGGCCTGTCCGTCGAGGGTCTCGACGGGTATCGGTAAGGCCGTTGGTCCGACCGCTGCTGGAGGCCGTCGCTGGGTATTAAGGTGTGGCTCGCGGAGGACAGTGAAGATTGAAGCAAGGGAAGAGATTGACCAGAAGTTAGCCGCCCGGTGCACACCATTGAAAGGTGAACAATGAACGAAGAAGGTGCGGAAGAAGAAGATGAGATCCAAGAAGTGTCACAAGGCGCCTGCACCGACTTGTTTAGAAAGAACGAAGACCACGCGCGCGACATTCCACGACAAGGAAAACCTCAAGGCGCTCGCGCGCGCCGTCGCACCTTGTGCTCAACATTGTCTCCTGTCCCCTTACCCCAATGCTCCACGAGCCACGCACAGCCGTCTGTGGAGAGACAGTGAGGTTAGATTGCAACATCAATGCCATCGCATGGCCTGGGGTGCCGAGACGTACTCGCGCGAAAAAAATGAACGATAGTGCGTGTTTGTTTCTGTGTATCACTTGTGCCTCAAATACCCGCGTAAATGAACTGTATTACAATACAAAGCTAATAATAATACGTTTGCGATACTCCCTTGGTCGTATAAATTTAAGGTGTATGCAACCTAAATCATTCGATGGACGAGGATACGGATTTCGCCATTCTTTTCAAAATTGGCCGAAGTTACCATGCATTATTTTAAAGTTAAGAAGAAGAAAAATTAAGTTTAAGAAAAAGTTTAAGTTCAAAGTTACATGAAGTTGAAAGGTTAAGTTAAGTAAAGTTAAATAAGTGATTCTAAGACAATTATTAAATAATAATGACAGTGATGCAAAAATCAGACAATTAAAAAGAAGGAGAGAGGAACAACCGTAAATATTTGTCACAAATAATAATCAAGAAAAGAAATTAATGCACTTAAAATAACATCAATAAATAATAATAAATAAGAACAAAGAGGAATGTTATTGCTAATAAAGATAAATAATTTGGAAAAAACAACTATATATAATTTAGATAATATCGTAAATAAAGTTTACTATCTCTGTAGAAAGAGGGATGCATAAGAGTGAAATTATTATAAGTACTGTATATACTAAATCTGGAGAATAATTTAGAAAGTTTTATGAACAGAAAACTATACTAATAGAAATGTCGGAAGGATAATAATGGTAATGCTATTAATAAGGATAAAGGAGTTAGTTTCTACTTTAATAAGTAGTAGTAAAATGTTAAAAATGGCAATGGCAAATAAGACGCTTCAAGATGTGAAAAATAATGAGAAAAAACGTGATGAAACATTAAGTAAAGAACAGGTTCTTCACTCTTATAAACTATGAAGTCTTGAAAGACCATTAAAGATTTGGTGAGGTATACACATTAGACATTTTGTAATTTGCTTAAATGAATTTTCTTTATTTAGGTAACGAACTATAACTTAAATTGGTGAATGCACATTCAATGAATCAATTGATTGATAATTATGTAGCCGATTATTGAAGATTCTGTTTAGTAATTTAATCTATGCAAAGGAAATGATGCAGGACTTACTAAAAAAAATTAAAAGATATAAAAGTGAAAAAAAGAAGATGAAAGTTACTACAATGAACCAGTTCCAAGACGACAAGGAGTGATTTTTTTTTGTTTTTTTTTTAGTTATATATATTTATATATTTCATAAGCTCATTCAAGAGGCAAGTTTATAAACTCATTATTAGATTATGTAAAACTTTATGATACTTAAGAGTACTTACCATTGTCATAACGAGGCGTAGGAAACAATAGCTTGGTATGTTAAAGTAAAACATACTTTTTGGTTGTAATTCTAATTTTTATATCATTTCGTGATAGCCACACATTGTTTCTGCAAATGCTTGATCAAATCAGAAAAAAATCAAGAAAGAATTTTTACCTTACATTAATTACATTAATTAATAAATATTTTTTATTGGTCTTACAGTCCAATCAATTTCAACCAAAAATAAAATAAAATAAAAATAAAAATAAAAATAAAATAAAAATAAAAACTAAAAAATAAAAAATAAAAATAACAATAAAAAATAAAAAATAAGAAATACAAATAATAAATAATAAAAATAAAAAATAAAAATTAAAAATAAAAATTAAATTAAAAATTAAATTAAAATGATAATGACAGTCAGACTGTCCTTGTTTATATTCACCCCCGTAGACTAATCTGAAAATAAAATATTAGCTGAAAAAATTCTTTGTTAGTAAAGTGCAGTCTGACTGTCCCCAACACCCTTACCTAATTGAAGACTTGTCCAACGTTTCGAGCTCGCTACGGCTCCTCATCAGGGACTAATCTAAACCTTATATTCTAATCTATATATACTCATCCCCACCACCAAATTTCGTAAATTAAATATAAATTCCCCCTCTACACAAATTGTCCAAAACCAATCAATTTAATAAGGAATGATAAACACTGTCCAATCTACCAGACTCTAACATTAAATTCACATTATTTCGATTCTTGGAAATGTGAATACTTTCAAGACTCTCCCGTTTATACTTATTATTAATACCATATTCCAAAATATCCACATTCACAAAATCAAAAGAATGTAAAAACTTTAAACAATGCTCTTTTAAACCAGAAGTAATATGTGAGCTACGTAAACTATATTTATGCTCATAAATTCTCTTTTTTAAATATCTACCTGTTTGTCCAATATAGTATTTATCACAATCCATGCAATTAATCTTGTAAACAACTCCTGATTTTAAGCATAAATCATCCTTATCTTTGCAATTATTAAACAATCTACTTAAATTATTGCGATTTTTAAAGAAAATTTGAATGTTATATTTCCGAAAATTTCTTTTTATTCTTTCAGATAATCCTCGAACATATGGTAAGACAATAATTTTGCCTCCGTTAAAATCAATTCCTGCACTATGTCTATTTTCGGTATTATAAATTTCAAACAATCTCTCAGCAATCAATCTATTAATAAATTGAATTGGATAGCCATTATTAATAAAAGTCTCTCTTACTATCTGTAAATTATTTTGTCTAAAATCTTTATGTGACAATTTAATTGCTCTGTCAATGACACCCCTCAATGCCCCAATTTTGTTTCCGAATTGGTGGTGTGAATTAAAATCTAAAATTTATTATTATTAATTACATTAACAATATATTGATTATAATTATTATGAAGGTGGTGGGTAAGAAACTGAAGTAATCCGAATGAGCTAGCTAAAACGATCAGCAATTTATAATTACTGTATTATCGTTATTATATTGTAATGATAAAAAAAATAATAATAAGGAACCTTCTTTCTTTCTTACATTAATAAAATAATAAATTTTTCTATTGGTATCACCGTCCAAGTAAATAGGTTAAATTTTATACAATAAATCAAGTTATGTTTATATCAAGACTATCTATACAAATACAATCGACAAAGTAATTTCCTTTTATCTTCTTGAATTTACATTTAATCGGGTTGGCTGCTCATATTACAAACAATCATAAATTGTAAAGGGGTTAAATGCGACATAACGATATAATTTATTTTTTGTTTTTTAAAATTGCGTAAATAGTGTCAAGCTTACACTGTTGCCAAAAATTAAAATTTGCCACTTCTACGGTATTGCATATAGATTGTATTATAATCTTCTTTTACATCTTGTTTATAAAGTTAAGAGTTCCCGAATTCAAATCTACCAAGTTTTTCCATCATAAAGTGCTACCAAGATTTTATTTATATGGTTATGAGATAATTATATTATGATAGAGTTATTCGAATAGATATTGTTGTTCACATAAGTTGATGTTGTTCTTAGGAAAATAAAAATGAAAAATTGTTTGTTTAAAGTTTACCTATATCACGATTAATTATACGAATTTTTTTTGTTCGAAATTTATAATTCATAGTTTTAAGATAAAATGAAATTGTTCTCAGTTTCTTTTTCTTTAAGAAGAAGCATGGCGCATAAAACGTATTCTGTATACTTGCTGTTATCTTATTGCATTTAAATAATTTTTTTCTTGACGTTTGGGATTTTGTGTCAGTTTATTTATTGTCATTATTATTATTTCTTATTAGCATTATTATTATTATTAATGATGGATTAGGAATTATTACAAATTATTATTAATTATTGATCATTACGAAAATTTATGGAGTAGTATACAGTTACGTAGAATGATTTTCAAATTTCTTGAGGAAACATCAGTGTAATTATATTAAGTAAAATAGCAACATTTCCTTAATCAATTTTCGCTAAATTATGGCTAGTTTCACTTGTTTTTGTTTATAAAAAAAGAAAAAAATTGTGCGAAAAAAATTTAATAAGTTTGTATTTAAAATTCAATTGGCGATGGTGGTTGTCGCGTCCGACGCGGGCCGATCACCGTCGTCCGCCGCCGTACGTGCCCCCCCTTTCTTTCTATTTCATTTGTTCCTACTGGAAAGTGTTTTTGGAGACGCGTGGAGCACTCTGGAACTCTCGTTCTGGCTTTTGCAGAGGAGAGATGAAGAGAAGTAGATGGGAGTAGTTGTGGAGGACGAAATTAAGAGTGAGGATTTCCAGCGAGGGGTAAGAGGAAGAAAACCGGGAGGAAGCAGTGGACGAGCGTGGAGAGTTGGGATAGGGTGGCGAAAGAAACAATAGGTAGAGAGTTTGAGGATAAGGGAGTAGAAAGAGAAAGAAGAAGCCAGCGAAAGAAATAGGCAGGAGCAGAAGAACGGGGAGAAGGCGCGGAAAAGGAGAAACAAAGGAAGAGAGAGAGATAGTGAAGATGAAGAGTGAAGAAATAGGGTGACGAGCGGTGAGATAGAACTCAGGATGGGTCTTGCGACAAATCCCTCAAGTTACGATTGGTGTGCGGCGCGATGTACTGCACAGCTGCTTCGCACGTGCGTTGGCCGCTGCGCCACATGAAGATCTAGCGCAAGTATAAGGTATCATATGGTGGCGAGAAATACGGGTGCCGGCTGCCCTGACCCCGCTTTCTTCGCTAGCTCCCTGCACGCGCTTTCAAGGCAGAAAGGTAATGAATGAACGGGACTTCGCGCTCGACCTTCGACAGAACCTGAACTGAGCTGTGCTCCGACAGTAAAATTTGAGTAAATTAGTAGTGTAGATTTAATCGGTGATTTTACCCCCGTGCGTGAGATTGTAAATACATCTTAAGTTAATCAGTTTGTAAAGCGTATCCGCGTGTGTTGATTCTTGAATGTCAAGTGCTACATAGGCGCAGTATCGAGGCAAGATACAGGATCATGCGGAGATTCAGATCTGTGTGAATCTCCGAGGAGATTATCGGTGGCAATTGTGCCCTGTGGCTGCCGTCCGTGGTAGGATTCTCCTTCCCCGAGACGTCAGGACAACGACGCAGAGCAGGAGGTTAATGCAGAACGCTGCTTCTGAATCGAACCTCACCTGCGATATCAGAGCGATATGTGGCAGTAGCAGCTAGCAGAGGAGTACTCCCGTCAATCGTGAACGATTGTGTGTGTGCGTGTACGTTTGTGTGCTGTAAGAGCGCTCGTAACTATAGACTTAGTGTAAGCGTATTTGCGTTCTTTAGTAAAGTAAGTGATAAAGGTTTTTAAGTTCTTACGACAGCTTCTTCCCCCACTAGCGGAGTTATTTTTTTTATGCCTGTAGGTTTAGTATTAATAAATTATATAATCTACTATATATATATACGCATAATTTGATTTTACATCCTGAGCATCCCTTCCCCGTCCTATTAACTCATAACCTTTTATATATAAAGAAATAAGGACTCATCGACAGAGCAATCAAATTATCACGCAAAGATTTTAGAAAAGATAATTTTAGATTAATTAAAGAAATATTCATTAACAATGATTATCCAATAGACTTTATAGATAAAATAATTGCAGAGAGAGTGGATCAAATTTATAATAGCACTAGAGAATGTAATATGGAAAAGAAGGATAATAATATTAAATTCGTAGTATTAGCATATATAAGAGATTATCCGAAAGAATTCAAAGTGAATTTAAACAACATTATATACTATCACGTTTTAGCAGCTCTCAAAACGAAACGTCTTTCAAAGATTATGAAGATTTTCACGTAAAATTTAGCACAGATGTCAGCAACAGTACAAATAACTTTTAGAAAAATTGTATTGAATGGAAAACCCGAAAAATTTAAATTGGAAATTCACCATTAAATTTGATCACAATAGAATTATATTTGTTTAAAAAGTGATCATAATTTTAATAAATTTATAAATGTATACATAGGCTTTACCGTACCATTAAATAAATTAAAATTAATACATAATAATATCAATATATATTTACATTAATAGTAATACATATCCATATATATTAATTGAAAATTATAATGACAGTTAGACTATCCTTGTTTAACATTATCCCCGTAAACTAATCTGAAATAAAAATATATTAGCTAAAAAAATTCTTTATTAGTAAAGTGTAATCTGACTGTCCCCACTACCTTTACCCAATTGAAGATGGGCTGAAGTTGTCCAACGTTTCGAGCTCGCTACGGCTACTCATCGGGACGAGAAACTAAAGGAGGCAATTTAAATTTAAATTGAGGTCATTATAATTTTCAATTAATTATATATTGAAATGTATTACTATTGATTTAAATATGTATTGATATTATCATGTATTAATTTTAATTTATTTAATTGGACTGTAAAACCAATATAAATATTTATTAATTTATCTAAATACAGTAAACATAAGCACAATTAATATATAATTTTAATAACCTATCATTATATTCACGCGTCTCGTTTCCATCATGTGTATATGCCTACACATACATATCTATATAAATATATATATATATATATATATATATATATATAATAATAATAATAATAATAATAAAATTTCCTTTAGTAAATATATTGTAATGTATAATTTCAGATAACTTGTTCCCCGCTCTTGCCAAACAGTCATTAGATGGATCTTTCCTCTTACACAATGATCTACTAAATGAAGCCAAACGTCAATATCGTATTCAACAATGTGAACGTCTTAAGCAACAGTAGATTATAATTATTTTTAATACATTCGAAATAAAATTTTTGAAGTTCATTTGTCTATGTAACTGGTATAATTTAATATATTTATACCACTATAAAAGCTATTATGATAAGATTATAAACTTATGAAATATTCTTGTAAAATTATATAAAATAATAAAATTATAAGCTTTTATAAAATATTCTATCCCTATAGAAAATACATGTACTTGAACCAGAAAGATCAACATATATAGTCAAAACATAAAATTCATATACTCGTATCCGTTGATTGCTTTAAGAATAAATTATCTGTTTCTTCTACATGTTTTATTTTTACGCACCCTAGATAATCAACCTCGGAGTCCTTTCCTGCAATTTTTATCCTTGATCGAACCATTAGCTTATAAGTCTACGAGATTGAAATAGCTGTAGATTAATTAAATTATTATAATCCAATTAGCCTTTTAAGTATTTATTTCTATATATTTGTTGAAAGACGTAACAGTACTAGTACAATATTTAATTAAATTAATACGCATTATTTAATATTATATAATATTATCTATATTTTTGAAGTTAGAGTTCTTTAGGTTCAATAAGGCAACCATTCAAGTATTGCATCTGAAGTCGGATTCGTGTCTTCTAGGTCGAAGAATAAATGCTATGCAACTTATATCGAATCGAATAGAGAAAGAGAAAGATAGATTGATAGATTTACAGATTAATATTGTATATGTGTCGATAAATCTATTGATAAATTAATAGATGGGTAGTAGCTAGATTTATAGTAAAAGCAAGAATTAGGTCATCATCAGACTGGTTTGCGCGTAAACGCAATCAACAGAGTATGGATGCTTGGAAACATCGTCAGTTGAATGAATGAGTAAAATGATAATACTTTATTGATTCGAACTGATGTGCTGTGGTTTTGCAACTCTACCAGGGGAGATATAATAGAGAGATATTGACAGTGCCATATAGGCATAGCAAGTCAAATTTTAAAACCTAATCAACGCGCCAAATATTTCACAAAGCTTATAATAGTATTAGATATAGGCGTAATAATATACGTCGTATACTCTGACGTATCGTCGGCAATAGTTATATCTAATTATAGTATATAAGTCCATGTTTATAATCCAAAGTTGCTGATGTTATGAATAAAAGCTATTTACGTTCTGAAATACTACATGTATAATATACATAAGAATCGATGACCAAACTGTTTATTTATTAATTTATTAATTTATTTATTTATTTATTTATTTATTTATTTATTTAACTGTTTATTCGTCGGACATTTGAGGTACATTTAAATATAAAGTGGTTGGGGCAGTCAGATTATCTTTTGCTAAAATAGAATATAGTTTATTTTGTTTTTATTTTTTTTATTAATTTTATTTACTTGTTATTTGATTTTGTTAGGTGTAATTTCAATTTCAGATTCAATGGGGAGGATTATAGAGGACAATTTTTTTTAATATTATTTAACGTCGTTCTATTTATGCTTCAAATACCAGTGCTAATCAGCAAAGGAGGTCTACGATGTCTTTGTAAACAAGGCACAAGTAAATTATTATAGCGCTGCTTGTGTCAATCGGCCGAGACCAGGATTTGAATTCGGATCACCAAGTTACTTGTCCTTCGCTCTAGCGATCGAGCCATCGTAGACCTCACATAAGGACAATTTCACTACCATTACATTACTATAATATATTATTGTATAAAGACTATAAGACAATTTTTATTAATTTAATTCAGAACAGTCGACATAAGTACAATCTTAATTTTTAAGTCAATGTTTAGTTGCTAATATGTGCATGGCATACCCATAAGTGCAGTAATATAAAAATAAATATATTCTCATGTATGTATTATGTTTTGTTGTTTTTAATATATGAATTGTTCGCCAAAATTCATTAGATACAAGAAAATTTCATTGTTTATATTCTAGAAAAGTAAAGCCTAAATTTTTCTGAGAAAGATCAACGACTTCATTATTATTTTCGCGAAAGTCAATTTATACTAAACTAATTATAACTATTTATACTAAATTCAGTGGGAGAGAACAAATGAAAGATCGCGGGCGACTCGTGCGAACCTGATTCGCGAGGTGAACACGGTTGTTTAGCCTCAGCTCAATATATCCGATATGGAGACTATCGGGCTCGAATCGAGTGTAGGTCTTGGTCGGACGGGTCAATTTATAGAAGTCGAGCGCTGAATATTACCGAAGCAAGAGCGGAGTTTCAGCGGTGCGATAACTAGAAAAGGGAGAACGTCAGACGCGGAGCGATTAGATATTTAACACTTCTATGTAGAGAGAAGAAAATTTGTATTGATATATTTTATTTAATGAAATTTAAATTAGAATTTAAATTTAAATCAGGATATTCGTTTAAACGTGAACCAGCCCTGTCCTCAATAGTACCAGATTTAAAAAATGAAAGTAAGTTTTCTTAATGATTAATAAGTAATAGTGATACTATTACAATTCTAGTAATAGTATCACTTAGATTTTTTCATTAATCAATGAAGAAAAATATTGGATGTATAAATAAATTTACAACGTTTTTTTCGAAAATATGAGGAGTTATTATGAAAACATGCTTATATATCCTTTATTCAAAGAATCGATCATCGGAAGCTATAACTTTTTCACATCTCTGTCAATTTATGAATTCCGGACCAAAAAAATTACTCGTCTTTCGAGCCAATTTTTGATTCCCTCTATTAAACTGATGCGTATTTCCGGAGTGTTCTACATTAATCGAAACAAGTGGTAATCAGATAGTGCGAGGTCTGGACTGTAAGGCGAGTGAGGCAAAATTTCCCATCCACTATTCTCCCAATAGTTTTTGACTTTGAATTCTAATGCTTTTAAGTGCAGGGAATTAGCTTGTTACGTTACGTCCAATGATACAGCAAGTTCTTCTTGAATCTGACCCAGATCCTCACCCAACAAGCGTCTAATTCCTCGTTTTCAAATCTTTTCGGCTTTCTGGAGGAATTCTTGTCTTCAACTTCAAAATCATCAATTTTCAACAATTTGAAACACTCATGGTACGTTGATGCATCAATACATTTTCCCAGAAGTCTTAGAAAGCAAACGATAGGCCTCAGTTGTACATTTCGTCATATTAAATAATAGAAGCAGAGCTTCCCGCAAATGACAATTATTCGGCTAGAAACATGCCATGATTTTTCTCGATAAAATAAAGAACACAGAGATAATTGCTCAAATTAATGCTGCAAAGTTGTTGACAGATCCACTATCTATAAATATAATACATGAGTTCTGACATTTCTACCCGGGATCGACTGTTTACGCCATTTTCTAACAAATGCTTGAAACTGAATACTTGTATACCCAATACATTATCTAAGACTGTAATAAATTTACCTTTCGCAAATATATTTGATTTCCAAAATTAAACTAAAGATATTATAATAATGATTATTTAAAATCTTGAAAATCTGAATGTGTATAAGGCACGAACGCTGGCATTATACGAGGGTGGATTGATATATTTCCGGCCTGGCCAAGAGATGGCGCCACTAGGCCTACCTTGAGGTCCCGTTCTATAGTACCATCCTTAGATAGCTTGTACCTATAGTTTCAGTCCGATCGCCATGTTAGTTTAGGTTTGAGAAAACTCTGAATAAGACGCCTCTGTATTTTTCGTAAAAATGGAAAAGCTGGAAAATCGTGCTGTCATCAAATAATTTTATTTGAAGGGGTTAACGCCGAAGGAAATTAAGGAAGAGATGGGCTCAAAACTGGGGACATCCTTCCTATCATATTCAACTGTTAAGCAGTGGATTTCCGAGTTTAAAAAGGGTCGTGTGAGTACCTCTGATGAGCCTCGCTCAGGACGCCCCATTGAAGTCACAACTCCAGATAAGATCGAAAAAATCCATTCTATAGTGCTGAAAGACCGCAGATTAAAAGTGCATGAGATAGCTGAGACCTGTAAGATGTCATATGAACGTATACAAAATATTTTGCACCAACATTTGTATATGGAAAAACGCTTGTATAAGCGTAATCCAACCGAATTTTTGCGTCGATTCGTAACCGTTGACGAAACTTGGGTCCACTACTACACTCCTGAAACCAAACAACAGTCTAAACAGTGGATTGGGCCAGGGGAACCAATTCCAAAGAAGGCAAAAACAATTTTTTCAGCGAACAAGGTTATGACTACTGTTTTTTGGGACGCAAGAGGTATTATGTACATTGATTACCTTGAAAAGGGTAAAACTATCACTGGCCAATACTACGTAGACTTATTGCAATGTTTAAGTCACCAAGTGAAAATTTAACGACCGCATCTGGCGAAGAAAAAAATCTTGTTTCATCACGATAACGCACCAGCGCACACGTCAATCGCTGCGATGGCTAAAATCAATCAAGTGTGAATTGATGCCGCACCCTCCCTACTCTCAGACCTAGCTCCGAGTGACTATTATCTGTATACTAACCTAAAAAAAAATGGCTCGGCGGTAAGAGACTTGCGGACAATGAAGAAGTAATCGAAGCTGTAAATGGGTATTTTGGGGAGCTTGACGAATCAGTCATTAGAAAAATCCTGATCAAGAAGAAAGAATCAATCCTGACTTGGCCGAAATACGCAAACTACTGACTCGCATGGAATTCAAATTTGGGCAGGTGGGAACATCTAGTAGACTATCTACTTCTCAGCGTAATCGAAGGCCGAAAACAGAAGAAGAAAGAAAAGGGTCTTCGAAAACGAACCGCCAATTCTGGAGGCGGAGTCGAAACACCCCGTAAGAAGAAGTCTACTAGAACTACCAGTTCGGAGAATGTTAACAAAGCTCCAGAGGGCCGTCCACCAGATAAGAAGAGTTCGGACGGTCGAGTAAAATGTTACAAGTGTGGCGAATTAGGTTGCCGCATTTATAACTGCCCGAAATGTTCGGGAAACGCGAAGCAAGGCGAGCAATAGGGGTGGGGTCGACTTGCAACCCAAACGTGACTCAGACGAAAATACTCAAGGTCCTTGTTCCTAGAATTCTCAGTCGTCCTCGACTAATCAGACTGAAGAGAGGCCTGATTCAGTTGAGGAAATCCCGTCGGCTGAGGAAAATGACAGGATAACGGCATTTACGGTACTTGGAAGGGGGTTGTTCCAGTTACCAGGATGCCCTTTGGTCTATCTAACGCTAGAGCGTCGTTTCAACGACTTGTAGACCGAATTATCGGACCAGACCTCGAGCCGAATGCCTTCTCATATCTTGACGATATCATCGCCACAGAGACATTCGAAGAACACTTAGACTGGATACGTCGTGTTCTTGCTCGAATACATGAAGCTGGACTCACGATAAATCGAGAAAAGAGTGTCTTTGGACACACCGAAATCAATTATTTAGGTGTTCTCATGAATCGTGAGGGATTCCGTCCCGATCTCGAGAAAATCGAACCAGTGATGCGTTAAACGGAATCGAGAAACCTGAAGCAACTTAGACGTTTCCTCGGGATGGTATCGTGGTATATTAAATTTCTAACTAGAAAGGACTGTCACTATGAGTGGACCGACGAACCACAAGCCTCTTTCGACAAGATCAAATCAATGATCGCTTCGGTGCCCGTCCTGCATAGACCGTCGTTTGATATGCAATTTACCGTGCAAACAGATGCGAGTGATACTGATATCGGAGTGGTCCTTACGCAGGAAGTTGACGGACAAGAATGGGTGTTGGAGTTCGCGAGTAGAGCACTCTTCCAAGCTGAAAGAAACTATTCGGTAACCGAGAGAGTGCTTGGCTATCATATGGGCTATTGATAAGTTCCATCCTTATATAGATGGATATCATTTCCGTATCGTTACGGACCACAGCAGTTTGAGGTGGATTTGTACACTGCAGAACACAACTGGCAGATTCGCACGTTAGGCTCTAAGATTACAAGGGCAAAGTTTCGATGTAGAGCATCGTAAAGGGACATTGAACAACCTGCCAGACGCTCTAAGGAGCGCTCCAAGGAACGTCGTGATACAGTTCTTAAAGAATGTCACGATAATCGTACGGCCGGACATCCGGGACGTGAGAAAACTTTCGCTGGAGTCAGCAAATACTATTACTGGCCTGGGTTTTATAAATCGATTCAAGAATATGTGAAAATTTGTCTCATATGCCGGCAGTCCAAGGTGGATCAAAACCACCTGCTGGATTAATGTGTCGGAGAGTTTTAGAAAGACCTTGGCAAATGTTCGCTGGTGATATTACCGGACCATTTGTAAAGAGTCACCATAGATTTGAGTATATCCTGGTATTTCAAGGCTTGTTTATACGGTGGATCAAATGTATCCCCATCCGTAAAGCGAATGCCAGGACGATCATCAAAGAATTGAAAGAGAGGATCATACTCAAATTTAGCGCGCCAGAGGTCTTCCTTTCGGATAATGGTACTGAATTTAAAAATCGTACTCTGATGAATACTTAGTGGAAGCGGGTATATTTCATACCCTTACTCCAGCGTACCATCCGCAGGCTAATCCAGTGGAGCGGGTCAGCAGGACTTTCAAAACCCGCATTATGGCATTCGTAGAAAAATTCCATAATATGTGGGACGAGAAATTCGTTGAGTTAAAATTTTCGCTAAAACGACACCACATAGTTCCACTGGATACTCTCCGACTCTATTGAATTTGGGACGAGAGTTGATTCCACCAGGGACTATTCGCCGCTGCCAGGATCAACCACATGTGTACTCAACAAAAAGAAAGAGAGAGTTCCTGGCTAGCGAAAATGAGTAAGTTAATAGAACTCAAGGAGACCGATAAGACACGATCTCAAGGACAGCAGCGTCGCCAAGCAGAATATTATAATGCCAAGAGACGTCTTTCTGCATATCAAGTAGGTGACCTGGTATGGAAGAAAAATCATGTCTTATGCTCGACGGTTCAAGGAGTAATATCCAAATTAGCCCCTAAATACGTGGGTCCTTTTGTTATCATACAAAATAAAGGGACTAATACGTATGAGCTGGAAGGTTGTGACGGACGGATTGAACAGTTAGTTCATGCTAAACAACTCAAGCCGTACGTCCAACCCGAGGAAAATGATTTCTTGCAGAATACTTCTACGCTGGAACCAGAGGATGAGGTTTTACCACAACCACCGCTGGAACCAGAAGAAGAGACAAATCCTCAACCGCCGTTGGATCGCGATCAGGTGACGAGCAATCCACCTGTCATGCGAGAATCTTCACCAGCAGGGTGAAGATTCTAGAGCGAGGTCCTCTGCGCAGGACAATTCCGAGAATAGTCGTGAGGCGTTAGGTTCCATCCCGTGTAGGAAACAAGGTCGTTCGCGTAAAAATAAAATTATGATGCAGCGGTCTTCGTCTCAAGATATGGTGTCCTTTCGTCGAAAGGACCCAACAGAACGAAGACCGCGTGGGAGGCAGCGAAAGGAGAAATAGTTTTCCCCTTCCTATTAATATAGTTCATCCTTCTTTTATCTGTTTCAGATGGACAACTTGATGGACCAATCTTTTGTTGCTCGCCATAAAGAGCTACTCGGGGAGATGTGGGGGCAAGGTTTGGCTTTGACGGTGGTGCATCGAGGCTACCGATCTGCTCGCCCCATCCCTTCGAGTTGGTTTCTTTCGGATCACTCCTTGCAGGTAATAGAAGAAATTGAGGAGGAAGGTCCGCGCTCGGACGAGGAGGAATACGTCCCTCTCAGACGTCCTAAGTCGACGCCGGGACCTTCTCGTGCGAAAGGCAACGGAGGAAGAAGGGAGTTTCCTTCGCCTCCCACCGCTCCAAGGGCCCAGACCACCCCTCCTGAAGCAGGAGCTTCGGGACAAGAGGGGGTGAGGTCTGAGCCACGATCTGGCCCGTCTCGGTCGGATACCACCCCTCCCGAAGCAGAAACTTCGGGTCAAGAGTGGGTGCGTCCCAGCCGTCCCAAAGAGAGTCGCCAGACGGCGGAGTCTCTTCCTTTCCCCGGACCTACAAATACCTCCGGAGCAGGAGTTCCGGGACAAGAAGAGGTGAAGGCAGACGCGCAATCCAGCTCTCCAGTAGGAGCTGAGGAGCGGGAAGAGGCCTCTGCGACCGCTCCTACTGCTCTTGGGGTTCACGACCCAGGAATGCAGGGGACATCAAGACCACAATCATCTGATTGTGGTCACTCGTCTCTTCCCCCCTCCCAAAGCAGGATTTTCGGGTACCAGAGAAGACGAGAATCCTTCCCCTCGTCTGACTCCGCTCCAACGAATGGAGCAGCACCTCTTGGAAGCCTTGGCCGATTTTAAAGCTAAGGCAAAAGTATCCAAGAAGGCTCAACATAGAGTCATCGATCTCTGGGAAGAGTTACGAGGTCGACCTAGTGGTAGAAAGGTTGGTCCCATCTTAACCCAGGAACTCCATGACCTAGCGGAGTCAGCGAGAGCTTAGGAAGTTTTCCTGAGTTTGCACCAGCAGCGTCGTGAACGACAAAGGGTGAAAGAGCTTATGGCAGCACTTGTACGCTAAAATATCGTCGAGGCCAAGGCAGAGCGAGTGTATGCCGAGCTTCTCCGTACCCGTGAAGAGGCACGCCAGTTGGGGGAGGGTGTCCCCTCCTCCCTTCGGGATTCCACGGATGAGCGGCTACGAGCAAGAGCGGCTTGCCAACCCGAAGGGAGTCGTGGTGGTAGAATACCAGGGAGAGAAGGACCATAAATGAAAAATTTTAATATAGTTAATTAGTCAAAAATATACTGTTGAAATAGACAGTTTAGAATTTTTAAACAAGTACGTGGCCATTGTTCGTAAAATGAATAAGTTGTTAAAATGAGGTATTATTTAGAAATCTAATTTTGAGAAATTCAAGATTTTTACTGTAATATAATAGAAGTGATTATACGTGGAGGTTCCTGCGGAATAATTGAAGAGTGCAACGAACCGGCCGGTCATCTGCACGTCTATTTGTATAGACAAAATTCAAACTTTTATTCATTTATACATCGTTGGGTTGAGTTTTTTCAGCGTCGTATAATAAGGTTGGTGGATTTTTCTTTGCTTCTTATATCTTTCCATTTCAGTAGAGTATAATTTCTCTCTACTATTTTCTTTTATTTTCTTAATTAAATAATCTTAGAAATTATAAACTAGTGTTAGAAAATGTGAGACAGAGAAATACGAGCATAGACTACAAATAGTAAGAGCAACAAGCGCGTACACGGTTTTGTGTAGTAGTTCATCTTGCTCTTCGTAAGGTGGCGCTCTTGTTGCTTTGTCTCTCTGCCATACTTGCAAATTTATATATCTCACACCCTGTGTGAATGGATTCGTGCATTAATATATCGCGGGTGCGTATTAGGTAGCGGTAGCATATTATTTATTATAATTTTATATAATTTACTGAATATAAAATTAATAAATATTTTTTATTGGTCTTACAGTCCAATCAATTTCAACCAAAAATAAAATAAAATAAAAATAAAAATAAAAATAAAATAAAAATAATAATAAAAACTAAAAAATAAAAAATAAAAATAACAATAAAAAATAAAAAATAAGAAATACAAATAATAAATAATAAAAATAAAAAATAAAAATTAAAAATAAAAATTAAATTAAAAATTAAATTAAAATGATAATGACAGTCAGACTGTCCTTGTTTATATTCACCCCCGTAGACTAATCTGAAAATAAAATATTAGCTGAAAAAATTCTTTGTTAGTAAAGTGCAGTCTGACTGTCCCCAACACCCTTACCTAATTGAAGACTTGTCCAACGTTTCGAGCTCGCTACGGCTCCTCATCAGGGACTAATCTAAACCTTATATTCTAATCTATATATACTCATCCCCACCACCAAATTTCGTAAATTAAATATAAATTCCCCCTCTACACAAATTGTCCAAAACCAATCAATTTAATAAGGAATGATAAACACTGTCCAATCTACCAGACTCTAACATTAAATTCACATTATTTCGATTCTTGGAAATGTGAATACTTTCAAGACTCTCCCGTTTATACTTATTATTAATACCATATTCCAAAATATCCACATTCACAAAATCAAAAGAATGTAAAAACTTTAAACAATGCTCTTTTAAACCAGAAGTAATATGTGAGCTACGTAAACTATATTTATGCTCATAAATTCTCTTTTTTAAATATCTACCTGTTTGTCCAATATAGTATTTATCACAATCCATGCAATTAATCTTGTAAACAACTCCTGATTTTAAGCATAAATCATCCTTATCTTTGCAATTATTAAACAATCTACTTAAATTATTGCGATTTTTAAAGAAAATTTGAATGTTATATTTCCGAAAATTTCTTTTTATTCTTTCAGAGGCAAAATTATTGTCTTACCATATGTTCGAGGATTATCTGAAAGAATAAAAAGAAATTTTCGGAAATATAACATTCAAATTTTCTTTAAAAATCGCAATAATTTAAGTAGATTGTTTAATAATTGCAAAGATAAGGATGATTTATGCTTAAAATCAGGAGTTGTTTACAAGATTAATTGCATGGATTGTGATAAATACTATATTGGACAAACAGGTAGATATTTAAAAAAGAGAATTTATGAGCATAAATATAGTTTACGTAGCTCACATATTACTTCTGGTTTAAAAGAGCATTGTTTAAAGTTTTTACATTCTTTTGATTTTGTGAATGTGGATATTTTGGAATATGGTATTAATAATAAGTATAAACGGGAGAGTCTTGAAAGTATTCACATTTCCAAGAATCGAAATAATGTGAATTTAATGTTAGAGTCTGGTAGATTGGACAGTGTTTATCATTCCTTATTAAATTGATTGGTTTTGGACAATTTGTGTAGAGGGGGAATTTATATTTAATTTACGAAATTTGGTGGTGGGGATGAGTATATATAGATTAGAATATAAGGTTTAGATTAGTCCCTGATGAGGAGCCGTAGCGAGCTCGAAACGTTGGACAAGTCTTCAATTAGGTAAGGGTGTTGGGGACAGTCAGACTGCACTTTACTAACAAAGAATTTTTTCAGCTAATATTTTATTTTCAGATTAGTCTACGGGGGTGAATATAAACAAGGACAGTCTGACTGTCATTATCATTTTAATTTAATTTTTAATTTAATTTTTATTTTTAATTTTTATTTTTTATTTTTATTATTTATTATTTGTATTTCTTATTTTTTATTTTTTATTGTTATTTTTATTTTTTATTTTTTAGTTTTTATTTTTATTTTATTTTTATTTTTATTTTTATTTTATTTTATTTTTGGTTGAAATTGATTGGACTGTAAGACCAATAAAAAATATTTATTAATTTGTATATGGGCAGTCGACAGAAGTACAATTCAATTGTTTTGAATATAAAATTTATTTTTTTATTTAATTAAATAAATTTTCTTTTTATTTGTTATTAATAATAGAAAATATAAAAATATTTTCCCCTGTACCTGATAATTAATCCGTCTTTTCCTGGATTATCGATAATCTATCAATATATATATTATTATTTAAAGAATTTCCGGAATAAACAAAGATAAGTCTGAGGAAGAAATATTCGTAAAGAACCTACGGTCTAAAGCAAATGTTTTAAACAATTTAATCCGTTCGGGGTTCTTTACAACTCTGTCAACGGGTACTTCTACCTGGTGTTTCATAAATAAGTACCGCGTTATAATATATATTTATATATATATTATATATATATATATATATATATATATATATATATGTATATATATGCAGCCACATTACTGCTCAGTACCTACCACATGCATTTCTTTCCCGTCTTTATTATTTTGACATATGTGCTTGTATTCCCCATCTCATTTGCTCACACAATCAATCTCATATGTAAGACTTTTTTTTTCAATGATAACCCTTTATCGACACAAGGGGATAACTGCCTACACTATCTTAGGCGTAAATATACACCATATTTATGTTACCATTAGTCCTCAATATCAACATATTGAGGACTAATAAACGGACAAGAGAATAATAGTAACACAATACATTAGATGTGAAAAAAGTATTTCAATATTATTTTTAAACAACTGAAACACATAACCATGCATAATAGACTCTCCCCTTGATTGTAAGTGCTGTACCAATTATAAAACACAGAAAGCATTTAGCACGTATGTACTGTGCATATCTAAATTTAATGGAGAAGAGTAAGGTAAAAAAAGACAAAATTGAAGCACATGAATACACAGGATACATTCAGTGTAGTATACAGAAGGCCCTAATCTATACAGGTCCATAGGCTTATGCACAGGGGTTACTATAAAGAATTTGAAAATAATAATTAATAGGAGATCAAAGTTTAGAAGTCTGAAAATTTGTACTAGTAAGAAAAATTGAGCACAAAATAGGGAAATAAAATCTAGAGTGATTTTATAATAATTAATAAATTTGCTCAAAATAATTTATGGAAAATTTGAGCACCAGTAATAAAGGTCTCATCTGAATCATATAAATAACAAGAACAGGAAGCGAAAAGAAGATCGTTAAAAATAATTTAATCCAAATAACCATAATAAAAACAATTAAATAAATTAAGTATAAAGAAAATTAGACTGCAAAAATGAAATAGATGTTATTACACCAACATATAATGCAGTAAATGACTTACCGAGTACTTATTAAACTTAATAAATCACGAAAATATTACTTAATAATTATTAATTAAATAAATAAATAGTTAAGCAATTTAAATATATTTTATAATTATTCCATTTTTATAAATAAGAAGAAATATTTAAGAATAACCAACACCTGTTAAAATAAATACAAACTGTAATAATTAATCAGAACAAAACTTTTTAGATTTTCTTTTATTAAACAACGATAGCACGCCAATAGTGGGACGCATAGGTCTGAGATTCAGTTGCTCAAGTTACAGGCAATAAGGGAATGTAATTAATGAAATCATAAAAACTTAAAGTTATGTTTAAACATTTTCATGAAGATAATTAATACAATTATAAAATTTAAAATTGTAATAATTAATAATACTATGGGCGAGATCCATACACTTATAATAATAGTAATAATATTATATATAACACATGTATAATAATGTGGGGCCTTGAGTTCAGCTACCACACGCGTCCCCGGGGTTACGGATAGGGGAACGACCGCTCGCGGTCAGTCACGAAATAAGCACTTCTAAGAGTGACGAATCACTGGCCGTGTACAAGAACTTCGAGCGAAAATAGTGGTATTCGCCCGTCTACACACACATTCATCATTCACACACCTACATATCTGTAAGATAGCCGTACTTGGACTGGGAAGTATATTGGGAATATATAAACGAGTTTCCCACGAATGGTGGAGATGGAGACCCTATAAATGGGTAACTTCCAGGTGCGTTATGAATGAATGAGAGGCCCTATAAACGGGCATCTCTCACGTATGAATGTGAACAGTTTGAGCGATGGTAAGGTCTTGCGGATGCAGTTATTATTTGTTGATTGGTGGGATTAGCTGCGACGGAATCACTTCATGCTAATGTGCGTTCCTCTTCTGGAGGATACAGTTGTAAAACCAGATGGCACTCCTGGTCCGCCACAAGCAGGGGGTCCGAACACAGTCTAGCCAACATGGGAGGCTGCCCCACACAGTGGTAAGACGTCGTCAGACGTCAAATCCCGCTTCTCGTAGTAGTGCCATATGGCGTACGGATGGGACCCTGCTGCGAGGCGTGGGGGAGGAACAGCCGAGGCCACCGGAATGTAGGAGGGCTTCAGTACTGGGGAGATTCAGGACGCTGAACCGTCATCTCCAATAAGTGATCCTCCTGACCATCAAAAATATAAAACATTTAATACAAGTTAATTATAATCATGAAACGGTATAAAAAAATTCTAGCAGGCTCTCGAGTACCGTCTGCAAGCGACTCAGTAGAGTCAATGCAGCTTCCCGGGTCTCCTATCACACCAGTAGGCAACCTGGCTGGTGTGACAGAAAATGTTACAGGTAGCAGTGTGAATGATAGTGCGAATGTTCATAGATCGCCGGCAACTTGGGAAGCTGCTGAGTATAAATTGCAGGAGCAATTTTACACAATAAGCAGAGTCCTAAATAAAATGATGAAAAGGACATGCATACAAAAAAATGTAAGTCAAATAATAAAAAACGGTCTGATTGAGATCAATGAAGTAGAGGAAATCGGACAGTATGAACTGAAGCGAATGAGATTGCTCCGACAAAAACAAAAAGATAAAGGACGGAGTGATTGTGAGGAGGCAACTCCTCAAAAACGGAAAAGAGACCGTCAGACCCCTACCCCGGAGCAGGCCGCCGCACAACAGCGGACGATCGAGACATGGGCGACGGTGGTCTCAAAACATAAAAAACCTAAAACGACCGAGACGGACAACCAACCGACAAAAGTGCAGAAAAAAGCGAGACTCCAAGGTCGCGGGTCTGATCGCCCTAACCTCAAGGGCAGGGGAAGAGCGATCATAATCAAGCCGGCTGAGGGACATACGTACGTAGACGTGGTACGAACAATACGACAAAAGGTGGACTCTGACAAGAGTAATACTCAAGTCAGAACAATAAGAATGACAAAAGACGGCGCGCAACTTTTACAGCTGTCCAAACTGAATAACGAGAGGGACTTCCGACAGGTTCATCAAGACGCTGTAGGAGAGACTGGACACGTAAAAGATTTGACCTCCAGGGTGACACTGGAATTCCTAGACTTGGACTGTGTCACGACGGACGAGGACATCGCGAACGCGCTAAATCGGGAAACGGGACGGACTGTAGACCGTCGGCCTCATGTTTTCGACGTTAACAGTCAAGTACAGAGAATGGCGGTCTGCGATTTTGATGTAAAAGAGGCTACCAACCTCTTACGGAAAGGACGTATTAAAATCGGGTGGATTATATCAAGAATTAGAACAAGGATAGGCGTCTCGCGATGCTATAGATGCCTCGGGTTCGGTCTCGAGGGTCATTTCCACAGGTTCTGCAAGAGTCGTGGGGAGTGTTTCCTGTGCACTGAGGATAATATCCGAAACAGGGGACACTTGCCTGGCTCGTCCTCGTGTGCCGCGTTGAGGATAGCACTAATACAGGAGAAGACAAAGAAAGTCAAACAATGACGATGACGATACTCCAACGCAATATGAACGTGAGTAGCGTGGCAGACGCACTGTTCCCGCAGATTGCGGCGGAACTGGAAATTGACGTGCTGATTATCAGTGAGCAATACAAAGACTGACGATTACCGACTTGGGTCGCAAGCAGCTCGGGCAAGTCCGCAGTTTGGCTACGTGGAAAGGGCGCGTCGAATATCGTACGCAGCGGGACTGAGGAGGACTGTGTCTGGGTGACGGTCGCTGACATAACCTATGTCAGTGTTTATCTGAGCCCAAACAGCAGTGCCTCCGAGTACGCGGTTAAACTTGGAAAAATCGAGGACGCGGTGCGGGAAATCCCTGGTGCCGTGATCGTGGCCGACGATTTTAACGCGCGGTCGATCGAGTGGGGAATGCCCTTGATCAACAGACGGGCAAGACTGCTGCTGGAGATGGCCGCAAGGCTGGACCTGGCAGTAGTTAACGAAGGAACGATACCGACGTACAGACGACCGGGGTATGTGAACTCCATACCAGACGTGACTCTGACCTCGGACAGAATTCGGACTAGAATAAGGGCGTGCGGGTGATCCAGGACTACGGCCAGTGATCACCAGTACATTGCCTTCAAACTGACAGACGCGACGAGACAGACGAGGAGATGGGGCACCAGATCTACGGGATGGAACCCCAAACGCCTAGACATAGACGAACTCGAAAGGTATTTAGAAAATGCAGAACCTCCTTTACGAGAGGTGCCTCAAGAGTTGACGAAGCGGGACAGGGTGGAGGCGTTAGCGGCAGCCACGACTGGCTTTCTCCAGCGCCTATGCGATGCCACCATGCCCAGGAAACGGAAAGTACGAAACAGACGACAAACATACTGGTGGACAGCCGAGATCGCGGATCTCAGAATCAATTGTTTGAAGCTGAGACGGAAAGCTCAACGAGCCCGAAGTCGAGGCGTAGTGGGACTATACTCTGTGGAGTATATTCGCGCCAGACAGCGACTGAGGTATGCGATCAATGACAATAAGAAACGGTGTTGGACAAAACTAATCGACGAGGTGGACTAGGATCCCTGGGGCAACAGTTATAAAATTGTAACATGCGCCATGGAACTAAGAGACGCGAAAGTGATGGAGCGGATAGTTGAGAGACTTTTCCCAACCCATCCAAACAGAACGGACGCGACAAATGAAATGATAGATATAGAGATCCCTCTCTTCACGTAGGAAGAGCTCCGCAGAGCTTCGAATGCGTTGAAGCCTAACAAGGCCCCGGGTCCCGATGGCATACCTAGTGAGGTGTGACGGGTGGTCGCTTCGCGCCGCCCGGATATCCTTTTAGGTCTGTACAACGGGTGTCTGGTGGAGGGAGTTTTTAGCAGGCTCTGGAAGGAGACTCGATTGGTTCTCATCCGTAAGTCTAAGGGGAACCCCGATTTGCCTTCTTCATACAGGCCTCTCTGTCTACTAAATACGGTAGGGAAGGTGTTGGGCTACTGCTGAGACCAAGACTGACACAGGCAATTAAAAACGCCGGAGACCGATCCGAACAACAACACGGATTTAGGAAAGGACGGTCGACAATCGAAGCTATAGATGACGTGACAAATATCTTTCATGCGGCGAGCAGGGATTGTCATGCAACCAGACCATTGGTTCTGCTGGTGACCCTGGACGTTCGTAATGCCTTTAACTCTGCAAAATGGATAGAGATACTGGGGGCGTTGGAGTTCACTTTCAAGGTTGACTCCTACCTGCTTTGTATCATACGGGACTACTTACGAGACCGAGGACTGATGTATGATACTTTGGAGGGAAAGAAATGGAAACGCGTGGCAGCGGGGGTGGCGCAGGATTCCATTTGAGGCCCCAACTTCTGGAACGTACAATACGATGGTTTGTTGAGACTAGACATGCCCTCGAACGCGCGTCTCATTGCCTATGCCGACGATGTGGCAGCCGTGATAGTCGCACGCGACTATCACTTGATTCAGTTATAGCTGAATCAGATCATGAGACGCGTAAACGAATGGATGAGAGATCACGGACTGCAGCTCGCACTGCAAAAGGCTGAGTTGTTGTTGCTAACTCACAGACGTATACAGACGGTGGTTCCGATGACGTTTGGGACGGAAAGACTGAAAACCAGGAGCGAAGTCAAGTACCTTGGCGTTACCTTGGATACGAAGCTGAGCTTCTGGCCCCACCTAAGAAACGCGGCGACAAAGACAGCAGAAAAGACCAAGGCTCTAAGTAGACTGATGGGCAATACGAACGGACTGAAACAGAACGTTCGCAGACTGCTGATGAGCGTTACCCACTCGATTTTGCTTTACGGGGCGGAGGTTTGAGCCAACGCGATGAATATCAGGAAACGCGCGAACGCCATGAAAAGCGTGGAAGGAGAGGAAATACGGGGGTGGACTTCTACCTTACCCAATTTCTGTCCGGACACAGATACTTCCGTAAGTACCTCTGCAAGATGAAGAGAGTCGCCCCTTAGGAATACAAATACTGCGGATGGGCTTGGGACGATGCGGAGCACACATTTTTTGTGTGCAAACATTGGACTGAGCCACGACTAGAGCTACAGACGAGGACAGAAGCGATCACGCCAGAAAACGTGAGGAACATTATGATGACGGACGCGGACAGCTGGCGGTTGATCGCAAAATACGTTATGAATGTGCTTCAGAGCAAAAGAGCAGATGGATGTCTGGACGATTGAAAGTCTATGAAGAGTGAATGTAATATCGAGTATGCATGAGGAGCTGGAATGAAAGATACGAACGTGAAATGACCACGCAAGGACTGCCGCCCAGGCTGAAGTAATGTATATAACAGTTTCGGGCTGGTGTCGGTGCACCACGGAGATATGTGTTTAGTGCGTAGTGACATGGGTTTTCTGTCGAGTCGGACATACTCCGGTGGCCGTTTTTCAGGACGATTCTTGCTGAACGACTATCGGAGATGCATAAACAGCATTCACAGATTCCGCAAAAAAAAACTCATATATAATAATAATAATAATATGAGCGAGACCCGTACACAAGACATGGCGCACTACAGAGAATCGAAAATAGCTTTGAGTTGACAATTTAGATCTGTAGACTACACGCTACGGCTAGAGAAGGAACTACGAGAACGTATGCAAGGATCCAACGAATCCATTGGGTCATACCTAAGTGGTATGTGATTATTGATGGATAAAATGTCTTCGTCACTTCATTTAGAAAATCAACTAGACCGAATCTGCAGAAATCTATATGCCGAATTCATTGACAATGTAGCCATAAAGGATTTTGCCACCATAGACGAGCTTCAGTCGATCAGACAACAGATCGAACTGAAAAAAGAGTTAAGTGTCCCTATAAAGAGCCCTCCACCAGTCGAAAGCTGCATGATTAGCACGGCAGCTTGCTCGTCATCTGAACGAGGCAACAGAAAATCGAGGCTAGCGGTAATAGGAAATACCGAAAAAGAAGTAACCCAGCGCAAAAGGGAAAACAAGGCAAAACGATATCAAAGCCCCCAACCAAGAAGCTTATCCCTTCGTAAAACTGAACCAAGTAGATCTTGTAGAAGTCCTTCATCTATTCAGATACCAATCATCCGTAACCATGATTACATCTCGAATCCATCGAATCGTAGGAATACAAGCGTGTAACCCCGATACGATAGTAGATTCAGATAAAGCCAATATTCGCCTGGTCCATTACGTAAGACGTAATCCTATCGTAAAACCAGCGAACGAGAGTTCCCCCAATAACGAATAAGAGACCGATTGATAAGCTCTGAAAGCTCCTACCGTAGTAACTCCAGACCACGCCAAAGCATATAAGCTGGAGGCTTGAAAGATGGTGATTTCGCCGAAAGATCGAGAAACTCTAACCAAAATTATTACTTGCCTGGCATGCGCAAAGATGTGTACAACTACGTCAGACACTCCCCGGAGTGTCAACTCCACAAAGAAGCATAGCGATCAACAGCTGGACTAATGTCTCAACGGAACATTGAATGCCTTGAATGAGCGTAGCAGCCAACATTATGGGACCCTTCTCTCGAGTAAAGGGCAGCATAAGTATGTGTTAATTTTCAAGGATCTGTTCACTTATCTTTAGGTGATACTATTGAGTAAAGCCACCGGACAATACACCAAAGCCCTAGAGGATTTGGTAATATTTAATTGGGATTGTCCCAAATTCCTCATAACCAATAACGACACTAAATTCACGAGCAAGTTCGTGAAGAACAAAATTGAAGAACTGGGAATTGTTCAGCAGTCCATCGCTCCGCATCACGTGCAGGCGAACACTTCTCGCAGATACTGGTCACGATAAAGATCCGAAGGTGATATGAAGTGCATCTAGGCGACGACAGAAATACCTTGACGCCCCAGACGAAGCATGACGTAGACGGACGGGAGATTATAGAAGACTAAATTTAAGCCGATAGCATGTATAATAACCATACTATTCTGAAGGCTGAAAAAAAATTGGAGATACGTCTGTCAAAGTGTATTGAACTAAAAGGAGATTATCTTGAAAAATAAAAAAAAATTTACCACCAAAAAATTGTTTTTATATCATTTTCTAAAGACTTATTGACCTACCCTCGTATTTAAATATATCTTTAGGAGAGCTTAATTTTAATTTATTACACATATTCTTAATTAGTAATTAAGTGCAATCGTTAAATAAACTGAAACTAAAGATTCATAGGCGAACTTTTGAGTATGAAATGACTTATTATAACCCAGATTCAGAAGAATAATTCGTTAAAATAGATTACAGCAGTTTGGCCGGTGTTCATATTCAAATCTCTCGTGTGCACACAATTCATTAGCTTTTTTCTCCATAGTACGATCCATGAATACATGATCATTAAAGTACTGTAGCACATTATTTAACTTCTATTACATTTTAGAGGGGAGGTTACAACGATTAGATTACACTTTAAACATTTAGTTTAGCGAGAGATAAGTATTAGTGCAAAATTCATCTGATTATACGAATAGTCAAGCATTTCCAGAAAAATTGGTCGTTCTTCTTTTTCGAAAAAGTCCCCTGAGCAAAATAAAAAAAGTTGAGTCTTTAGAAGATAAACTATATATAGCAATCCAGTAGGTAAAACACGTAAACCTTTAAATATTTTATTTCTGTCAGATATAAGTTAGAAGCTCCTCGTGTTGATGCAATTTGTATACATATACAACATCAAAGCTTATATCTTCTACTTTCACATAGTTCACTATACGAGGTGTGTTCAAATAATAAGGTGACTTTTTGGTTTTTTCAAAAAATATTTATTTATTAATTAATACTTGTGTTGTAGCCTTCAATGTAATCCTCCTCAGATATAATACACTTTTGCCCACGCTTTTTTCGATCATCGAAGCACTTCTGAAAATTATTTTTTGATATAGCCTTGAGTTCTTTCAGTGATGCAGTTTTGATCTCCTCAATCATTGAAAATTGATTTCTTTTGACGGGTCTTTTCAGTTTTAGAAAAAAAAAAAAAAAAATAATCACTGGGTACCAAATCTGATGAATATTGATGCTGAGGCATGACTGTGGTGTTGGATTTGGTCAAAAAATCTCTCAGAAGCAACGATGAATGAGCAGGTGCATTATATTGATGCAAAAGTCTCAAAATTTTTTTCCGAAATTGCAGATGTTTTTTGCGTACCACAATCAGCGCATAACTTGCATAATAAGGTAGTACTCCTTAGTGAGTGTATGACTTTGTGGTAAGAATTACTGAGGCACTACGTCACGATAATCAAAGAAGACAGTAAACAAAACCTTGACATTAGATCGAACTTAGCTTAACACCGTTAACTTAACTTAACACCGATTTCTTCGGTGTTTATTTCTATTGGGCTCTTCCATTGGGACGATTGATCTTTAGTTTCAACGTTTAACCATATATCCACGATTCATCACCAGTTATAACTCTTTTGAGAAAATCATCATCAACAATTCAAGAGCTTTAGAGCACTGAATTCCATTTTTGACACAAAATTTATAGCTTAGAGCTAAATTTAGAGCACACAAAACATTTATAACTTTGTATGCCTCTCATAAAAAAATAAATAATTCTATAGAGCCGTGAATATATACTCCGTGCACCTGTATCAACGCAACATCAAAAAAAATCGATAATCGAACGGACGTAGCCTTCGATATTTGCAAGGTCACCTTATTATTTGAACACATATCGTATGTATCTATAAAAAGTAGATTTTACAAGAGCTCGTTTTATTTCTTTTTCGAGTAAAACCCTCTCGTGAGTTCTTCTATGTTCTTGAACGCAGAAGAAGTAACTCATCTTAGTTGTCCGTCATACTGGAAAGGGCATACATAAGAATACATTGGATCTCATTGCCCTCTGCTACACCAACTGCACCTTCATATCACTGCCCCTCCTCTCCAAGTAACCATGCAGTCTCATGCGTTATTAGAAGAATGTTATGGTTTTATATCTCAACGAGAAGGGAGCTGAAATATCCACAGATATAATACTATTAATGAAACAAATATTTTTCTCCTCAGAACTTTTTTTAAACACAGATATAATGACTAATATCAGGAAGAAACTTTTTTTAATTATATAAACTTTTTACTAAAAATATCCGTTTTAACTAAAATAGATTTCAAAACATGGACAAAAAATTTCGTTTCTCACTAAAAGAATTTTCTTTTCTTATATTTAGGTAAATATTAAGTAATATAATAATTATTGATCGATAAATAAAATAAATATGAAATTATGCATCGAAGTAACAAAATATATCATTCTGTCTATATATCAGCTTTGAAGGTTACTTAACGAATTCTGTTCAAATTAAAAGAATAAGAATAATATTTCTATCTTCGTAATAACATATATAATTTTGCTGTTGAGGTTACATTATATATTAACATTTTATTTATTTTTAGTTTTATATAAAATTGTTTATTATAAAGTTACTTATAAATAGAGTTAAGAATTTATTCAAAATTAAATAAATATTACATCTTATAAAAGCAGATATAAAGAATGTAATTTTAAATTCAAATGATGGTTTATAAATATTTTTATAGAAAGATTATGATTGTTTCATAATTTTTGAAACTTAAGATATTAATTTTCTAAACTTTTTAATACGATTTTAGCCTGAAACCATCAAAATTAAATATTTTTACTTTTATTTTTATTGTCTATTTTATAATTTTACTATAAAAAAGAGGTATTTTGAAGAAGTTAAAATGCATAAACTTTATTTGAACATATATATATATTCTGTAATACAATATTAACATAACAGTAGAAATAATTTTAAGCAAACGTTTAAGACTATTAATTTTACTCTTTTATTGTATAATTTATATAGATATACAAGGATAAATGAATAAAATAATTACCAAGCTTCTAACTTATTACATTATATAAACCAGGAATCAATTCAATATATTTAATTGTGATAAATTTTTTGATCAGTTTTGTACATGTTATTTAATAACTGTGCAATGGGTATTTGTCCTATAGTATCACAAAAAAACAGCTGTTCAATTGTTTTAGATTTCACATGGTTAAGAAGAAATAGAAGTCGCATAAATCCCAAAAACTTTAAATTTAAACATTGTGATATTGTATAATCATACAATGAGTAAAGGGCCTGAACATGAAGTTTCTCTATATTTTCAGTAGCAATTAGCTTTGGTAAATCTGAAAGATAAATATTTAAATCGATTTATTGTATAATATTTAATTATTCTTAAGATAATTTAATTAAAAAGCAAGCACGATTTGAAATAATGTATAACACAATGTTATATTAAGTCACTCTCCAATAGATTTAGAAATAACAGTTACATTAGAAAATTATGGGAGGTAATTTGATGTTTAAGAAATTATTGTACTTGAACAAAGAACAAATTTTTATTAATAAATCTGTGAACTCTCTAATAATAATAATAATAATAATAATAATAATAATAATAATAATAATAATTTCGCGAACCCGTTTAATTAGAAAACTCGATGGATTGCGGAGAGTCGGCCTCACGTCTTCGACGTTAACAGTCGAGAAGAGAGAATGGCGGTCTACGGATTCGACGCAAAAGAGCCTACCGATCTCTTAAGGAAAGGGTGTATTAAAATTGGATGGGCCATCTCCCGAATAAGAACCAGAATGCGCGTCTCGCGATGCTACGGGTGCCTAAATTTCGATCATATACGAAAAGATTGTAAAGTACCGGACAGACAGAACTGTTGCTGGCGTTGCGGTTTCGAGAGCCATTCCCATAGGGTTGTAAGAGTTGAGTTGTGGGGAGTGCTTCCATTGCATTGGTGACATGACCCGGGATAAGGAACACTTTTCTGGCTCGTTGTCGTGTGCAGTGTTCAGGGTAGCATTGACAGAACTGAAGACAAAAACGGCAATGACCATGACTATACACCAATGCAATATGAATGAGAGTAGTGAGCCTGATGCACTGCTCCCGCAGATTGAGGTGGAACTGGACACTGACATGCTTAATATTAGTGAGCAATGCAAAGGCAGACGATCACCAACTTGGCGACTGCTGAAGATGCCTGGAGGTGGAGGGCTATACGACCAGTGATCACCAGACGCAGCGAAACAGATGGAATGGCAAAGTACAAGACTTGCCGGGTGGAACCCCCAAGTGCCTAAACACGGATGAACTCGAAAGGCAGCTGCAAAATGCAGAACCTCTCTCACGGGAGCTGCCTCGATAGCTGACAAACCGGGATAGAGTGGAGGCGTTAGCAGCGGCGACAACTGGTTTTCTCTAACGCCTATGCGATGACACCATGCCCAAGAAACACAACATACGCAAAATACGATAGACATACTTGTGAGCGGAGGAGATCGCGGATATCCGAAGCACCTGTAAGAAGCTGAGACGAAAAGTTCAACGAGCCTGAAGTCGAGACAAAGTGGGACCCTACTCTGTGGAATACAGGTTCGCTAGGGATTGGTCGAGATTCGCGATCAACGATAATAAGAAACGGCGTTGGACGCGACTCATTGATGAGGTGGATTTGGACCCTTGGGGAAACGGTTACAAAATTGTGACATGCGCACTGAAGGGCCTAGGCCCGCCGGTACTACGAGGCGCGGAAATGATGGAATGGATAGTCCAAGGACTTTTTCCGATCCATCCAGACAGAATGGATGTGCCGAATGGATATCTCTCTCTTCATAGCTCTTCGAATGCGTTGAAGCCTACCATGGATCCAGGTCCCGATGACATACCTAGCGAGAATATCTTTTTGGACTTGTACAACGGGTGCCTGGTGAAGGGAGTTTTTATTTTACTATGGAAGGAGCGCGCGACTATCACTTGATTCAGTTAAAACTGAATCAGGTCATGACACGGGTGACTGAATGGATGGCAGACCAAGGAGTGCACCTCGCGCTGCAAACGATCGAGTTATTGCTGTTGACTTGTAGACGTATAGAGATGGTGGTTTCGATGACGGTAGGGACGGAAAGATTGGAGACCAGGAGTGAAGTTCAGTATCTTGGGGCCACCTTGAATACGAAGCTAAGCTTCTGATCACACCTATGAAACATGATTAATAAGGCAGCAGAAAAGACCAATGCTCTAAGCAGACTGATGACAAACACGAATGGACCAAGACAGAATGTACGTAGACTGCTGATGAGCATCACCCTCTCGATCTTGCTTGACGGGGCGGAAGTGTGAGTCGACGCGATGACTGTAAGAAAACGAGCGAACGTCATGAAAATCGTATAAAGGGTCGGCGCGTTAAGAATCGCGTGCGCGTATCGCACTGCGTCCGAGAGCACGGTTTTTCTGATCGCTGGGGTTCCATCGATCTGCTCGCAGCTGAACAAAAGCATATTCACGAGAGGAGCCCGAATGTTGGAACGGTAGACGCTGCGATTGAAGAATGGATAAAGACGATCGAGCTGTCGTAGAGACAGTGGACGATGGATAAACGAGGACAGTGGACGAAAAGACTAATACCCGAGATCGGTCCATGGAAGGGGAGGCAACACAGGGAGGTGATCTTCTACCTTACCCAGTTTCTTTCCGGACATGGATACTTGCATAAGTATCTCTGTAGGATAAAGAGGATTACCTCTCTGGAATGCAAGTATTACGGCTAGGCTTGGGACGATGTGGAGAACACGTTCTTCGTATGCGAGCATTGGACCGAGTTACGACTAGAGCTACAGACAAGGAGAGCCCCGATCACGTCAGAAAACGTGACGAGACTTATGACGACGGACGTGGACAGCTGACGGTTTATCGCAAAATACGTTATGAATGTGCTTCAGAGCAAAAGAGCAGATGGATGTCTGGACGATTGAAAGACTGAGAAGAGTGAATGCAGTTTCGAGTATGCATGAGATTCTAGGACGAAATAAATGCCCATGAATGGACCATGTAAGGACTGCAGCCCAGGCTGAAATAATGTGCATATCAGTTTCGAGCTGATGTCGGTGCAACACGCACATGGGTATTGTGTCGAGTCACATATATTCCAGTGGCCGTTCTCCAGGATTGTTCGGACATTGGAAGTGCATAAATAGCATTCATAGACTCCTAAAAAAAGAAAGAATAGGAGCACTCTTTTCATTGCGTAAAATGGACGAAAATACTAAAAACACTGGAGCTACTCTTTAGGATAGATACCGAATGCAGAATTTTGGCATATGAAATACTGAATAAGACGAAACAGTATCTAGTAATAGGAGGGCTCGCGCAAGGATCTATCTTGGGTCCCAACTTCTAAAACTATATTAAATAATTGAACTAGACATACATATATATATATATATATATATATATATATATATATATATATTCGAGGGTGGTTTGATGAGTCCATGACTTTTTGAATTTATTTAAATTTTTTTTTATTGTTTAATATAGTCCCCTTCCAACTCGATATATTTATTCCAGTGTTATTCAATCTTTTTTAAGCCTTCTAAAAAGTAACTTTTGTCGAAATCTTCAAAATAATTATTTGTGGCAGTTATAATCTCTTCATTCGATGAAAATCTTTTACCACCAAGCCAAGTTTTCATGTTTGAAAAAATCAGACGGTGCTAAATCTGGAGAATAATGTGGGTGAGGAAGTAATTCGTAATGTAATTCTGCTAATTTGACTGTTTCTATAGCACTCGTGTGAAATGGTGCGTTGTCGTCATGGAAGAGCAGTTTTTTCTTCACCAGATGGGGCCGCCTTTCTTTCAGTATGACTTCAACTCTATCTAATAATGAAGCATAATACTGCCCTGTAATGGTTTTTCCCTTCTGTAGCTAATCGATTAGTATTATATCCCGTGAGTTCCAAAATACTATGGCGATGACCTTACCGGCTGATGGAACAGTTTTTTTTCGGAACAGGTTTTCTATGTTCAGTCCACATTTTTACTGCCGTTTCGTTTCTGGCGTATAGTGTTGAATCCATGTTTCATCAGCAGTAACATAACGGCACAAAAATTATGTTGGATTACGCTGAAACATGTCCAAACATTGTTTAGATGCAATAATGCATGACCGTTTATTGTCCACTGTGAGCAAACGCGGCATCCATCTTGCAGATAGTTTTCTCATATTCAAAAGTTCATGCAAAATATGAAATACGCGTTCAGTCGAAATTCCTACAGTGTTACTAATCTCGCACATCTTTAATCGACGATCTTCGAGTATCATATCATGGATTTTATTGGCCATATCTTGATTAGTCACCTCTTTTGGGCGGCCAGAACGCTCAGCATCACTTGTATTCATTCGACCACAACGAAATTCAGTAAACCACTTGTGAACCATTCTATGTGATGGAGCAGAGCCCTTATAATATTTTTTAAGCTTTTCTTCAGGTTCCTTAATTATTCTTCCACGCAGAAAGTAATGTTTAATAACAACTCAAAATTCGTTTTTTTCCATGCTTTTATAAAAAAAATGAAACACTAAATTCAAAAGACTATTAAAAATTTTCTAACCAACGTATTGACTTGAAACTTTGTGTACCACTTATATGAGATAATAGTCTCTTAGAGTAGTAAAAGATTTACGATAACAGCGCCATTTTTCGAGAAGTCACGGACTTATCAAATCACCCTGGTATATATTACTTGTATATCTTGTGACATTTTAGCTCTTCAGTTGCTACCCCGGCTGCCATTACACATTATTTCGCACTTCTAAATAATTTTACCACTCATGAAGGGGCTTGTTGGTGAAAGCTAGGTCAGTTAGATTAAAATATGGGGTGGTAACAGGTTACATGCAAATAATTATAGTCAGTATTATGTACAAATTTTTATTTGTATTTAAACATAAATGTCACTTGTACGAGGTGTGCTATGATCTTTTTATCCGCTGTCTCTCACACATTCTCTGGTGGGTCCGTGGATTCCCGACACGCAACTCTCTCTCTCTCTCTCTCACTCTATAGGTTATGTTCTCGTGCGTACACTCACATCATATAAATATATTTATTATTCGTGTCCGATGCTCACTTACTGTTTTAGATGGCGCTGTCAGGCGGCGGGTGCCAGGGATGTTAGGTGGTCGTATCGACAACCTGTGTCAGTCGTTGGTGTCGGCGTCATTAATTTCCGGAATGGCCTTCCTCACACTTCTAAAGTAAGCTCAGACATTTAAATTCTAAATTTCATTATCGGAATATTCGGTTTATCTCTCGTATTAGGCTCACTGAGCTGGAATTTCTTCCATAATTCAGAAAGGCAGGCGTTACCATTGTGCTTAATTGCACTGCCATTGTGGGGGCATAGCGCAGCTGATGCAGATGCTGATCACAAATTTTGTGATCGCCCCCTCCCCAAGAACGTTTCGATCATCATTTTGAACGTGCTGTTACTTCTTTCCGCGGCGTATGTCTGTGGATGCTAAGGCGGTGTCGTCCCGTTTTTTACATAGTATATTTTTTATTGTCAAACTCCTTGCCGTTGTCTATCAGAAGGTAGTCAGACGTCTACCATCTAAAGTAAATCAACTCTTCTAGAACTCGTGCGACGGCCTTACCATCAGCTGTGCTGATTCATTTCATGTCGATCCAGCGAGTAAATCAGTCCTGAAAAACCAGGATTTATTTTTTGGGAACTTCATCATATCAGCTACGATGATTGCCGATGGTCGTTTACCATTCGCTGGCCAATGAATCCTGCCGAGCCTATTTGCTGCACTTTGTATCGCTGATCTAGATCGCAACTGCTGACGTACTCTTACACACCATACTAATCTCATGGCAGTAATACTAGCGGACAAATATACTGTATGTCTTTTCGGCTTCTAGATATGCTGACGACGCTATGCGAGTCCTCTCTGAGTACTCTTTCTCTCTCAAACCTAGATAGGCATTAAAAAAGATCAAGAAATCGTACCTTACGGTGCTTGTAGTTGTAGAGTACTCTATTCTTCACTCTCTAGCTGGCAAATAGTCTCGGCTTCGTCTCCACTCGCTCCAAGCCCACACTTGATTATTTCTCAGTAGCTTTAGTAATGGGACCTTAATCTCAAAAATGTTTTAAATATAACTGGCGTATCAGTCCGTCGTGCTCAGAAAACGACGGAGCTGCCACTTATTTTGGGCGCCGGGTATTTTAGGACAGGCGTGACCTTCTCTAGGTTCCTTCTTAGCTCTCCATAGTCCAGGACATAGTCCAAGTACGTGGCCCTGGTACAGTAGAGGTCACAGTTCTTGCAATTGATTTGGAACCCGGTGCCCACCCGTTTCCGCAATACTGCTCCGAGATACTTAAAGTGATCCTCGAACCTCTAGGCCACGACCCTGATATTCAGATACCCGAACACTCAAGGCTCATTATTACCGCGTACATTATTAGGGCGTTTCATTTACTATGATATGGCGCTCAATGAGCTTCATCATGCCGCTGTCTCATTGACTTTGAAGAATTTTCTCTATTTTATCTCTATTTCTTGTTATTTCTTGGACTTTATTTCTAAAATACATGTAGTCTTTACCTCAGTACGGTTAAATTCTCTCACTGGTAGTTTTGAGTTTGCACGGTAGGAACCAATCTGCAGTTGTCTCGAGACGATTTCCATGGGGAGTTTTGTGTTTGTAAGATAGAAACAGATTTCTGCTTCGTATTCCCATGGTAGAAACAGATTCTCAGGTGAGTCGGAGCGACTTTTACGGGGATTTTTTTTTCAAACGGTAGGTAAAGCTATTTGTTTTGTTATCGTATGTTATCGCCCGATGGTGAGGTGTGTTCGCCGAGCTCCACTGGGAGTGTTATGTTTGCATAGTAGGATCCGATTTGCAGGTATATGGGGGCGACTTCCATTTAGAGTTTTGTCTTTGTACGATAGGAACTGATGCTCAGTTGAGTAGGAACGACTTTTACGGGGAGCTTTGTACGGTAGGAACAGATTTATGCTTCATGCTGAAATGATAGAAACTAATGGACATGAGTTGGGGCAACTTGCACTACTAGTTTGATGTTTTACAATTGGAATAGTTGTCTGTTTCGTGATTGGATGATACCAACCAGCATAGAGCTGATTTGAGATGACTTCTTCGGAACTTTGGTGTTCTTAGGTTAGGAACCGCAGTCTGTTTCAACTTTTACAGGAGGTAGATGTTCTTACGATAGGAACAGATTCTGCTCCTAATTCGCATGGTAGAAACAGTTATCTAGGAATCTTGAGATGATTTCCTCTACTCGTCTTGTATTCAAACGATAGGATCTGATGTCTAGGTGTGTCGAGACGACCTCTACGGAAAGTTTGGTATCTGCACGGTAGGAACAGATGTCTGCTTCTTCTTCGCATGATAGAAACAGATGTTCAGGTGTGTTGCTGCAACATCTATGGTGAGTTGTGTGTTCGTACGGTTGGTACCAATGTCCAAGTGTCTTGAGACGAATCACATAACCAGTTTTGTATGCATACGGTAGGAACAGATTTCTGCTTGGCGTTAAAATGGTAGGAACATATATCCAAGCGAGTCGGGGCGACTTCTAGTACGAGTTTTGAGTTCAGACAGTAGGACCCGATGTCTAAGTAAGTCTAGGTGAGTTCTACTGCGAGTTTTGTTTTCGTAAGGGTGAAACAGATTTCTGCTTCTTGTTCGCATGGTAGATATAGATGTCCTGGTATGCTGCGGCAATACTCACGGCCAGTTTTGAGTTCCTACGGTAGGAAGAGATTTCTGCTCCGTCTTGAAATGGTAGGAACATATATCCATGTAAATCGGGGCGACTTTCAGTACGAGTTTTGAGTTCGCACGGTAGAACCGATGTGCAGGTAATTCTGGGTGACTTCCACTGCGAGTTTTGTGTTCGTATGATAGAAATAGATTTGTGCTTCATGTTTGCTTGGTAGAAACAGATTTCCATGTGAGTGGGACCATTTTCTTCGACAAATGGCGTGTTCACACAGTAGGAACCGATGCTCGAGTGATTTGGGACGTCTTCCTATGGTAGAAACAGATTTCTGCTTCATCTTCAAATGATAGAAACAGATGCACAGTTATAGCAGGGAGACTTCCGCGAAGAAGTTGTGTCTTCGCACGGTATAAATATATTTCTTCTTCCTGTTCATATGGTTGAAACACATGTGAAGGTGAGTCGAGATGACTTCTATGGAGGGTTTCATGTACGGACTGTAGAAGAAGCTGTACTAGTTTTTTCGAACGCAGGACACGGAGTTTTTTGTTCGCACGGTAGCAGCCCGATTCCCAGGTGCAACGGGGTGATTTCTATGATAAGTGAGTGTTCACACAGTAGAAACAGATATCTAGGTTTGGCGGTATGTTGTCCACTTGGACTTTCGTGTGCGGGTGACAGAAACGTGGAATTGAGTGTTCGTACAGTAGCAAAAGTCATCCAGGTACCAATGAATGATTACCACGGTGAGTTTGAGTTTGGTAATGGTTAGAATCGATGTCTAGTTGTGTTGATGAATCAATGTCCTGGTATCTCAGGATCACTTACACGGGTGTTTAATATTCAATAGGTAGATACAGATATCCAAGTGTCTCGCGACGTCTTCAATGGAGAGTTAATATTCGCATTATATATATTCTTCAATGCAATTTAAACTGGATCAGAGTAGCAAATATTCTCGTGTCTTTGATTGCTACGGAGTTAGTCGTTCACTCACTTATAATAGGCGAACAGATTAATGTCCAACCTTTACCTACATAGTTTTCCAGCAGGTCAAACATGGCATCAGTACATTGTTTTCGAACTTACAGACATTATAAAGTGTACATTAAGTGTATAAACACAGATGAAGAATTAAAAGATGAATGAAAAAATGAAGAATGAAAAAATTATTGCCAGTAGAAAAATCTGCCTCAAGGAGATGCCCCTGGGTATAAAGGGTCACGAAATATTTGAAGCGTTATCAAAGGTAACACCTAAATTTCTCGAACGTCTACGTGAAAGAACTATGTTTCGAAAATATCCAATCTGGAATAGAAGACAGACGTACTGGTATTATACGAATTGATACGGATCAACACTCTATAGTATGTGATTCTCCCAGAGGACGATTGAGATTTTCGATTGATGATAGTAAGACAAGATGTTGGAAATTCTTGACTTACGAATTGGATACTGATTTTCAGGACAATGGCTATAAAACTGTAACTAGAGCCTTGGAAACGTACAATAGGAATTTAGATTGTCATGAAAAGATACCAGTAGTTTTTTAATTATTTTGGACGCTCTAAATGCTTTGAACAGCGATAAAAATAGATATGCATAAAAACACAAAAATATTAAATCTATCCCTTAACTTTAGTTTAACGAAACAGCTCATACTCGAAATCGGTCCGAAGATGGACTGAGAACATGAATCGTGGTCTTCTGCGAAATTTAATTTCTATCTTTAAACGGGTACTTCTGTACGTGCTTCTACAAAATTCAGAGTGTGACCTCATCAGATTGCAAGTACTGCAGTTGAGCTTGGGATGATCCAGAACATACTTTTTCGCGTGCTCCCATTGAAATGGCTTATGATTTTGTTTGATAGAATATTAGGAGCGCGTACGCTAGGTAACGTGATTACACTTAAATTAACGGTTGATTGCAAATGATGCGGCGAATGTTTTTCGGAACTAAAGAATATCTGGCAGATTGCATGAATCTGGATCCGAATGTATAGTCGTAAATAAACGAAATACTGTTACAAAATGAATAAGTGTGTTTAACCACAGAAGAACAATCGTCCCCGCTAAAGTAATGTGCATACAATTTTTGGGCAGGTGTCGGTGTAAACAAGGAGACACATGTTTAATGTATCGATAAACGCGTGTTTCAAGTTATACATATAATAGAAGAGATAAATATATTAGATAGATACAAAAAGTATATTAACAACAGTAATAGTAATAAGAATCACATCAATAATAATAATAATAGTGTGCATTTTTTAAATATGTCTTATAAGCATTTATCAATATAAAAAACTTTTACTTATATCTAGTATATATTTTATTTGCGAGATGGCAATAAATTAGAAATTCTTTTACTATTTTGTATTGCACTAAAGTTTATAAATAGGACTTTTTCTAAACATTCACGGCATTTAATAAACTATTGTATTGTAGAGTATTAATGTTTATTGTATTGTTGTGTATTGTTGTAGAGTATTAAGTTTATATTGGTTACCTAATTTCATTTGAATTTGGATTTGATATATTAAGCGGTAAGGTAAGGGGCTGAGAGAAAACGGCGGGTACAAGGCGTGACGGTGCGCACAAGCACCTTCATGTTTTTCTCTTACCGTGGGATGGCGCGCGCGTCGTCTTCGTTCTCTCGGACGAGTCGGCGCGAGCGCGTTGTGACTCCCATCACAATGTGTATGTTTTGTGCAACTCTCGGCACAACCCCATCCAAACATCAAGAGGCGTCCATGCGTCCAAATGGCAGAGTTGCCTAGGATTCGCTTTTGGCCAGTGTTAGATGAAAGAAGGAATGTGACAGGCTTGACTATCTACGCAGCCGTAGTTGTGAACGCCCGTCCATTCTCGGTTGGTGTTCTGCTCAGGTTTTGTCTTTGCGACTTCGTCACTTTTCGCATTCATAAAAGTAGTTTTTGGAATATGTAACGACGCGCATTTGTCGCCTTCGAGATCTCTACGATCAACTCGATGGAATACTCGGTAAAACTTATACAGGACTTTCATCGTTGGCCATCTCAGCTTGCAAGGGCGACGCCTGGGACTTTAAGGCAGTGTATAACCAGATCTATGCCGTATATATCCACCCGCCTACGCGCGTGTTACACAGTTAAGCGTTTGACCGCTGTTTCGTGGTGACTCTTCTTGTAATAAGCATAGATAAGATTCTTTGTAAAAGCTGTTTTTTAATAAAATAATTTAATATAATATTGTCTAAAGTTTAATATTATTTAGAAATTTACTTTTCAACATTCCATAGTTTTTTATCCAACATGATATTATTACAATTATTCGAAATTTCATTTTGAAATTTAAGTGAAATGACGAAAAGAAACGGTCGATTTTCTTCGACCAAATCGAGAAAATATAGTTTTAACTAGAGGAAAGAAAACGTCAGCTGACATTTGTCACCAATAAAAATGACAGCCGTATGCAATGCTTTTTGATAAATACCACTTTCAATAACTTGGAAGAGACACAGCAGAGAGCTGTAGTCTCTAGTTACAGCAACTCCATCTGCACATTGACCAACGCGATCCTCGCTGAGAACAGAAAAGAGCTTCCATGTATCATTTGCACGTATTGCCTCAACTTCAGGTGCGGGTTCTTGTGATTTCAACAAAACCACCGCAAATTACGACTACTTCAAGTAGCTCCTCAAAAATTCTTGTTCCATGACTGCCCACAAAATAGTGAGTGAAAAAGAAAATAATAGAAAGTAATAAGATGATAGTAACAAAATGGAAGAGATCTCACATGAAGTTGAATATTATGAAAGTATTAATATTACGTAATTAATATTACGTGCAATATTAATTATGAGAATGTAGGTGATGGTCGTCAAAAATGTAAGCATAGCATAAGCATTTAAATTCAAACTTATTAAAGTATTGGTCGTATAATTATAAAGCTTTCGGAATTAATTGTGAATCATTTATCTCATTCGAATAATAATTATTCTATGAATAATGATTTTACATTAATAAATAGATTAATCTCAATAAAATTACTATCATATTTTAGTGAAGTCTACTACAATGGGTTTGATTTAAATAATGTACGATTTATCTAATGAACTCTGTGAATATAGTGACAGAGAAAACACTATACGCTTATTTAAAGCACTGCAAAGTGATGCTCATAAAGCAGCCGGAATTAATTTTATAGTTAGAAATAATAGCAACACGATAATGAAAACATTAGAAATGAAGAAACGAAAATTCTGGAAATCCAGGAGTCAATTTTTATTACTTATAACAAGAATTAAAAATTAACGAAGAATTAATGCGCAAAAATCCATGTTAGTAGTTTTAACAAGGAAATTAAAGAGCAGTCAGCTGTGAAATCCTTACATTTCTATAAACTTTTGAATTATTCTGAACTTATATAGAATCTTATTAAAAAATTATGCCGATGGATAGTCGTTGCATTATATCGATCAGATGCTAAGTAAGATTTATTTGGCCAGATAGAATTCGATCTCGGATCAGAACAGTGTATACAATCAGATACTCCAACACGATAACAGCATTTACGGTATATAGAATGGGTTGATTTTAGTTTGATAGATCAAATAATCGGACCAGATCTGAATCAGAATACTTTCATATCTTGATAATATTATCATCCCGACAGAGACGTTGGAAAAACTTTTAAATATGATACGGCATATTCATACACAAAAAGTGTTTTTGTATATTAGGTTGTCAAATATGTCCCTTCCGCTTTTTGTCTTATTGAAACAGATTATTGAACAAAATGGTGCATATTTGAAGTAAATCCGACTACTGTAACACTTTTTACAAAGCATTGAATGAACAGCAAAGCAGAAGGGAGATATTTGATAACCTAATATATTGAAACAGGGATAATAGTGAAGATCATCAATGCCCATGTTAAAGACAGCAGTAAATTTTGACCCCCAGCGCCGCAGCGGTAAACAAAGGTACTTCATTCGTGCGTTATCCCAGATATTGGTTTTCGAGCTCGTGCAATCAAGGGGAAGAGGACTGTCCAGCAGGGTCAGGGCGAAACAATAGATGCAATAAAAGAGATTAACTGGTGTCGAAACTTTAAGTGTGTATAGATTTTCTTATGTGTATATCTGTATATATATATATATATATATATATATATATATATATATATATATATATATATAGTTCGTTCGTTTTAAATATGTATGTTTTTATGTCAAATAAATAGAATTTGAAGAAATTGATTCCTTTGCATTTAAGCTTTTCTTTCAGTGTGTACTACAATGTAGATTATGTTATTAGATAATTAAAATCATGTTTATATAAAATTGTAATCGTATTATTCAGTTTTTCACAGAAAAAAGCAAATTATAATATTTTCAGTGCTACCTGCATGAATTTGAAACACAGAAACACATAACAACGAATTAAATACAAATTTTTTTTTTACATTTTTTGAAGAAAGTAATTTTGCAAAACGTCGACTTCGTGTTCTATTACACCAACAAAAAGTTCGAATGGTGCAAATTATAATATCCAGTAAACTTCAAATGATTTTTTCTAAATAGTTTGTACGTGAGCCAACTATTGTTTTAATTAAAGTGGTCCTAATAAATAGTCTTTGATTGTATATTAGTTTCATAAATATGGAAAAACCTTACAACTATGTAATTAAATTTTGGTTCATAAGTTACAATCTAAAATTATAATTTTAAATTACAACTTTTCTTCGAATTATAATTACTGTTAAAAAATCCACATTGAAAAAATTGTTTTTGAAAAGTACATTTTTTTCTTTAAATGAAAGCACATTATAATAATTATATAATATTTTAAAAAATTATTAAAATAATTTTCTACTAAACTTTTCTAAGGTTAAATAGCATCCAAATTCAAAACATTATTCAAATAATGTCAATGCGACCCGTTTTAATAATAGTTTTATTTTAGTTATATTTTTGAATTCGGTGACGATTTAGTAATGTAATCAACTTATCATATAGTTAATTACAGTATGCATCAAGAATACTTTATGTATAAAAATATATTACCTATAATAACATTTCTGCAAAAAAGTTAAAAATCCTGCCTCAGGGCCTCCTGAAAGATTGTCAGTGGCGTGGTTGTCTTCAGTTAGTCCCGAGATAGTTTCTAGCCCTATTTATGTCAATATTTATGACGTTTGGGGGACTCATTACGAATATCGTAACAGCTTTAGACGGAAAGGGAATATTTATTCCTAAATCCACGCAAATGCTATAAAGGTCATAGTTTGTTGAATTTCTCTTATAAAATAAAAAAAGTATTTAAAAACATATTTAAAACCAAAATGCTAGAGCTCATTAAAATACATATTGTTTATTGTATATTGGTTCTGGTGCAAACAATATTTCTGGACAAAAGTTCAACAATTCCATCTCGGGGTCCCCGAAACGGTTCCTCGCATGTACTCAGCATAGGGATTTTCGTACATATTTTTCTCGAGAAATACTACTAGTAAGGACGAATTCAATAGAATAAAAAAAATGTATTTTGATCAGATGTACAACGTGTTTTGAAATTTGTTTTGTAAATTTTAGTATTTCCCGAGATATGTTCGGAAGACTATGTATTTATAATTTTTGATATGAAAATTCAATTTCCACCAAATGTCACTATGATAATTTTAATCAGCATAAAAAAAAAATGTTATGGTCTTTTTTCAGAAGTTCATCCACGATCGCCGTTATGGCACTTACATAGCAATTTTTATTGTAGCAAGCTTGCTGCGAGCACACATTTAGGTTTCCGCATGATCCGCGATATTTACATCACAGCGATCTTACAGCAAGCACGAACTGTTAAAAATAATTGTAAAAAATTAATTGTGAAACCATCGAAATCTATTATACTATTAGAAGTTTTAATATATAATATATATATATATATATATATATATATATATATATATATATATATATATTTATACATAAAAAAAAATTAATAAATATTTTTTTTTATTGGTCTTACAGTCCAATCAATTCAATCTAAAAATAAAATAAAAATAAAAATAAAAACTAATAAAAAAAAAAATTAAAGTAAAAATTAAAAATAAAAATTAAATTAAAAATTAAATTAAAATTATAATGACAGTCAGACTGTCCTTGTTTACATTCACCCCCGTAGACTAATCTGAAAATAAAATATTAGCTGAAAAAATTCTTTGTTAGTAAAATGCCGTCTGACTGTCCCCAGCACCCTTACCTAATGGAAGACTTGTCCAACGTTCCGAGCTCGCTACGGCTCCTCATCAGAGACTAATCTAAACCTTATATTCTAATCTATATATACCCATCCCCACCACCAAATTTAGTAAATTAAATATAAATTCTCCCTCTACACAAATTGTCCAAAACCAATCAATTTAATAAGGAATGATAAACACTGTCCAATCTACCAGACTCTAACATTAAATTCACATTATTTCGATTCCTGGAAATGTGAATACTTTCAAGACTCTCCCTTTTGTACTTATTGCTAATACCATGTTCCAAAATATCCACATTCACAAAATCAAAAGAATGTAAAAACTTTAAACAATGCACTTTTAAACCAGAAGTAATATGTGAGCTACGTAAACTATATTTATGCTCATAAATTCTCTTTTTTAAGTATCTACCTGTTTGTCCAATATAGTATTTATCACAATCCATGCAATTAATCTTGTAAATAACTCCTGATTTTAAGCATAAATCATCCTTATCAATTATTAAACAATCTACTCAAATTATTGCTATTTTTAAAGAAAATTTGAATGTTATATTTCCGAAAATTTCTTTTTCTTCTTTCAGACAATCCTCGAACATATGGCAAGACAATAATTTTGCCTCCGTTAACATCAATTCCTGCACTATGTCTATTTTCGGTATTATAAATGTCAAACAATCTCTCAGCAATTAATCTATTAATAAATTGAATTGGATAACCATTATTAATGAAAGTCTCTCTTACTATCTGTAAATTATTTTGTCTAAAATCTTTATGTGACAATTTAATTGCTCTGTCAATGACACCTTTTAATGCTCCAAATTGGTGGTGTGAATTAAAATCTAAAAACCAACCTGACCAAGTAGGCTTTCTGTACCAATTAAGTTTTACCTTACTATTACTACATCTAATTACATTAATGTCCAGAAAACTTAACTGACTATTAACTTCAACCTCCCTTGTAAATTTAATTTTGTCATGTACAGAATTGAAAACATCCACCATTTCATCCACAAAAACTTCTGGAACAATTGTAAAGATGTCATCAACATATCTCTTAAATATCATTGGTTCAAAAAGCAATTTGGACAAGGCTGTACTTTCCAACTTTTCCATAACTAAATTAGCTATAACCGGTGACAAAGGCGACCCCATTGGACATCCGTATTTTTGTTCATAAAATTTATTATCAAATGAAAAAATTGTGTTATTAAAAACCAAATTAATTGCTTTAATAAATTCATTCATTGTTAATTTTGTATGCAAATTAATTTCATTCCACTTTTCCTGTATAATATCATTTAACAACTCTACAGGTACATTTATAAACAAAGATACTACATCCAATGAAATCATCTTGTAGTTTTTCGGAATAATAATATCTTTCATTTCATTGTAAAAACACTTACTATCCTTAATATAAGAACTAGTTCTTCCAACTATCTTAACCAATATATTAGACAAAAATCTAGCAATATTATAAGTTGGGAAACCTATGGAAGATATTATTATTCTAAATGTCAGAATTTCTTTATGAATCTTGGAAAGCCCATAACATTTTGCTACAGTTCCATTTTCACATTTTAAATACTTATATGTAGTATCATTTATATATTCATTTCTTTTCCAATTATTTAATAACTCTTTCAAATTATTTTGTAGCTTAATGATATGTGGATTACCAATCTTCAAATAAGTACTATCATCATTTAATATATTATTTATACAATTTATGTAATCAATTTTATTGGAAGCTACAGTTACATTACCTTTGTCGGCCTTTTGGAAGATTATATTAGGGTTATTTTTCAAAATAATTTTTAATTACCGCGAAGAATTTTTTGTCTTGCCATATGTTCGAGGATTGTCTGAAAGAATAAAAAGAAATTTATTTATTTATTTTTATTTGCTTTAAAAATAGCAATAATTTGAGTAGATTGTTTAATAATTGATAAGGATGATTTATGCTTAAAATCAGGCGTTGTTTACAAGATTAATTGCATGGATTGTGATAAATACTATATTGGACAAACAGGTAGATATTTAAAAAAGAGAATTTATGAGCATAAATATAGTTTACGTAGCTCACATATTACTTCTGGTTTAAAAGAGCATTGTTTAAAGTTTTTACATTCTTTTGATTTTGTGAATGTGGATATTTTGGAACATGGTATTAGCAATAAGTACAAAAGGGAGAGTCTTGAAAGTATTCACATTTCCAGGAATCGAAATAATGTGAATTTAATGTTAGAGTCTGGTAGATTGGACAGTGTTTATCATTCCTTATTAAATTGATTGGTTTTGGACAATTTGTGTAGAGGGGGAATTTATATTTAATTTACTAAATTTGGTGGTGGGGATGGGTATATATAGATTAGAATATAAGGTTTAGATTAGTCTCTGATGAGGAGCCGTAGCGAGCTCGGAACATTGGACAAGTCTTCCATTAGGTAAGGGTGTTGGGGACAGTCAGACGGCATTTTACTAACAAAGAATTTTTTCAGCTAATATTTTATTTTCAGATTAGTCTGCGGGGGTGAATGTAAACAAGGACAGTCTGACTGTCATTATAATTTTAATTTAATTTTTAATTTAATTTTTATTTTTAATTTTTACTTTAATTTTTTTTTTTTTTTTTTTTTTTTATTAGTTTTTATTTTTATTTTTATTTTTATTTTTATTTTATTTTTAGTTTGAATTGATTGGACTGTAAGACCAATAAAAAAATATTTATTAATTTGTATATGGGCAGTCGACAAAAGTACAATTCAATTGTTTTATAAAAAAAAAATGTAATTATAACTATTCTTTATTGCATTGTAATATATAGTGTACATTTACATAGTTGAAGATTACGAAAATGACGGACTAATAAATTAAGATACTACAGTTTTAGGTTATTGTTTGAATTATACGAAATTTTAAAAATTATGTTTAAAAAATATTTCTTTAAAGCAAATAAATATTTTGCAAACAAAGAAACGAATTTCTTAAAACAAATTTTTAGTTTTCATACATAAAAGAAATGTTTACTGCATTTAAATAAATATTTCAGTATTTTACATATATAAATTACTTTTTTTAAATAAATGGTTTGCTAATGGTATATGAATAATCCATTTGTATAATTAAAAAAGCACGTATTTAATGTATAAAATTTAAATTTAAAGAAAATCTCCAGAGAAACTAAATGTAACACAATCGATCAATTTATTTATTAATTGAAAATTATAGAAATAAATAAGATATTTGCATCAGTTATCAATGCTATTATGATTAAGAATGTCCTAAAAATGCTGCACATTTCACTAGGTGCACGTTTTCAAAAATAAAATTAATTGAACGCGTTCTTTGTCTGAGTTCATAATTAAATAACTTCTATCTTTCAAATATTTAGAACTAAAAAATGTGTATTTTATGGTCTAGACAGTCTAATTTCACTAAATATATATTTATGTATTTTGAATGTATAACTTTGTTTGTCTTTTTATTTCTTATTTAAATTAGTTTATGTATTATATTTAATATGTAATGTTTCTCTGTTTAAAAAATAATTTATATTATAATAAAATCACGAGACAAAGAGAATGTATGTCTATATGTATGTCCTTTCTAGGCACCAAAACTGCTATAAAGTTAATCGGTCGCCTTCAAATTTTGAATACGCATTCTATACGTATTCATATACGTATAGAGGAAACTCGCGGGTACGTGGTATGGCAACACCCACCAACATCGAGCAATCCATGTTAATCTCCATGGATTTTTCTTTTTTCTCTTCCTTTCTCTCTTTTTCTCTCTTTTTCTCTTTTCCTCTTTCTCTGTCTCCTCCATATAAGGTAGTTATGTGTCAAATATGATTATATAGGATTTTGATATGATACTCCAAAAATATAAAAAGCAATCAAATAATTTGTGGAAAAGTTTACAGTCTATAATAAGCAGCATTTTCGAGATCTATTGAATTCTTAAACATAGATCAATTGCTGGCAATGGCCATGAATATTATATCAATGCTAAGTTAATTTTTTTGGGCGTATTTAATTTTACTGCAACTTAATTATTTTATTTAAACAGAGAAACATATATATATACATATAGTTACTGCAATTACACTATCAAATATACATGTTTTTAGTTCCAAATATTTGAAAGATAAAAGTTATCGAATTATGAACACTTTCAATTTCTTTTGTTTCTAAAAGTGTGCATTAGTGAAAAGTGTAGGATTTTTTAGGATATATTCATAAATATAATAGCATTAATAACAGGCACGAACATTTAAAAATTTTTATAATTTTCAATTAATAAATAAATTAATCACATTTAATTTCTCTGGGGATTTCTTCTATTTGTTATAACAAGCCTGTACAAGTAACAAAATATGTCATAGAAATAAGTCCATTCTGAAAAAATCTTTATATATTTAAATAAATGGTTTATTCATATACCATTAACTAAACATTTATTCAAAATAAGTAATTTATATATTTAAAATACTGAAATGTATATTTAAATACAGTAAATATTTTTTTGATATATGAGAACTAAACATTTGAACAAAATATAAAAGTCAACTGTAGTATATTATCTTATTAGGCCGTCTTTTTCGTAATCTTCAACGATGTAACTGGATACTATACGAGATCAGACAATTAAGTAATGCGACCGATTTTATTTCTCAGCCTGTGGTAACATTGCGAACCTGTAAACAAACAACAAAACATTAAAAACAAAATTTTGTCCGAAACTCGGCGAAACCGGGGCAGAAACTTAGAAAAAAGTGCTTAAAGTGTATGAGGGTGGATTGATAAGTTTCCGGCCTGACCGAGAAAAAACAACGTTTTTAACAATTTTTTTTATTTCTCAACATAATGTCCTCCAAGGCTGATTTATTTCTCATAGCAGTGTTCTAGTCTAGTAATGCCATCTCTATAGACTGATTCATCAAGCTCCTCAAAATACCAATTTATATCTTCGATTACTTCTTCATTGGCCGCAAATCTCTTACCGCGAAGACATTTTTTGAGGTTAGGAAACAGATAGGAAACAGGTACTCGGAGTTAGATCTGGAGAGTAGGGAGGGTGCGACATCAAATCAAACTTCAGATCGTTGATTTTAGCCATCGCAACGATTGACGTGTGCGCTGATGCGTTATTGTGATGAAACAAGATTTTTTTCTTCACCAGATGAGGTCGTTTAATTTTCACTTCGTGGCTCAAACGTTGTAATAAGTCTGCGTAGTATTGATCAGTGATAGTTTTACCCTTTTCAAGGTAATCAATGTATATAATACCTTTTGCATCCTAAAAAAACAGTAGCCATAACCTTGTTCGCCGAAAGAAATATTTTTGCCTTCTTTGGAGTTGGTTCGCCTGGTCCAATCCACTGTTTAGACTGTTGTTTGGTTTCAACAGTGTAGTGGTGGACCCAAGTTTTGTCAACGGTTACGAATCGCTGCAAAAATTCGCTTGGATTACACATATACAACGCCAAATTGGCTGTAGAAATGTTCTTTCGAATCATTTTTTGGTCGACTGTTACCAAATGCGGCAACCATCTTGCACAGAACTTTTCCATTTACAAATGTTGGCGCAAAACATTTTGTACACATTCATATGACATCTTACAGGTCTCAGCTATTTCAGGCACTTGTAATCTGCGGTCATTCAGCACTATTTGATGGATTTTTTCGATCATATCTGGAGTTGTGACCTCAATGGGGCGTCCTGAGCAAAGCTCGTGAGAGGTGCTCACACGACCCTTTTTAAACTCAGAAACCCACTGCTTAACAGTTGAATATGATGGGGAGGATATCCCCACTGTTGAGTCCATCTCTTCTTTAATTTCCTTCGGCGTTAACCCCTTCAAATAAAATTATTTGATAACAGCACGATTTTCGAGCTTTTCCATTTTTACGAAAAACACAGAGGCATTTTGTTGAGCGTGTTCTCAAACCTACACTAACATGGTGATCGGACTGAAACTATAGGTACAAGCTATCTAAGAATGGTATTATAGAACGCCATCTCAAGATAGGCCTAGTGGCGCCATCTCTCGGTCAGGCCGGAAACTTATCAATCCACACTCGTATCTTTCCGATATCTTTCGTGGGGCACGACGTTGATCCTCAACTGACACTGCATTTTTGCGGTTTGCATACAGTTCCGCTTTATGTCTGCATTTTAGCACGATGGGAAGTATTCCCGCTATCAATGCTAGAGCGTCTGTCGAAATGGTTCTGTACGCACCAATGACTCGAATGAGGGCATGTCTTTGAGTACTTGATAACTTGCTGCTGTTCAACACACATAAAATCGTGCCAATCTGCCTCTGCGAATATAGCGATAGGTGTGATCAGTCGGGTTTACATAATACTAAGCCCCTTAAATTTAAGGCCCCATTTCCATCTCGCCAAGCGTGCAATCCTGTTAGATACGTTCACACATTTGGATTGCACTGCTTTCAAATGGCAAGCAGTATAGCGTTCTCTGTGGATCACGCTCTCCTAAAGCCGAATTGTCTTGGAGGTATTTGTGTTTCTATGATGTCGTTGAGTCTGTTCAGTATTAAAGCTTCGAGGGCTTTGCTTAATATAGGCAAAATACATATGGGCCCGTAGGATGCGGGGTCCTCAGGCTTTTTCTTGTGCCGGAGATAGCGATATAAGTAGTATGAAAAGTCAGATGTGCCGAATCTAGTACATATTTTTTAATAATTTTTAATTATTTTTTAATAATTTTTTAACGCCAATACCATTTGTTTACTTGTTTTGCTTTAAGGTTATATGTGTGTGTTTGAGAAAATTCGAGTACATTTATAATTGCGATTCCAATTAAAATCGTGTGCATTATTGCCCTTCCTTCCAGTCATGGTAAGGGGGGCGGTATGTTCAGCGTGATTATGAGGTTTATTAACCAACGTTTCCGAATCAGTTTAAAGCGTCACCGGCGAGCCGGGAGGGGATAGGGTAGTATATTGATCCTACATTATCGTGCGCTCGCATGAATATCGTAGTGCGATAAAAACGCTCTAAGTTGTTCAAAACATTCTATTTCCTCGACGGCAAGCGTCTAGATGACTTTAGACTATTCGAGCATCATTCTCGCTGATCGGCTTTCGAACTGTACGGTGCGTTTTCTCGCGGAGAATATATTCGCTAAGCGTTAAATTTCGAAACTGTTTGCGTTCTGTGCGATTCTGTGTGCGGCCTGTAACATTCTTGTAAATAAACTTGTACATATACGTTTAAGAATAAAATCGTTTAATCACACTCAAAATTAATTCTCCTTCAATCACCTCACGAATATTTCCAATTTAAACTTCGAATCTATTTCGAATATCTGGATATGGAATAATTTTTTGATCAGTGAAAAATGAATGGTGATAAATAAAAAAAACGTATAGCAGCAACTTATCGATTGCTTCAACAATGTTAAAGGTAAACAAGTTCCATCGCTTACAACAGGTAAACAGTGGTAATAACGGTTTAGAAGTGGAGATACTGATGTTAATGACAAAGAACGTTCTTGACAACCAAAAAAGATTGGAGATAGTGAATTGCAAGCATTATTTGACAAAATCTCAGTTCAAAAGCAGAAATAACTCGCTAATAAGTTAAGAGTCAGTGACAGAGCATTTGGCAAATATTTGCATGCGATGGAAAAGATTCATAAAGAAGGAAAATGGATACTACACGATTTGACGGACTGCCATGATGAATCCACACAATATCGCACTGATTTTGGCTTGCCAGGCAAAAAAGAAAAGTTTTCTGTGGCGTATTGTATCTGGTGATGAAAAGTGGAGCTATTCTAATATATTCAGATTTATTTTGTGTTTACGTAATATCTTGCATAGAAATTGCTTGTTTTCAAATGTAATTTATAATGTTATTTTGTTCTAGAACATTACACCTTTAGTAGGGCTACTTCATGCAACGGCTCAACCTGCCTCGGCCTCTGGTCGATCAGCCTGCAGCGAAAACTATTCGTGCAACTTCACGATTTTCCGTTAGTCTTTTCCGTTATGCTTATATACACCTTAATTTGGCCTAGATATAACTTGCCTAGGCCCTTAGTTGTTTAACCTGTCATCAAGTTTACTATAATGTGTATAATTTTAAAAAATCCAATTATGGCGCTCACTCAGCCTGACAGAATCCCAATTGGACTTTTCTCGATTTTTATTTAATCCTCGACATTTCTTGGACTTCTATAAATAAATTTTCAACTTTTAATATAAAATAGGAATAAGAAAATAATAGAATATAAAAATAAAAATAGTTCATGGGGCTAACCGATGCAAAGTTTCAGAATAAGCCGGAAGACGCGATAATAATTTATGCCCTTTTCATATATGGAATACAAAATTCGGGAGGCTCGCCGAATCTCATAAAGAATGGAAGCAGTGAGAGTAGTTTAAAATATCTCAATATTTTAGCTTTGGCTAAACAATCAAGAATCTCGAAATTTTTAAACGATGTAGCGGAATAATATTTATTTTTGATGAAACACACTCTAGTACCAAGTTTAGATCTTTTGAAAATTTATTCACTATTAATATTCTTATAGCTATTATTATTACTATTCCATTTCTATTTATTGTATAAATTTAATATGCTATATTATTATTCTAAGTTAATTTATATAAATAAATGAATGAAACTCGAGATCACTACTGTCTAACATTTATTTTAAAATTCTTGCGACGCTTCGTCCGGATTAATGGTATCCTATTCAATTAAATAAAAATAAACAATTAATAAAATTAAAACGATCAAGTCTAGGTGTTTTCGTACTGCTAATCGGACAGAGAAAAGGCAAAAATTTTAAAATAAAAAATGTTAGACATTAGTGTTACTCTTAACTACATATTATCCACCATCACCATCACCCTTTTGAAAACAACAGTCCTCATCACCTTATCGAAACAACACTTACCTGCGAAATAGATAAGATAGGAATTCCTCAGCCATATACATCTCTTGACTATCTGCTACATACAATCTCCACACAAAAAGTGACCATAATCGGAAACGATATTTTCAATCGCAGACTCCGAAAAAGGATAGATATCGAAATACATCGATGGCACGTTATAACAACCGACGTCATGATTCACTTGGATCAATGAACGAGAGTAGACGACAGCACGATGACAATATACCTTACTGGACATGCAAAAGGTCAGGGCACTAGACAGACAGATGCCTCGATTGAAAGCGTCTCTATTGCTACAAATGTGGAGAACGAGACGTGATAAAAGAAACAAGGAGTCTACCTTGAAAGCCTTTATAATACGACTCTATACAGCACACAGCACCGCTGATCAAAAGTATCAGGAACAATACGTTGATTGACGCGTAGAGAATGACCTGCTATATAATCATTTATTATTTTTTTTACTTTTTTACTCCAATATGCTCCGTTTGTTTCGATACGCTAGGTCATGACTTGAGTGACTGCAAACTAGTCATTGATCACCAGCCATTGACGAATTAGTGTCACGGAACGTCTGCGCTACTAATAAAAAGCAAGCGCATTACTGTAATAAAAACAGAAGACAGGAAACTTTTGAGGATAACAATTGATCCCTCGATGAAACCACATCATGTCGTTGCATCCCGACAAATTTTTGTCAAGTTGGCGCTGAAATTTATAGCCCCATACCTTACAACCAGGAAATTTACCTCAATAATTTTTCGAATTAGAAGACATAAGTGACAGAAGGAGAACAAGAGTAGATGCCTCAGATCTAAAAAGAGTCTACATAGCACTTAAATTTCTCATACAGATTCCATCGAAGATAACAGCATTGTAGAAAGCGCAGTAGGAAGGATTGCGTTGGTCAAAAACGTTTGACCAAATACGCATATCCGGTGACGCCTAGATCCCCGCGAGTCTATTCTCCATGCACGGAGTTGTATAGTTAGAAACGTAACTACGCCACTCCACAAAACCGATGCAAATCCTCGATATGATAAAATTAGTAGAAGTACTCGAAAAGATAGAGGCAGCAGACGCGCAGCCGGATCTGACAGAATTTCATCCGAACACTACTCAGGATATTCTCAAGGAAGAGGAAGAGCCGAGAAAACATAGCCCAGCCAATGACGCCTCATTCGCTTTGGCTCTACTCGACACAGACGTACCCTCTCATGAAAACCCAAATAAGTACGCGCCCTCCCACCCAGCCCCAATCGAAAAAACGATCATTCAACCCCACCTGAAACTGCGACGTCCATCAACGAAAATCCGGAAGGAAACGGATCGGATATATAATCTGTTCATGCAGACGTGACGCTATTCACAAGACTTCGGGACGTCAGTTAAGATCCTTCAGTACCCTCTACAAGGTCCTAAAATCCACTGTAGCCCACTTCCCAGATGGCAGTCCAGCAAGGAAAAGGGTGCTCCGATCATATACGTAAGTACACTGCGACCGATGCGCCTTTATACGCTCTGTCTCCACATAGAAGAGGGGCAATGGGAAAATGCACTCAAAAACTTTGGGTACTTACAAAAGTAGGGACCAGAGAAAATTATTCTACTCACGAAATATAAAAATAAGGTGATAGCCTCTGTTGTCGAGGAAACTCGGGACGGTGAAGGTCCTCATACATCCCTAGCGCGCCTAACAAAAACGAAACGAACTCTATTGCCTGTATCGACGAACTCATCCACAGGCCAATGGCGGCGCAATATCGGCGTTGATGGATTTGGAATTATACTAGTACTCAATTTCGTACCTCCAAAGAAGCCGCATCGGTGATGGCTACAACACCGCTATCAGGTCTAGACAGCAAGCCCACCAGCAAAACGTCCAAAGTATTAGCTACAAATAGTCCAAGGGATACAAATGGTGTTGAAACTGGTTGCCGGAACTGCGGTGTAGACGGGCATCGCTATTTCGTCTGCAGATACGGAAAAACAAGTTCTACCACCTGAACAAATAGATAGACCTTATCGCCCCACATAGGCTCGACACAAGCCCCAGCATTGATAGAATCATCCATACCGCATTTATACTATTGCATCCCCGTCACTTCCTTCCACGAACATAGAAAACCCCCAAAATAAGCCCAAGGGGTTCAACGAATGACGAAAAATAAACGGACAAAGAATCATATTGGGACGTAAATTTAGAATCACGCTATGGGACTAACGCGATATCGAATGTTCAATCCTATACTAACAAAAATGTTGCGACAGCACAGTGTCGACGGACGAGGTCTATGACGGTAATAATACATTGAAGTGAGCAAAGATGACTCTTTTATAAAGAAAGATACTTGCTGGTTACAAATAGCTCTTTCATAAAGAAAGCTATTTGCCTGGTCCACCCACGCTGTCCTTGACACTATAAGCTAAAGAACACCACTAACGGTGCCCAAAAAATTTCGAGTAACATCCGTCGCCAAAAACGAGCGAAGGAAAAGGCCGAGAAGGCAGCAGTATATCAACATCACAGATAAACACTCTATTAAAGACGAAAGAGAAAATAACATGATCAACGAACGAATACAAATTAAGAAAATAAGTTAAGCTAGAAAGCAAGTCACTTAATTTCCATTTAATAGGATTAGAGAATAATTAGAGATAATAAATAAAATAGGTAAAGTAAGATAATAGTAAGTAATAGTAAGCATAGGATAGGTTAAATACAACAATATAATATGAAAAAATATAAGTTTGCATTATATAAAAGCCCCGCAAATTTTTCTAGGACAGTAAATATTAGATTAAGCATACAGTTATTAATTTTTTTTGTTAAAACAATTGAATTCTACTTTTGTCGACTGCCCATATACAAATTAATAAATTTTTTTTGTTGTTAACATCAGTATTAGCTCTGAGCAGACTATCAAAATATCGTTTTTTATTTTCCCTCCTTTTTGACTCTTTCGATTGGGAGATTGTATCCGCCCAAATCGGCGGTTGTGCATTCACGCATTTGAAAAACCGAGTGAGCGGACGTGTAAATGTAATCCACTGAATAGAGCCGCTAGAGTGCATCTCACGCCATGAATAAGGAGAAAGCGAAGTAAGAACACCTGACCGACGCTTCCTTCTTTTTCAACCAGCTACGGCAGGGAGCGAACGCTTCACGCAGCATTTCTCGTTATTGCATCATCGTCAACCGATCCCGATCACAGAGATGTCATTCCATTCGGTGCATCAGCCACCACCTTGTGAGTCGAAGGGGGATATTTAATAAATAAATATTGTTATCCGTCTTACAGTCTTTATAATATAATATATTAGCTAAAATAATGACAGTCAGACTGAATTATTTTAATTATGTTAATTATTTTAACTAATATATTATATTATAAAGACTTTAATACCGATAACATATTTATTAATTTAATTCAGAACGATCGACATAAGTAGGATTTTTAATTCTAAAGTACTATTCATAGAGTGCAGGCCTTGTCTCCACATATTCAATCTTACCGTCAAGTATTATCTCAAGCAATAGAGAAAAAACAATTAAGTCATAACCATAGGTATTTTGAGTAAATGAACGTTATGAAGATCAATTTGGACAATTGAAGAAGTGGGCATCTGCATGCTTCTCACTCCTCCAAATCTAGAATAATTTGAAGGTTGTATCTGGTAAACCAATGATATAAAGATAGATGAAAGATAATATGAAAACAAGTGGAGCACAGATGCTACGGTAGCAGTACATAATGGGCACAGCACTGAACCGAAATTTTTCAAACACAACAAACTTCTTCAAACATTTGAATTATATATTTGAATTAATATAACATTTAAATTATACATGAATAAAAGTAATTTCTAATCAAGAAACTAACAAATGTAAATAGTAATAATAATCTAGTCATACTCTCGCATCTAATAATCTATAATAATCTAGACATACACTGTGTACAAATATGAGTAAGACTTTATTTAGAACTTTTGAAATCTTATTTTATTCTTCTAAGTCTAATTCATCTCTTTGAAAAAATCCCCTCGGATGCAATGCAACTATGCCAACGCTTTTTCCAATTTTCAAAACATTTTTTATACTCGTAATCCGAAATGGCCAACAGTTCCTTCTTCGATTCTGTTTTTATTTCTTCAATCCAGTCAAAACTGTGTCCCCGAAGTGGTCTTTTGAGTTTGCTGAATAGCCAGAAGTCACACGGTACTAAATTAGGCGGCTACGGTGGCTGCGGAATGATATTGGTTGAATTTTTAGCGAAATGTTCACGTAAAATCAATGTAGTGTGAGCTGGTGTATTGTCGTGATACAAAAACCAAGTGTTCTCATTCTATAAATCTGGCCTTTGAGACAAATAGCTTCACGCAAACGACGGATTACACTCAAATAATATTTTTTGTTAACCATTTGGAATTCCTTCCAACTGTTTGGAAGGAATTCATAATGCACCACACCATAATCGAAGAAAATAGTGAACATAACGTTGATTTTTTAGCGAATTTGGTGTGATTTTTTCGGTCTCCTCTCTCCTTTCACACGATATTCTCTCGATTAATCGGTTGTTTCTGGATCGAAAGCGCAGAACCAAGTCTCATCTCTAGTTATTATGCGTTCCATCTTGTCCTGATAGTTCGAAACATCGTTTCACAAATCTCTAGTCGACGATGTTTTTCGAAAAAATTGAGTATTTTTAACAATAATAATATTTTTGACAACAATTCGTTTTTTTCAGGCACAAAATGTCTTTGAAAATGATGTTGACTGACTCATTTGAAATTCCAACAATATCAGCAAACGCTCTAGTAGTCAATCAACGATTTTTCAATTACGATTTACCAATTCTTTGATTTTGTTGACGTGTAGCCATCAGTAAATGTTCTTGCTCGTCTTTGATGTGGTTCCTCTTTAATGCGTTCTCGAGCTTCTTTGAACAATTTCTGCCAATCGAAAGCACCTGCTCTTGACATTGACTTTTCACCAAAGGCTTTCGAAACATTCTGAACGTTTCGGCGCCCGATATTTCATTTCGCGCACAAAATTTAACGCTACTTCTTTGTTGAATAATTTCAGACATTATTCAATAATTTCAGACATTCAAAACCGAAGAGATAAATTTTCTTTGTTCACAAAACACAAGCGTATCTCTATGAGAAATCAAGATAATTGTGTGAAATTTGACACAGATAACTCTGACAGTCCTATCAATTTACAAATTACATTTGTCCGAATCGATAAACCCCGGAAGTTTGATTTGAAAGGTCTTACAAACTCATATGTGTATACAGTAGTATTACTAATATCAAGGCAGAATATCCAAAATCTTCGAACATTAAAGAGAAAGATTTTCGTAATATTAGAAATACGATATTACAATTGACATATTTATGCAAGATGTCGATAATAGTACATTTAAAATATTTCATTTAAAGAGTTTCATTACAATATTGGACATGTGTATCCATGAAGAGTTCTTTTCACGGTATTCAATTACAAATATTTCATTAAAATTCAACTTAATAATCTAAACTCATGAGGATGTATCACATAAATATAAAAAGTGTAATAGTTGAGAAACATTAGATTTGAAATATATTAATCGTAATATAATAGACATCTGTCATATATTTATCGAATTTTACCTTCCCTGGTGTTTTATCAGAAATATATATGTAACATTACGTTTTTAATATGACTACTGTAATGGTACTAACCTATTATTGAATCTCATTAAGGTACATTACATAAACATTCTATATTTCTATATTTGAAATATTTATTAAGTAACGCAATAGAAATATAAGGAAAATTTAGCGAATGTTACCTTCGCGGCATTTCATTAAATATATTTCTTTACCATGAAAATCGAAACATGATTACCCATATAGCATAATATATCACAGAAACATCACAAAAATATCATAGCAATACAGCAAAATCACAAGAAAATTCAATGTCCTAGCAATAAGGAGAATAGCAAAAATAATAGATATATTGAAGCATTATATCATTTAATATAGTTGCACTCCATTTGTTTAGGACTACATTTGCTTATGTTACCTGTTATATATATATATATATATATATATATATATATATATATATATATATATATATATATATATATATTGTAATGCGAGAATCAGTATTTGAATTAAGGCTTTCTCGTGAGGACACCTGACGTCCATCGCCCTCTTTCCTCGCTTGACTTTCTTCTTGTCTGTCTCCTCCTATTTCTTCTTCCGCGGCCCTGTCTGGTCTCTCCTCATTCGCGCGATCTACTCTTCACTTGCCTCCTCCTTTATTTTACTCTCTTCGTCGTCTCAATTCTTACGTCCGCTCACTATCTTCACCAGCCCCTTTCTGCAAATTCTCCGATCGCTCTACCCTTCTATCCGTCTACCTTCTTTATCGCTCCTTATTCGTACTCGTTTTTCCTTGCTTTCTGTCCCTCAAGTGATCTACAACTTCTTTTGTACGTTCCTCTTCTTACTTGTATCTCCTTCCGAGACCAAAGGCAGAGTCAGAGTCCTCGCCAGGCGTCTCCCAGAAATTTCACAACTAAGGTCGAGGGGGGGGGGTATCACGGCGGCGACGGCAAATCGGATCGCGTCGGATGCGACACTCGCAGCTCGTGATACAATTCGATCATCAGGGTATTACACATGTCAATAATCCTATGTAATTATAAAAAAAAATTTTCACTCAATATTATAAAATACATAATCCATTCTTTCCTAATACAAATTTATTTATGAGGAATATGTATAGACATTATTTGATCCAAATTGTTACCCTTATACATCTACAAACTTTACCTTACATCTTAGTTAACTATTGCTTAGTATCTCGTTAAGAATGTAATATTACAACGATCACTGCAAATTTATTAGGGACGTAAATCGCATTATTTTTCGACTTTATAGGCCAACCTATCAATTTTAATAACTATCCCGTTTGTCAGAAATTTAATTTGATTAATTATTCTTAGATCTTACTCAACTAAATTTGATACGTAAATATGAATGCGAATAAGAACTCAAATTTTAGAAATTTAGAAAGTGTTAGCTATATTAGCTCTTCCTAATTATTTTGATAATTACTTTATAAGAATTATTTTCTAACATCCGAATATAATACAATAGATTGATAATTCTGCTGCCATTTGAGATTGATCATAATTGTTAACAATTAATTGTAATTATTATATTAAACTTAATTTTATTTATAAACTTAATTGTTATCTAATTCCCTTTTTCAACTTCACAAATTTTTGTTATTTCGATGCTAAGAATCCCTAAATACAAGAAATAATTAATATTATAAGGTTTATTTCATATGTCGTCTAAATTATATATCTGATAATTAATGAAATTAACTTAATTATTATGGATTTATCATATAGTTAAAGCATACGAGTTTCTTGCTCCATTAACGTACAAAGATTTTTAACGTATAATGCTAACACAATGTAGACCTTTAAATTTGATTGTCGTAGTTTATCTTAAAGTACTTAATTTAATTGTATTAAATTTATATAATTTACTTACATATTATTTTTTACATCTGGTTTGTAAGAAAAGCAAAATTTGATTATTACCGACTTATTGTAGAGTTGATTTATTCCATTTCAAGTCTTTAACAATATCTTGGAAGCCTATATAAATGATTAACAATTATAATCGTTCTAGAATACTTATAGTTCTAAATTTTAACATTCACTTAAAAAAGTTTATTATCGATCCTTTACCCTAAACTATATTAAAATTACAATCCACAGATACAATCATTTTATCGCAGCTTACAGATATATCAAGTATTTCCCTAAACTTAAAACTTCAAATTATTTACAATTTCTAAATTAAGAATTGAATTGAACACAACTTTACCGACATTCGATTTCATGTATTTGTAATTAAACGTTAGTCACCATGTAAACGCATGAATTTCAGTTCCTCTTTTTTTCTTTTATGACATTACTAAAAATTTTATTTCAAACGACTTGTCATAGCAGTTTCTGATTAAGAAACAATATATAACGAACAATATATAAAAGGCAATTACAGTATATAACGTACAACTTAAGATATAGTGCTGAGATTAATTAATATAAGATAAAAAAATTTTTTCCTTTGAATTCTGATTTGGTTAATCAAACTTTCGCGTAAGACTATATGATCATCGAAGAAGTAATACAACAAAGTAGAGAAAACAAAGTATGTTTTACAAAATCAATATAAATAATTTATAGTTTCATGCATCATTATACGCATTACCGCATGCACTTTTCTAGTTAACGATAATATTATTCTTATTTTTGAACCCAAAAAGAATAAGTTTAATAATAATAACGTTGTTAAAAAGGGATGAAAAGGGCTCCGAGCACGGACCTCGGACAGTGTCTCGGAGGAACTCGTCCTCCGACAACCTCCCTGGCATCTCTAGACGCACCGGTGGATCTCCAGAGGCCTTGGGCACAACTCTTTTTCAGAGCTAGTGGGTATCATGCCCGTAATTCCTTTCCGAGAGGTGCTCTGCCCGGAGTCCGCACCGTGAGAGATGACCGGGTGGTCGGTCTGACCGGGATTGCCGGATCGTGCACAGACGCTGGCCGTGGACGGGAGGACGAGGGAGGAAAGAGGGGGAAGTGGGTGGCTCGCCTTGTACCGTACGAAAGATCATCCGCAGGTTAGGGGGGAGCAGAGGCTTACCTCGTCCCCTGAGTACGAGACGGCCCTGAGAAGGGCCGATGAGGTAGAGAACACTGGGGAAGGAGGAGGAGGAAAGGAGTGAGGTAAGCTTGGGCCTTCGGCCCAAACTATAGTGACCTCCACCAGCCTTGCAACTGACTAGCTGCGGTAGCGCTCACTGCGACGGTGGCGGCGGCTCAGTCAGTGATCTCACTCGAGAGCCGCCATTAGCGGTGCGTGCGGAGGCGCGCGGCGGGGCGGCCCGCTCGGCCCCTATTGGTGAAACGATGTGCGGCGGCGCTTGCCCCCCCTCTCTCTCTCTATGCACGGCCGCTATAGGTGCGGCGGCGCTGGCCCTCTCTTCCTTTGTCGGTCTGCGACACGGAGGTGCGCTCCTCTCTCTTCGGTCTGTGGCCTTAGGATGTATTGACGGACAAATAACAAGGCACTTGTTTGGTTTTAGACTAGTGTTTATTTCTGTTATATACGTGTGCTACTTTATTTTTTAATCGGTAATTATGCTGCGGCTGGATAACGCCTTCAGGCGTTGGTGCTAGCCCAGTAGCTAACGGCTTCCTGGGTCGTCCTCTTTTTCTCTTTGGGTCCTCGTCGGCTGATGCAGCGTTTATGCATCCCGGATGATCTACATCTTGGTGTCGATTGGTATTGCCCGGATGGACTAGATCCTGGGGTTTTCTTGCATTGCCCGGACCGATAATGTCCTGGGATTGTGAGGTGTCGCCCGGATCGTTTTGATCCTGGGGGGATCTGGCATTGACCAGACCGTCGAGGTCTTGGGAGGGTGAGGCGTCGCCTGAATCGTTTAGATCTTGGGGTCGCGTGGTGTTGCCCGTATTGTTTAGATGCTCGGGTAGTAATGCCATGTTGAGATCCTCCAAACGGGGCGCAGTATGGTCCCGTATCTTAACTAGGTCCGGCGGAGGGCTGGGTGTGCGTTCCATTTATACCTCAACTGGTTTTACTTGGCTGGTGTGGGCCTTGATCGTTCTTCCAGCTAGATCCAGTAGCAGGATTACAGCGGATAGGGGCTTTATTACCTTAAATGGACTCTCCCATTTTGGTATAAAACCAGCGTGAAATCCCTCAGCTGCATTTGAGAGATAGTGTGCCTTTAGATAGACCATATCACCGCGGCGATATCGAGGCTCAGCATTTTCATCGGAGGCATACCTAGCTTCGTACCTTAGTTGGTGCTCCCTGAGTTCGGCCATCCTCTTGTTTGCAGCCAGAGAAGGCTCAGAAAATTCCAATTCCCAGTCGCCTGGTCGTCGGAAGTCTCGCCCTGTAAGCGCGCCTCCTGGCGTGTATTTCTTTGCGGCATTCTTTACGGCAGGTATCTATCCCATTCTCGCTTTGATAAGGTAGAGGTGAACCTTTCATAATTTCTAGATTTCCGCGTTCGGTTGGATTTGCCCGAGGATGATAAATCGCCGTGGTCCAAGGTTCAGCCTGCCAACGATCACAAGCCTCCTTCCAGTGGCGGCTGACAAATTGCGGCCCATGGTCTGTGAGATTTGCTGTCGGGTAGCCCCATCTGGCGAAGACCTCGTTCTCGATAGTTTTGATTATGCTACCCGCGTTCGCGTTGCCTAATGGGAAGGCTTCGACTCATCAGGAGCACAGGTCGGTTACCACCAAATTAAACCTTTTACGCCTCTTCGTTTGTAGGTACGGGCCCATGATGTCGGCTAAGACGGTACTCCACGGATCGCTTGATTGATGAGGGCCCAACCCGTGAGGTTTTGCAAGTGTCTTCTTAATACAGGCACAGAAGTGGCAGATTGCTACGTGTTCTCTTACATCTCGGTTCATCCCCGGCCAACGGTGGAATTTCCGGATCGCTCTAAGGGTCTCCTCCAAACCGGGATGTCCTGCGTGTTCCGAATCGTGGTATTCGAGAAGGACCTGGAATCTAACTGCCTCCGGCACGAAAAGCTTCCGCGGGTCCTTTGAGCTGTCTCTAATTCAGAGGGCTCCGTCGATTACAAGGTGTTTCTCCTGAAACAGCCTTTCGTCGTGGTGGAGATTACTCCTTCGCATCAGGTTTAGATGCTTCATCACGAGATTCTTGTCTCCTTGTTTAGCTACTCTTATCTCGTCGGCCAAGGATTCTTGTTCTATAAGGTAAACAGCGGGCGTGGAGTCCATGGTGGGACCGTGTAAGTCAGGAAGCAGGAGCTTTTCCTGGTCATCGAGAACGCCCGAATATTCTTGGCACGGTTGTCGGGAGAGAGCGTCTGGCAACTCGTTGTTTTTACCAGGACAATACTCTAAACTGAAGGTAAATTCCTGCAAAAGCAGAGCCTACCGTGTCAACTTGCCTCGCGTGTCCTTAAAACAAACCAGCCAGGCGAGTACCTTGCTGTCTCTTCATAATGTGAATGGCCGGTCTTCCAGGTAAGGCCGAAACTGCTTGATAGCCCAGATGATAGCCAAACACTCCTGCTCATTGCTTATGATATCGCGATTATCATCCGGTCTCTCTTGATACAGGACGGTTTGCATCCCACGAGCACTGGCGTCGGTTTGTAGAATGAAACGGCGATCTGGCACTCGGACGGGCCAACTTGGAGGGTTAGGAGAGTAATTCCTTCGTTTGCTCGAAAGATTGTTGCGTGACTGGAGTCCACTTGAAGCCTCGTATCCCTTGGAATACAGATTTGAGTCCTGCCATGGTGATTGCTAGATGTGGTATGTACTTCCGGAGCCAGTTACACGTCCCTATAATGGTCTGAAGCTGCCGATTGGTAGTGGGAATCGAGATTTTCAAGAGGGTGCTCACGTAGTCCGACTTAGCTTCATTCCCTTCGGAGGTTACTCGACTGATATGCTGAAACCGAGATAATCCAAACCGAGTTTTCCAAATGAACACCTGTCTGGAGCAGTGGGTAGTCTATGGATATTTAGCCTCTCTTGTACTTTGGCAAGATGGATGAGATGTTCGCCGTACGTCTGGGAATAGATGATGACATGGTCCAAGTATACCTTACAAAACTTGTCGATGTATCCTGTCAAGACTTCCTGGGACATAAGCCGCTGAAACGATCCAGGAGTTCTCTTGAGGCCGAAGGGCATGACTCTGAGCTGGTAACAGCAGCCTGCTGGTGTGGAGAATGCTGTGTATTTCTTCGATTCAAGCTCCATTGGGATTTGTCAGTAGCCACTGCGTAGATCGATAGTTGAGAAAACCGTATCCTTCCCAATGTCTTCGAGGATAACGGTTATCCGTGGAATGGGCCGAGCAGAGTCCTCCGTAAGGTTATTTAGCCTCCGATAGACCACACAGAACCGAAGGCTTCCATCCGTTTTCTTCGCCATGACGATAGGTGATCTGTAGGAAGATGTCGACGGTTCGATAATGCGAGCGGTTAGCATTTCCTGAATCTCCAGCCTCTTCGTTTCTAAATATCTGTATAACGACAGTAGAAACATCTGTTTTGACGTCACCGTAATAGAGTATTGAATGGTCTTGGTTTGCGGCAACTGTCCCCCCAACGGAGCAAAAACCTTCGCGTGGTCCTAAGCCAGCTTTGCGAATTGTTTCGAGAAAGGTTCGGGGAAACTATGTTGGAGTTGTGGCATCCTTACGTCCTTGGTGAATGTGTGAGGCATCTCGCCAATAAAAGGTACCGTCATGCGCTTCTATGCACCGACGTACAGAATTCTCATAGTGTAGTCTATGATTCCTCCTTCCTGGTTCAACCAAGGCTCGGTATATATATATATATATATATATATATATATATATATATATATATATATATATATTGGGTGTACAAATAAGTTTCCGCCGTTTTTATATAAAGAAATAAGAATTTATTGTAAAAAAAAGGTACAACTAATGTCATTCGAAATATTTCCCATCACTTTCTACTATTTTTGACTATTCTTCTGTGCTGCTCAGCCAGACTATGAGTCATCGACCGCAATAGGTGGCAGTCTGAAGGAGCAACGTGGTGAATATGGCGAGTGGGGTAGGACGTCTCAATTCAGTAACGTTTTAAATTTACTTTTAACGTTTCCTTTATGATTTTTGCTATATCTGACCGAGCGTTGTCATGTTGAAAAATGACTTTCTTGTGCCTTTTTACATATTGTGGACGTTTAATCTTCAATGTTCAGCTCAATTGCATCAGTTGTTAATGGTAACGTTCGCAAGTGACGGTTTGATTGCGTTGGAGTAGTCCATCACAGATTCCTCCAAGCTGATCCCACGAAATGCATAGCATTAGCTTCTTCCCATGAATGTTTGGCTTCGCCATCGAAGTAGAGGCATGCCCGAGCTTGCCCCATGACTTCTTGTGCTTTGGGTTGTCGTAGGGAATCCACTTTACATCTCCCGTCACGATTCGATGTAGAAATTCTTTACGATGTTGCCTTTTGAGCAATTGTTCGCAAGCGAATAAGCGATGCTCGACATCTCTTAGCTTCAGTTCGTAAGAAACCCAATTTTCTTGCTCTTGGACCATACCTGGGGTTTGGAGACGTTGTGAAATAGCTTGCTGAGTCTCTCTTAATTCTTCTGAAAGTTCTTCTTGCGTGTGGCATGGATCTTCCATCAGTAAAGCTTCCAATTCTGTGACACCATACACTTTGGGTCTTCCACTGCGTGTTTTGTCCTCCACGTCAAAAGGACCACTTTTAAATTTTTGGAACCACTGCCGATAACTTCTATCATTTAAATTAACCATGTGCTTCTATGAGTAGCCGATGTGTTTCAGCTGCAGATTGCTTTAAATGAAAGAAGTAAATTAACAATCTCCGCAAATGACGCTTACTTAGCTCAAAACATGACATCTTAACACGATGAAAACTAAGTGATGCTAGCAAAAAGTCAGACGTATTAAAAGGTTATACTGTTTACAGACGTGACCTCCACCAGGGAGACCACACCTTGTCGCGTGCCTCTTTTATCCCGGTGTGGAGGCTCGTCTGGGGATCCGAGCGGCTGACCCGGCAATGGTCTGGGAGAGTGTGGCCCTCCCTTGAGCGGGCTGGGTGGTGGAAAGGTGCTGATGCAGCAGACTGCCTCTCGGGCGCCAGAATAACCACTCCTGCGGGATCCTTGAATAAGGAATCCACGTAGGTCTCTCTATCAGCCGGAGCTGGGCCTGGGGACTCTCGAGAACAGCCAGGCGGACAATCCAGAGGCCAAGGGTTACCCCCCTTTGCGTTCGGAAGGAGGCGCCATGTGTATTATATCCAACGCCCAAATCCAAGGTGGGAGCCATCGTGCTGAAGGGTACTGACTTGGCCGCTGGGGTAGTAGCGGTCGCAAACGATGCCTCGGGAACACCGGGCGAACTTTCCGAGTACGTAGCTTTACAGGTACATGCGGGGTTCTGTGTCGGCGGACTTTTATTTCCCTAGCTACTCGTGGGATTCTTATGGAAAAAACTGTTCCTAAGAACAGTGAAGGCGAGGCCCGGGAGGATACAACGCCCTCGAGGACCTCAGTAGGAGCTACTGGCCAAGTGGGCAAGGAGGACGCAGCTCCAGGTAACAAGACTGGAGTGGTCCCCGAAACACTAACCAGTGTAGAGGGAGGCAGTATTGCCCCCAAGAAAAAGAGGCTGTGTGGCTCGGCCAGGAGGAAGTTCCGGCAGCAAAATGCTAGCGGGACTGGCACGTCTGGGCCTACCACGCAGATTAAGATAGGAATGAAGAGGCAACAGGGATTTGATAAGACTTCACCCTCGACATCCGGTATTGCTGAAAAGCAAAAGGAGGAGAGTGGCGGCAGTGACATTCAAGGAACCCTGCCCCCCAGGGAGGGAGGCTAGCGGGTGCCGGAATTATTACGGCTGCCCAACGGTCAAACCCACTTACATGTATCGTGGTGCATGAAGGATACACGGAGGCAACCATCACCTCGGAAATGTTTTCGCAATTCCGAGGGGTGGTGTCGAAGGTTATGTATAATGCATCTACTGACACATGGCCCAAATTTGATGCCTCCTTCTGCAAGGGAGGGGCCATCATACTGGTGGCCAACAACCCGGAGGTGAAGGAGTAGCTAGCCGCTAGACTGGCTACTCTGGACTTACCCTGGGAAGGGGCCAATCTGAAAATGGTGGGTGTAGAGCTCCTACAGACTAGAGTCAAGGCGGTGACGTGGATACCGGGGCCCCCGGAGAAAAGGAAAGGCTTGAGGGGCATAATGCATCCCTCAGGGGCAAAACAAGCCTGTGGAGGGTCGTCAACACCAAGGATGGAGAGAAAGGAAGGGCTGACGGAGGAGATAAACATCTCCTCGTACTGACCATGCCGGAATCGCACGCCAGGTTGTTGGCGGTGTTAGATCACAGACCCTGGTACCTCCTAGGCAGGACCGCCTTTAAGGTGAGCCGCAGGGAGGAACGGGTGCCTGTGGAGAACGTTGAGGGCGGAAGCACGATGGAACATTAAATGGCTCCATCGGACATCTCATTCCTCCAGATTAACTTGCACCACTGCAAAGACGCCTCGGCCGTTATGCTGAGGAGTTTGGCGGGGGTGCAGACATGCATATAGCTAATCCAAGAACCTTGGATAGTGAACGGTGCGATCAGGGGTCTAAGGTCGAGGGCCGCTTGCATTAGTGACTCAAAGACACTAAGGCCTAGAGCGTGTATTATTGTTAAAGGACCAAATGTGGTGCTGATGCTCGGTCTCTGTACTGGGAACCTAGCGGTGGCCTCGGCGGAGGTAGTAGGGATGGGGCGATTTGTTGTCACATCTGCCTACCTACCGTATGATAACAAAGACAACCCCACTGGAGAGGTTCGGAGACTAGTGGATTACTGTAGAATCAACAGTCTTCCAATAGTCCTTGGATGTGATGCAAACTCACACTATAGGGTGTGGGGTAGCACTAAGACGAACCCAAGAGCTGTTAAACTACTGGAGTATCTTGCGGGTACGAACCTCGAGATACTCAATGTAGGCGACACCTCAACGTTCGGAAACAGGCTAAGAGAGCAGGTAATATATATAACTATCTGCTCAACTGGGATAGCTAATAAGATCCACGGATGGAGAGTGAAGGAGGTGGAGACAATGACGGACGACTCTCTGATAACATACTCACTGGGGACACCCAATGAAGAGGAGTCAACCTGGCTGCGCGATCCTAAGTGTACAGACTGGCAGGGCTACAGAAGGTCCGTCGAAACTGCTTTTAAGGACTTAACTGTAGAGATCAGGGACAAGCAAACGCTGGAGAATGTCGCGATGTCTTTTAATCACGCTATCAAACACGCCTCCGAGGAAAATTGTCGCCCCAAAGGGGCGAGACCCAGGGGAGAGGTTCGGCGGAATAAGAAACGATGGTGGAATAAGAAACTGGACTACCTGAAAGAGAAGACTATGGTCCTCCGGAAGATAGCCAGGAGGTAGTGAGGTAGAAAAGTAGTGATTTTGATTGGACTGCATACAGAACGTCCAGGGACAACTACAGAGATACAGTAAGGTCAGCCAGAGAGACCAGCTGGAGAAACTACTGAGAAAGCATATGCGAGAGTAAGGAAGCGGCTAGGCTGAACAGAGTCTTGTCGAAGGACTCTGGCGCGGTCCTGGGCACGCTGAAGAGACCCGATGGCAGTTAGGCAGTATCGGATGAGGAGAGTTTTGGAATACCTTATCCAAGTCCACTTCCCTAACTTCAGTAGAACTACTGAACAAAATAACGATACAGTCACAGGAAATGACCACGGGACAGGTTACGCTAAACTGGGAGCTAACCAAATGGTAGCAAACCAGATTGTTATACCGGACAGGGTCAGATGGTCCGTAGGGTCATTTGGCGCATTTAAATCACCGGGACCGGATGGAGTCTACCCGGCCTTCCTACAAAGAGCCGGTGACTGTATAGTGGGCCCGATGACAAGAATGGCGCGGGCAAGCATCACTCTGGGTCATCTCCTAGCAAGATGTCTAGGGACCAGGGTGGTATTTATACCTAAAGCAGGCAAATGTGGTTATCCATCCCCGAAGGATTTTAGACCCATCAGCCTGACATCTTTTATTTTCAAGACTATCGAAAGGATGATTGATAGATTCATTAGAGACGACACCTTGAGAAGAAATCAACTCCATAAGGAGCAACATGCATACTGCACCGGAAGATCCACGGAGACGGCTCTATACAGAACCGTATCTGTGATGCGATCTCAGGTGGAGGCTAAAGGTATTTGCCGTAGGTGTCCTAAGGTTATCAAGGTGGCCTTAAATAGGCATGATATCCCTCCGTGCATCATAGAATGAATTGACCACATGTTGAGAAATCGCATCCTGGAAGCAAGCAAAGGGAGCACGACCGTAGGAGAGGGAATAGGGTCAGGGTGTCCACAGGGGGGGTGTCCTGTCCCCGCTCCTATGGTACCTCGTGATGGGCGAGCTCCTAAATAAGCTGAATAGCATTGGATGTCTGGCGATTGGTTATGCTGACAACATAATGATAATTGCCCGAGGGCCCTTTTTGGATCCCCTCATGGGAGTACTACAGGGTGCCCTTGAAGTGGTCGACGGATCGTGCAAGACGGACCGGTCTCTCGGTTAACCCAGGGAAAACTGAGGTCATAGTCTATACCAGGAGATATAAATGGAGTAAGAGTTGTGGCTTGACTCTTGGAGGGTATTCTCTGACCTTTAAGAAGCAAGTGAAATACCTAAGTGTGACCATTGATAGCAAACTATTATGGAATGAACACCTAGAGTGTGTATCTGGCAAACTGACGGCCTGTCTGTGGCATGTTAGGAGAGCCGTAGTCAGGACGTGGGGCCTCAAGCCAGGTATCATGAAATGGATATACGAGGTTGTCCTGAAACCCAGACTAATTTACGGAGCCCTGGTCTGGTGCGAAAGGATGGCTTGGGTGACTGCCAGAAACTCACTCGAAAGACTGATAAGCATGATAGTGAGGAGCATCTCCGGAGCGATTAGATCTACACCTACTGCTGCCTTGGACATGCTTCTCGAAATAGAGCCATTTAAACTGACCCTGCTGGGAGCGGCTGCAAAAGCCCTCCACAAATTCAAAAGATCGCTCAAAGAGATGAGCAGAGAGAATGAGAATGAACCTCGACGCCACGAACAGGAGCTTCCTCTTTGACAAAAAATATAAGGTCAATATCCCATCCAGAAAGGAATGGGAGAATGGAATGGTAAGCGTCCCCAACATTAAAGAGCTGTGGTATACAGATTGCTCTAAATGTAAAAGGGGTGCAGGCGCAGGAGTGTACCAAAGAAGTAAAGGAAAGGACCCAAGCTAGTGGCAATCCTGCGGGGAGCTGAGATGGCTGCGGAAGCGGCCCTTGACACCCACATTTGCCTCTGCTCAGACAGTAAAGGCGGACTGCAAGCTTTAAGCAGCTACACTACTAGATCTAATCTGGTAAGGAACTGTTACGAGGCCCTTAATAGACTGGCGAATAAGGCAACGGTCACGCTACTATGGGTACCGGGTCATTATAGAATTAAAGGGAACATGGTGGCAGATGACCTTGCCAAAATAGGAGCTAGAACTCCCTATAGCGGCCCTGAGCCGGCTGTAGGACTCTGCAACACCCTCATCAAGTGGGAGATAGAGAGGTAGATAATGGAAGAAAACAGCCGACTATGGAAGACAAATGGAGAGTGTAGGTAGGTTAAAGCCTTCACCTCCACCAATAATATAAAGGACTTGACCAGGGTAATCCTTGGCCTCAGTAGCAGAAGGGCAAAATTGCTCATTGAGATCCTCGCAGGTCACGGTAAGATTAACGCCCACGTGTGCAGAATAGCGGCTGCTGGTGAAGGGAGGGATGCGAAGGGTTTATCCATGCATCCGGAGGCCGGGAAGGCCCAACTCCTTAAAATAAAATAAAATAAAATAAATAAAACAGATGTCAACATATACTATACGACTTTTTACAGCTGATATTTTGTCATTTTTATGTCATTTTTCGATATTATCTCTCGCTGCGCAAGGAGAGAGAGACAGAGAGTTGATATCGCACGCTCTTTCGCTTTCGGGTTTGTCGGCGTAGTTTGGGTATTATTTTAATATTAATTTAGTATTTGTAGCGTCAGTTTTCAGTTTCGCGTGCTTATTTTTTCTTTTTCTGTACTTTTACGCCATAGTAATTTATTATAATTTTCCGCCTCGTGTGATATTTATTAATGATGTGTTAGTGTATTAATATTATGTATTGTAGTGTGATTTTCACACAATTGCCTATATTAGGTCGCCTATATAAGTTTGCTTCTGCACCGGAAATGAAAAGATCCATAACCACGGTGGTGACTCACACCATGAGAAAAAAGATGATCAGTCAATTTAAATACAGCCACACTCACAGAACTCCCGTATATGTATGCTACATGCAAGAGTAAATGAACAGTGTGCTTGACTGCTCGAGCCCACTGGAGTGAGTGATACAGCGCGCTTGCCCAGCCAACGACGTTGGAGTGAGAGAGAGCGCATGCTTGACTGCATCAGCGCGCGGGAGTGAGTAAGACACTGCGCTCTGCCATGCAACCGCATTGGAGTGAGAGAGAGAGAGCATGCTTGACTGCATCTGCGCATAAGAGTGAGTGAGACAGCGCGCTTGCCTTGTCAAGCTCGTTGGAGTGAGAGAGAGCACGACCGATGACTGGCCTATTGGAGAGAGAGAGAGAGAGAAAGGAGATGTATACCCGCGCGCGGTAGAGTGAGTGAGAGAGAGCATGCTTGTATAAATGCTGCTGACTGCGAGAGAGAGAAAGAAAGAATACGTGCACGCGGAAAATTAAGAATAATGCACGTGCTGCTTTTAATTAATTAATTAAATGTTAAATTAATTAGATTATGTGAGAGATGAATTTGTTTATATATTTCATTATATAATGAAATAAATTAAAATGTTAAATCATTTACTTATTATTACGCGCTTGTAAATTTAAAGCAATCATGCAATGTAGTTATTAGTACGAAGGAATATGTTAGTAATTAAATAATTATTGTTAAATAAATAATTATATTTATTTAATTATATTTTTGAATTTTTAGTAAAAGTTAAAGAGTGCGCGCGTGCATATAAGGTGAGAAATAGTAATGCGTATGCATGTATGTGCTGCTGCATACGTCTGCAGTGGTGCATACATACACGCAAATGTATGCGTATACCTTCAGTATACGTATACATATAAATTCGCATATATGTATATATATGTATATAGAATTAGAAATAAAGGCAGTCGGCGTGTGAAAGAATCTGCATGTAAGAGTTGAGAGAATATTAGAGTATGTGTATGTGTTATGCGGATGAGAAAATCGGTGTATGTGTGAAAATTCGTGCATGCAATATTGTACGTGTGCGTATTCTATAAATAGCTATATATGCATACGCTAAGCTACACCGTCGAGTCACTCGGACCGAAGCATGTGTATGCCTGTGTGCACGACATGTATGTGTGAATCTTAGCCGACACTGCTGTGCGCGGTATACATACTTCTGTATGCTGCCCCAGTGCTTGTGCGCAAAGAAAGAAAGAGAAAAAGAGAAAGAGAGAGAGAGAGACAGAGGTCCGAGTGTACAGCTGCGCGCGGTCCGCTCGCCCGGTGGCGGTATCCATGTATACCGTGCCGTGGCCAGCGTCGAAATCAAATGCGCGTGCGCGGCCCCGGGAGTGGGGCACAACCAATCCACGCGCGCTGTGCGAGAGAGAGAGAGAGAGTATGAGATGCGCGCGGAGGGGATCGAGAGAGAGAGAGTGAGAATGCGACGCTATAGCTATGATTTGGCTCGCGTACGAATCCCGCGGCATCTCGGACCCGGTGGGATTGCTTTCGAACCTGGCGTGCGCCACTTAGATTTTCTCTGTTGAAAAACGGTTTTATTAAATTAATAGCAAGCTTGTTGGAACTTATAATATAATAAATTAATTATAATATATAATATATAATATCAGGTATGTGAATAAGTCTTTCCCGTTTTTTTTTTCAAATTTTGAGCCTTTATTATGAAAAAATGGTTACAAATGAATTATTGAAAGTATTGGCCATCGCTAGCTACAACTTTTTCCCATCTTTCTGGCAACATACGAATCCCGTTGCGAAAAAATTCGACCGGTTTGGCCTCTATCCAGTCATCCACCCATTTTTTGGCTTCCTCGTAGGAATGGAAGTGCTGGTCAGCCAGGCCATGCGTCATCGATCTGAAGAGATGGTAATCAGACGGAGCAACGTCTGGACTATACGGCGGGTGGGGTAGGACTTCCCATTTGAGCGTTTCTAAGTATGTTTTCACCGGCGGTGCAACATGTGGGCGAGCATTGTCATGTTGCAAAATAACTTTGTGGTGCCTGTCGGAGTATTGTGGCCGTTTTTCTCGCAGTGCGCGGCTCAAACGCATCAATTGTCGTCGATAGACCTCGCCTGTGATCCTTTCATTCGGTTTCAGAAGCTCATAGTAAACCACGCCTAGCTGGTCCCACCATATACAGAGCATGAGCTTGGCGCCATGAATATTTGGCTTGGCCGTCGATGATGATGCATGGCCGGGTAGTCCCCATGATTTTCTTCGCTTCGGATTATCGTAACATATCCACTTTTCATCGCCAGTCACGATACGATGCAGAAAACCCTTTCTTTTATGTCGCTGAAGCAGCTGTTCGCAAGTGAAAAAACGCCGTTCGACGTCTCTCAGCTTCAGTTCGTACGGCACCCAATTTCCTTGCTTTTGGATCATTCCCATGGCTTTCAAACGCTTGGAAATGGTTGTTCGGTCAACTCCCAATGCTTCAGCAAGTTCTTCTTGCGTTTGACAAGAATCTTCATCAAGCAAAGTTGCCAATTCTCGATCTTCAAAGATTTGCGGCCGCCCGGAACGCTCCTTGTCTTCCACGTCGAAATCACCGCTTTTGAAGCGTCGAAACCATCCGCGACCACTTGAATCATCGACACAACCTTCTCCATAAGCCTCCTGAAGCAATCGATGCGTCTCGGCAGCAGATTTCTTCAAATTGAACCAATAAAGTGAAACTTCCCGCAAATGACGTCGACTCGGCTCAAATTTCGATATTTTCACGATATCAAAAATTTATGATGCGAAAAAATTTTAACTAATGTGTTAGTATGGAATTGTTGATATATGAATAAGCTTTGATTATGACATATGTAACCATTGAATACTCGCACAGTATTGGTGGCGCCATCTCTTACAAAAAACGGGAAAGACTTATTCACACTCCTAATATAATAATATAATATTATAAATAAGCGTATATTTTACTCTCGTGTACGTAGGTTTTGATGCATAAGCGGGCATTGATTCCGATATGCATCCGGGACTTCACGATACGGTCCTCTTACCCTGGGTTGCCAATACTTCCTTGGTGATTCGTGGGAATCGAGTTCAAATAGCCGTTATAGAGTCCGGCGTTGCTAATTGAAAATAAGTACAGGCCTGTACATAAGAATGATTTTTCAGAGCTTACTAACAGGTTTGTCTGTTTTTAAGCGGCGACGCGGATAGAGTGCGCACTACAATAAGCCAGATGTGTGGAGCAGTGGGCAAGGTAGGCTGCTGCGTCATATACTTCTTTGGCGTGGCCTGTTCCTAAGTAAAGGAGGTCTAGTTCAAGCGCCCTAGTCAATATCAACCACCTCGGCGTAAGAAATAATAATTACAAGCTACCTCTTATTAATGTATGTATATTTATTATTTGTATAGGTGGCGAGGAGACGAAAGGGACCATAGTGGAAGCAATAATCCGTGTATGGACGGAGAAGCGTTTATACTTGGTTACAAACGGATGTAAGGTCTATGTATCTTTAGCCACGGAAGACGCGTCAAGCGTCTACCTGTACTTTACAGACGATAAAATCGTTCAGACATCTCCTCACAGCCACGGAAAGAGAGGTCCTCGTCCGCGAATAGCCTCGTGGAGTTCAAAATTAGAAATGAATTTCTTAAATTAGAAATCCCTGAAGGGACAAACAGATTCCCTGTTTCGAGAGATGATCTAAGAAAGGCTCTGGAATATTTAGAGCGTAAAAATGAGGCTAGGATTGCAGATGCCAAAATTGAGGCAGCAAAAGAAAGAGCCGAGTTCTTTCGCCAGCAGATAGAATTGAATAAAGAATTAATACAGAATCTATCTCTGCAACTAACGGAGACTGTAAGGTTGCACGTCCTGAATCTTAATAACATCAAAGGTCAAGAAGTCAGAGAGAGAGAGAGAGAGAGAGAGAGAGAGAGAGAGAGAGAGAGAGAGAGAGAGAGAGAGAGAAAATTGCCTCGTATTAAAAGTATCCAAATTATAAAAGACGCAATCCATGAGCGAGAATGCGAAGAAATACGCAGAGCAAGAAAGTACAGGCTTAAGCCAGGAGGCTTGGCCTGAGGGCAACCCTTTTGCATACGGTGCATCACGCTCTGTCCTAACTATTGTTGAGGGCAGGGTGGTAAGTAGCTCAGACAAAACCTGGGACGAGGTAAGATCTAAAAATTATAATAATTTTGAAAACCATATTGATTCTAATATCTGATTCTATATATTTCAATAATGTATATATAAATAATTTGAATAAAGACACAGTGTATAATAAATATGTGTCAGATAAGATATCAGCAGACTGTGTGTCTAATTACGATGCGAGAAAAGATGTTTTGGTCCGAAAAGATGTGATCGAGGCTGACAAAGAATGTCAAAATACGAGAGGGGAGATGAACCAAAGTATTGATGTTGAGAAACAAGTAGAGTCACGCGACGATAACAATACCGCGTCAAACATTGAACAAATTGTGAATAAGCTGTTAGAAAATAAATTAAAAGAAAGATCAAGCGAAGATAAGATTGAATTACTCGCGGAACATCTTGAAGTGTAGTAAGTAAAGATAGTGGAGTAAGCAGGAAATATAAGTTAACGATAGATTCGCGATTTGAAATCTTTAAAGATTACTTAACAACTGAATTGAGAACGAAAAGATTAGACTACATTATTAGTACAGATGAACAAGAATTGAATAAGTATTCGGATAGGATACTAATAATCACTGTTGATCGATTAATCTTTTTCCAGGTAGTCAATGAAAATCATTCCAAAAAACAGACGCCATGACTTTGTCATCAGACTGCTGCGTTTTTGGATGCTTTGGGCGGCTTTCACCAGCCATACGCCACTTAGATGATTGCCGATTCGCCTCCGGAGTGAAATGTTGTATCCATGTTTCATTAATGGTCACATATCGACGCAGGAAATCCTTTTTATTTCGAGTAAATAGCGATAAACAACTCTCTGAAGCGTCGACTCGTTGCTGTTTTTATTCCACTGAAAGCAATCGCGGCACCCACTTGAAAGATACCTTTTTCATGCTCAATTGATCATGAAGGACTATAAATATGCTTCCAGATGATATCTGAATCGTTGCTGCAATCCCACGAACCTTTACTTTACGATATTTCATTGCGATTTTTAATACTTCACTCACATTTTCCGTTGTAACGGCTTCTAATGGCCTACCCGAACATTCTATATCGTTTTTGCCTGTATGACCATGTCTAAACTGAGCATACTATATTGATGTTATGTTTAACGAAATTAGGCAAAAATATTATATTATTGAGCTGAGAAATACTTTGCGTTTTGTAATAAGTAAATGTCTTGTATGCAAACTGCGTAAAGGCCAATCGCAAAACACTTTGATGTCAGCGTTGCTTGCGGGACGTCCTTCCTGCCTTTCGAATACGTCCATTTAGCTACCGTAGAGTAGACTATTTCGGCCCTATGAATGTAGAAATAGGTTGACGAAAAAAAAACACTGGGGCGTATTGTTCACTTATTTAGGTACGCGAGCCATTCATTTAGAGATAGAGCATTCTTTAAGTACAGATTCTGTCATAATGCTATTACAGCGAATGTTGGCTCGAAGAGGTTGTTCCATCGTTATGTAGAGTGGCAATGGAATGAACTTATGAGATGCAAGTAAAGAATTTAAAGAAACGCTAGCTGAACTAGATACTGAAAAATTTCCGAATTAGCTCTGAGAAGACGTTTTGAATGGCGATTTAATCCCCCCGATGCGCCGCATATGGCCGAAGCCTAGCAGCGATTGATTCAATCTGTAAAAGTCGCTTTGAATGTAATATTAAAGGAACATACGTCCAGTGAAGAAATATTACATACGGTTCTTGCAGAAGCTGAACATTCTGTGAACACGCACGTGTCTCATGATCCACGAGATAAAGAAGCATTGATGCTTAATCATTTTTTAATCGGCACTTTGTCAGGTGAGATAAAATTAGAACGAAATAATTTACAAGGTTTCTGTTTTCATAAACAATGGTGAATAGCTGAACATTATGCTGATGCGTTTTAAAACGCTGGTTGCGCGAATATCTTCCGAATTGAATGGAAAGATGAAAATGACACGAGTCTGATAAATCTTTAAGATTACGAGATATCGTACTTGTAGTGAATTTGCAAAGTTTGCGTAATAGCTGGAAAAAGAGTACTCTGACATGTGCTTTTCCAGGAGTAGATAAAGAAGTTAGAATGGCAGAGGTACACACATCTATGGGTGATTATATGCGACCAACACGTAAACTTCTTAGATTATTAAGTACGAATGAAGTACAAAATTAAATTAATTTTATACCAGGGAACGATATGTTACGAACAGAATAATTTAATATAATAAGTTTAAGTGCGTAGAAATCAAATAGAATATAAAGAGTGAATTATTTATGTTTAATGTTTTGAAATTTATTGAAATAAGATATAAAAATATAAAATATAATATAAAATATATAATATAGTATAAAATATAATATAAAATATATAATATAATATAAAATAAAATATAAAATATGCAAAAAATATAAAGTTTGTTGAAATAAGGTATAGAGATTAAGCGGAAGGATATTGTGAACAAAGTCGTAAATGTAAACATGCGAAGTGACCGATGATTCGGATGCAACATGAAACGTGATCGCTAAAAGAAAAAAGCAAATTTATGTGTATTTATGTATTGATAATGTAAGAAGGAGTCAGAGATCGCGAAATATTCATTTATAGTTTAAGTAAATTTATTAAGAATTTGTGAAATAGAATGTTATATTATTAATCTATTGAATACTTTAAAAGTATCTAGTAAATGGAAACCATGCACCTCCAGTCTTTATAGAATAGCGACTTAATGTACAGGTTCACCTGTAGCCGAGAAGCCGTAATTTACGAGCTCGAGTACGTTCGAGACCGATTTTCTAATACAAAATAATATGAAAATTTTAATTTTCTCATACGGGCTCTGTTATTACAGTGCCCGCGAAGCTGCGTTGCTAACTTATAGAGTTTGGAAGTTGTGTGTGCGCGGTATAAAATTTATCTTTTGTAGAAATTTGATGCATGGGAAGGGACGGCGCTACATAAACGATCGCTCGCCCGATAAACGACACATGTGGACCCTTTCAAAGGTAAGATTGTTGTGTATTCTATCAATAAAGAAAAGTATTCAAAATTATGCCCCAGAGTTTGTTCTTATTCAATATTCTTTAACGATATCGGGTATATTATGGCTTTTCTGACGGCACCTTTCTAAATTTTTGTAAATGACTATAAATTGCTTTAGTTTAATATTGGAACAAAAATTAAATTTTTCACCTCATGATCAAGCATATTTGACGTCATTTAGTAGTGTGTTATTGAATAAATTTAAATCCATTTATCATTATTATTATAAGTGTGAACGAGAGAAAGAAAGAGAGAGAGAGAGAGAGAGAGAGGGAGAGAGAGAGGTAGAGAAATAGTGTATAGCCTTTACTGTAGGTGTGCAAAGTATATGGTAAAGGAAACGATTGGGGCCATTGGAACTTGAACATGGGGAGACGTTGATTTGTAAATTATTTGTTCGCAAAACATTTATTTGTATTTTTCATTAAATTAAAAAAGCAAATGGGATACAAATCTACATTATATTATACAACACGAGCTCATTTACGGTAGCCTAGAAAAGAGCGCATAATAATGTCTAATAATGTAACTATTTCAATCGGAATAACTTCTAACTGCCAATATTAAATTATCAATTATCTTTTCTGTATTATAAACTTATATTTGGCCACCGATCTGATCCCCAGAATATTAGAAAATTTCTTCTCTGTGAACATGTTTTGCTTATTGATTTCTGCAAATAAATATTTCTTAATAGAGAGTGTGTTGTTGATCTTATAAACTTGCGCAAATTAATACTGTTCTGAGAAGTAATGATGTTGCTGTATCTCTGTGGGAGTCTATTTATTTCGGCTACTAACGGATGGAATTGACTATTAACGACTAACTCGGGATTCTAATTTTTGCTGTTTCACAGTCGGTTCTGTTGGTTTTCCTAGCAGGCTTGACGTTTCTTTTTTCATTACAAGTTCTTAAAGACTTCAATCTTCGAGCATATATAAGATATTGTCACTATTCATATAACCAATCAAAAATCATCTAATGACTGTAATTCCGAATACAAAAAGGTTCTAAAATATATCTATATGTGTGGAATTCGATTATATAAACACAGCTTTTAATTACTAGAGAGCAGTATTCAGCTGGAATTTTGGAATAGAGCATTCTGGCTATTGTCTACTTTTCGATGGTTCTGTTAAATCTTTTAGCGCTGCCGTTGTTCTGGAGGGTTCAGACATGTCATCTGTACTTCAGCCCCAAGAGAGTTGAACAGACTCATGGATTTAGAGCGTGAACTCCATAGTTTTATTGCACGGAAAAAATAAAACTTTTTATCTGATCCTAACGTATTTCCCATACTTTGAAAGCTTCTGTATAAATAATCTGTCATTTAGTTCTTTTGTCTCATGAGTTATGCACTATCTAGTCGAATGCAATAATCAACCAGTAATTATAGTTATAGGATAAATTGATCACCTTTAGAATCTAATGTCGGATTATTAGGATCCATCAGCAAAGAAGGAGAAACAGCGGGCGCGTGTACAGTCTGCTATTAAGGGGAGGGGCAAGGTGGCAGGCCAACAAGATGCCGAAGAGGGAAGTAGGGGAAGCGAAGGATCCAGCAAAAAAGAAAACAACTGCACATCAATACGTCTATATATATATATATATATATATGTATATATATATATATATATATATATATAAGAAATGCGCGACTAATTCTTTTCTCTATATCGGCAAGTTCGGACTGACTTCAACCACGACCAAAAATGTATTTATTTAAAATTATCAAATTTTGTTTTAGTGTACTTCAATTGACAAAAAGTATTTCAAACAAAAGTTGTAGATCTTATCAAAATACATTTTTTGTACTATGCGCTGAATTTCTACAAACAGCATTTCTCAAGAAAAATATATTCGAATGTATCTATATTTCGTATAAACGTAGAATTGTTCTGGAGATCCCGAAACGGAAATGTTGAACTTTTCTCCAAAAATATATAGTTTGAGAGAGAAAGAGAATGGATTTTGATCGCGATTGGAATCAGTCCGATCTTTCCGAAATAGAGGAAAGATTAGTGCACATATTTCTTATATGCAAGCATTACAAACATATATATATATATATATATATATATATATATATACGTATCTACGCGCAGTTCTTTTCTCTTTCGCTCAGTCCTTCACTTCCCCTACTTTCCCTCTTCGGCATCGTGCCTGCCTGCCATCTTGCCCCTCCTCTTAAGAACAGTCTATAGTCGCGCCCGCCGTTTCTCCTTCATTGCTTTAAATGTGTTATTTCTATTATTTTCTATTCGGACATTTTTCAGCAGTGCACTGCAATTACCGATAATCGGCATTGCAGACGGACCTTGTTCGAGCACCTACCACTGTAGGCTGTGGCACCAATCTTGGAGCCATTGATTTACATGGGCCCTGGCAATATCGATTCATCTCGGGTATAATACTTTCATTGATCTGACACATTTCGCAATTTTTGGGTTCACTAAGATTATTAAGACGAAATTTATCTTTTAGCCCGGATCCTGTCGTATATTTATCAAATATTTACTTGAAAAAAATGTGGATCTAAGGTGACATAGGAATATCTTTCCTATGTTAGACCTCCCTTCATTTAATTTCTTTACAGATATATATATATTGTGACAGCCTGAACGGCTGTACAATATAGCGTAAATAGAAAATGCACCGCAATATAGCTCGTGAGCGGAAATCATTTCAGATTTCCGTATCAAGGGACCAATCAGCGAACCTTCCGCGGAAAATCAGGCGAAAAGAAGAAAAGCCCGCTAAAATTATCCCGGCTCGATCCACGCTATCTAGTATCTAGGCAGAAGAACAGGGAAGTAGCGAGGAAGCAGAGGAAGAGCGGCGTGAAGAGCACTTTGCTTCGAGACGTCGTTCTGTGTAAATACTTCGTTTTGCGCAGAGCATAATCGAACTGTTCGCTGTATATCTTATATTGTCGAACTTCTGATTTTTCTGCTTTTCGTATCGTACGACGCAGATCGTTCAGTTGTTATACCCGCTCGGAAAATTGGAATTCGCGGATAATTCGCCCGGTGTCGCTCAGCCTTGCTTCACGGTCCACGAAGGTTCCAGGGGAGCTCCGGTGCTAAAGGCGTTATAGACACTCGCAGTCAAGGATTACAACAACGTCAAAGGCTACGCCGTCCGGCTGCGACGAAGTACACGCCTTCCCACAGCGCAACAACCTTGACTAGTCCAGAGCCCACAAAGCCCACAAACTTTTACTTTTTCTGTGCTTCCTTTTTTTTCTCTTTTTCTTTGTATCACTCACCTGTGATCCACTGAGGGGACTCTGCTATCCTGTAATAGATTAATCGCGCATACGGAGAAGGGAAAGGGAGAAGGAGCAAAATAACAAATTATTTAAACTTAATAAATATAAGAAAAAACTAATACGAGGGTAGCTCAATAAGCCTTTACAAAAAGATGGAAAAAAAATTGTTTGGAGTAAATTTTTTTTTATTTTCAACATAATGTCCTTCTAGTTTAATACACTTTGACAGACATATCTCCAATTTTTATAAGCCTTCAGAAAAGTATGATTGTTCTAGTTCCTAAAAATAAACATTTGTGTGAGCGATGACCTCTTCCTATGACGTAAACCATTGTCCGTTGAGTCATTTTTTTAAATTTGTAAATAAGAAGAAGTCACTCGGGGCCAGATCTGGTGAGTACGGTGGATGGTCTATCAATTCAAACTTCAATTCCTGAATTTTAGCCAACGAAACTGCGCAGCTGTGCACTCGTGCATTATCCTGAAGAAAGAGGATTTTTTTTCTTCAAATGAGGACGATTTTCTTCTATTTGCTCATGTAGCTGACTTAATAATAACGCATAATACTTTCCAGTAATCGTCTGTCCCTTTTTCGAATAGTCAATAAGGATAATACCACGTGCATCCCAAAATACAGTAGCCATAATCTTTCCAGCAGATTTTGCTTTTAATAATCCATTGTATAATAATAGACTGTTCTTTCAACTCGGGAGTATAGTCGTCTATCCGTGTTTCATCTATAGTGATTAATCTTCTGTTAATGTACGGCCACGTTTAAATTCATTTATCAAATTGTCTACTGTTGCAAAAACAGGGGCAGATGTACCATGAACTGAATCCAACTGAGCTGTTATTTCTTTTGTTGTTAAACCTTTTAAATATCAATGTTTAATCATCGCTCCAAACTCACTTTTTTCCATTTTCTTAAACACATAAAAGTTATTTACTTCAACTGACGATAAAAACGAAACCACTAGATGAATATGGCTGCAACTTTGCAAGATAGCTAGTGATGAATAATGCTTACTAGAAACAGGCGATTTGCGATGCTACGAGCGCCATCTCTTAGATTTTCAGTATGTATAATTTAAATGTATATATTTCATCAGTTTAATGATTATTTAAGAATTTATGGTTCATAAAAGAAATCTTACGATTCGTAACTTTAGTGTTTTCATTTTTTCCCCTCATTATTATCAAGCTCTTGCAACATCTTATGTGTCATTACCATGGTTAAACATCCATCTACTGCTGATTGAGCAGCTACTCGAAGTTGCATCAGAAATAATGAAGCAGGAACTAGACTCCTTTATCTTTAGCATTATTATTTTTTTGATATTTCTTGAATTATTCTTTCTGTTCACAAATTTTCTAAAATTATTCGCAGTTGCACATTCAGATACATTTGTAATATTTTCATGTTTGCATATCTTGATAGACACTATTTTTCTTTGTAATATCTTCAAAACTATTCGTAGCTTCTTTTCCAATTTATTATTTTTATTTACAAACTGTTTCTATTATTGATTGCTAATATTTTAGCTCGATTATTCTTAATTATAATATTTTTAATATTATATGAACCCGCTCTTCTGGATTTATTGTTTTTATTTGTAATAGGTTTAGTATTTTTTTATTACTATTATTTCAAATTTATTATTTTGATATATGCCTTCAACTTGTTTAAAGTTTCTTCACCAGATTTAGTATATTTATTTATAATAATTTCATTATTATGCATCCTCCTTTCTACAGCGTCAGTATTTTTTATTTATGATATTATCTAAATTATTCATTTTTTTATTCATTGTCTTTATCAGCAGTATTTTTTATTATTATTTATTGATACTGTTTTAGATTGATTATTTTTAAGTATTATATTGGTATAATTATTTACAGTTGTTTTTTTTAGAGTCATTGTTGAGATTTGCAATATTATCAGTATTATATAATACAATTGTTTTAGCTGCACTATTGATATTTATAGTATTATCAAAATTATTTATAGTTGCTTTTTTGGAACGTGATGGTGTACTGTATTCTGAGTGAGAATGCGATTCTTGAAGGCACAATTGACTCAAAAAAAGATACAGGCACTATGGCGTTCACACTTTCTCGCGTGAGTTCGTCCCAGCACTCTAGGCCGTGCGATGACATCGGTTATGTAACATAACCTCACTCCCCTCAGCAGGCGGCTTAAATATATATTAAAATTCTTTAATATCGGTGAATATTTCTGTTATAAGATGTGAGTAAGAAATTTAAACCACTTTCACCACTAGTTCTCTTATTATATTATCATTATTATAATTTGCTCTAATCTCTAACTATTTTTTACACTTGTTGCTTTAACTGCACTAGTCAAAAACACCTAGGTTTAATAACTTTTTTCTAATAGTTGAATTGAAACTATCCTTTTGCCTTTTATTCAAGTAAACTTCTGCACTCTGTTCTACATATTTTTTGAGAGATATTAAATTCTTAGAGAAATCTTTGACTTTTATTATATTAACTACATTTATGCTGCCTATGTTCAAATTAACTTCACTTTGCTTGCATTCGCAAGTTTCTATGTAATTTCTCAAACATAAACTTGATATTTCTTAAGTGCTCGATATCGTCTGAATCGATTATAAATTTCAAGACATTAAATTTTCTGAATTTTCTGAAATCATTTTTAAAAAATAGTTATAATAAACTTCTGCAACATTCTTACCAAGGGACTTCTCACAATTCTTCTGTAAAACGGAGCGGAACGGATTCTTCGCCCGCTTTTTTCCTTCAATTACCTTGGATAACAAATCCGATTGGTTTACGTTTCTTAAATGTCCTAGATTAGAGTCTTGGTCTGCCTGATTTGAGATCTTCCTGGTTGTTTTTCATTACCTTTTGCTCTTTTTGAACGACAGTTTCTGGCTCTCTGATTGGCAAACATTTTATACCTGTAACAGAAAATCTCTCCGGGTGTTGAACACCTAGTAATCAGATAACTATTAGTACTACAGGTATAATAGTTTATTATTGCTCCTCCCTGCACCCTTTATTGTAAATTCGGCTTGGGTCTCGGCTTCGCTTGCCTCCTTGTAAATAGCAGACGCGAACTTGTCACGCGGACATTCAAAGAGTTTACTGACGCATCACTCACTGATCTTGAAGCAATTTTTTTATCTCTTGTTGTGCCCTTATATAGACAGCTTGCATGGATAGTTTCAAGGAGTGTATCTGATACAGAGCTATAAAATGTGTTACATTTTTCATCATCCAACAATTTATTAGAACGCAACACACTGTCAAAGTTACGAACCTTATGTTCGAAATGATTTTCAAAATTCGTTGCTCTTTCTTTTACTTGGATTGTAGTGACCGATGTAGAATCTAAATATTTATAGCATATTTTTTATATTATAACATTATAGTATATTTTTTCCTAAGCGCAGGTATATTACTATATTGTTAATGCGATTTTTTGTCCGGGCCCGAGTATTTTATTTTATATGTTAATTTTCTATATGTTATTTCCGAAAAGGCTTATATTATTATAATGGGTATGGAATATCGTGCATTATTATAGTACAGAAAATAGTGACCATTCAAATTTATATAATAGGATATACTTTCAATACGTAAAATTATATCTCCGATTAATCATAGTCGATGAGACATATAAATGAATAAATAAATACCTTAATATATCGGTAAATCTAAGATATACAGAAGAGTACAGCAATCATCGCCGGACAATACATAAGTTGAAATAATAATAGTCTTAGATATGCAAATATTTAATTATAAATCATTAGAATAATATATTATGATATATATATACTTATATGTATATAACAATAATAAATAATTAATTAAACCAAATTCTAATTTATTCAATTAAAATTTTGTATAAATAAAAAACTGATAATCATTTAGAATTATTAAATAGACTGTAATCTTGTTCTTATTATAAATATCCGGAGCATATATATACAGATTATTGGATTTCAAGGATTTTCGTTTATACAAATATCTTTGCGATGTGCGACAGATACACAGGAGCATATATAATAGAGGCGACATAGGGAAAAAATTTTTTGAATAAATTGAAAGCATTTTTTTCATAATAGGATACAATATTGTAATGCAAGTTACTTTTAGAATAAAAAATAAAAATAATGTAATCATAATAAGAAAAGTATTCTTTAAAAAATTAATTTACTGTAATTACAAAAAGGCAGAAAACTTTTTAATAAAGAAAAGATGCTCCTAGATATTTTAAAAAGTATAAATATTGTAATAGAATAAGGTAAACATTACCTGCTATCAAATCGCCTGTGTATAGTATATCGATGCGACGACAGCGCAAGGCGCGCACAACGAAGAAAGACGCGGTCAAACTGCCGACCTGGAAAGACGCCTTTTGAACCCGCTCGCGCTAAGGCACGATACGATCAGGAAGATCGTAGAGGAAAAGAAGCCAAGGGCCCAGACAACTCCACTTGCGAAACAGCAAGTACCATTGCGTACCTTCGTTAGTAGATCGCGCGACCTCCTAACCTTCATCGCGTCCATTCACCAAGTGTGGTACCAATCCCCGCGACAGGACTTGCTCGGAATCAAGTCAAGTGCCGCACAATTAGTTATTATCAAATTCCGTGTGCGTGATCTTCTTGAATAAGGGGATCTTTTCATAATTAAATAGTGCAGAGTTCAATACTCTTTATGTCCCCATTGCCTCTTTTCACATCTGCCAACAGATACCACTATATTAGTAGCCATGCATGCGCAGCGCACTGGTTATAAATGGTGCCCAATGTGTAGAGCCGGTGGAATACGACGCAGCTAACTACGCAATGACATACGAAGTGCGAGCTAGAGAAAGTGACAGAGTATAACCTCTGCAACTTTCTGTATTATAATCCTGCTATATATATCTGCATGATTAGGGATACTTGTTTTGACTTGCCCTCTCCTCAATAAGTACTGTTGTAAATTGTAAATTTTCCGCCAATAGAAAATGCATATATGATCGCATAGTTGTATGACCTATATTTATAAATTATAAAAAGTAGCATGGAAAATCAGCCCCTCTCGCTTCATGGTAAAATTATTGTCAATGAAATCAATCCAAGTTAAACTACTAATTTAGCCATGCTTGATTTTGCCCTAACCGTGGTATAGGATAATAACTATAATATAACAATATTCTATATTTATAATAAGCATGCATGTACCAACAACCTGGAATTTACATGCTTACTAAATAAAGTAAACAGGCAAGTATTTTGTGGATAACTATGCACAAGGTCGAAAAATCCTGTGAATCTGTAATAAACACAACATGATAATGTTAATATGTCGAAGTAACTGTAAGTAAACACTTTAAGAATATCCACAAGGTATTCGTTGGGAGCATTTTGAAAAATTGGCCTATATGTAATGATAATAATATAATAATAACGTTGAAGAATATTAGAATATCAGTAGTGGGTTTTCTCCCTATAGTGTATATGGAACAAAATACGTGTGCACTGTAAGCTAACATAACTATTATGTAAACTTTTCTAGTGATAAATGTAGCATAAAGCGTATGTGCATACTTTCTTGATACATATACGATAGTAATTGGTACGTTTATTTAAATATATTAATTATTGTATTACTATTAATATTTATTGCCCTATTAAAATATTATTCAACTTTATAATATATTTATTTTATTGATATATTGTGGTATGAATTATTCTGTGTATAATTGTTACATTACATGTTAATATACTATTTTATTTTCCCGCCACATATGTGAATTTTTACCCACTCCGCTAAGACCAGAGCGACTAGGTTACCAAACCTGGAGACGTCCCTACCCCCCAGCGGTGTACACATTATTCAAGGAAGCAAAGCACATGTGATGATGCACCATCTAGAAATGCAGGAATTAGTAGGAGCTATGCAGCAGGTATGAGACGCACAGACAAGTATCCACAGATGAGATGACTGACGAGCAGTTCGTGAGACGTTTATGAGGTTGGTTGCCATCTAGAAAACGGATAAATGGAAGACGTAAACCAGCCCAAGTGCCCAGAGAAAAGAAGAACTCTGAGGACGACATAGCACGACCCGAATACTGTCCAAATATGCTCCTAACGTGACCAGCTTCCATACCCTCAGTAGACACGTTAGTTAGACCAATGGTTAAACTATAAAAAAGGTTACAACCCCTTTAAACTACTGTGTGAAGTCGATCCAATTGCCTGCATTGAAGATTTAGCACCGCGCAAGGCGAAGAGCAATTATTTTGCCACACCTAATGACTTCATCCCAGCATTAATTGAGCTAGTGGTAAAACTATAACTAAACTTTATATCTCCCAAAAGATTCCACCCATCCCTGCCCTCTTACTTTACCAATATCCATATGTTAATCGGGATTAACATAAGAATACAAAAGAATCTAGGGAAAATTAAAGATTCGATCATGGATTGGCAATGTACGTGACGATTTCTCTTCTCTCATTCCTAAAACGATACCAACGTGCGATGCAAACCACAAGAAGAAGGGGAATGCGGTCGAAGTGTCGAGCCGTGAACACGCGTTTGAATTCGCTGGCCCTAAGTCAGGATACAATTAGGAAGATTATAGAGGAAAAGAAGGAGCAGCCAGCGTATTTCCTTGTACCCTGTACCGTTCATCTTCAACATGGACCACTACCAGGGCACGATGAGGATGCAGGACCCGAGCGTCGTAGATGCAGCGCAGCCAAGCATGCCGCCATGTTGGAGCCGCCGCTTGCCATTACCGTCGCATGGTATGTGCGCCTGTTTGTCAGGAACGACAGCATGGGAATTAGGTAAGGGGACTGACGCGGATGAGGATGGGCGAGGTGCGGGTGTTCGTTTGGCACAGTAACGGCGGGGCCTACCGCTAATCCTATCGTTTCTGTCTCTTACAGGAGGAGATCGAAGCTCATACATAAAATCAGAGGGTAATTGCCAGACCGATACGTAGGCAGCCACTGCTGTCTCTTCTCTCTCTTTCTCTCTCCGCTGCGCTGGGACTCACTACCCGTCGTCCGTGCTACCGTTTGATCTTCCCCCTCTCTATAGCGATAGTGCCTTTCTCTCTCTCACTGCAGCTCGGCGTTCTCAGTGTGGAAAGAGACATGCGTGTCTTTATGATGGACTGCTGGACAGTTGGTGAACTCCTCAAGGTTGTTCAAAATCCGGAGCTAAATAGTGTAGGAGTGTCTACGAGTACGTGCTGTTGGTTCGAAGGTTCAAATGAGAAGAAGGGAATGCGTTCACTCCTTTTGCGGTTCCTCTTTCCGCTTGTTCACTCGGTGCGCCCTCTCGTGATTCGCGAGTCTGGTATTCGCGATCACCCACGAACACATACGCGACCTCCAAATCGGCGATCACAAATTCTTCCTCCCAAAACCGACGTAAGGGAAGTGTTTGATCGCGATTAGTTCCGATTTGTACGGTTATGCTGCGCGATATTTTCATCGAAAACTGAAGGGATCATGACACGAATTCTGTGAGCTAGGGATGAAACGAAAAACGAAGTACCTGCGAAGTACCTTTTGTTGCTTACAAAATAAAGAATTTATTATAAGATCCGCTGATGTTTTACATCGGTCATAGATATTCCGCTGGTTGCATGTAAATCTAATTTTCTGTGGTGTCATTTGTATTGCCGGATGTGTACTTTTTTTTCGTTGTTTTTATTTTTCTAATCCTATTCTAAACTACAGTTTGTAACTAATTTGCAGTCAATCAAGTAAGAGCATGGACGATTTTACGAACAGCTAATGAATGATTTCGCTCTAATTCCTTCGCGAGATGATATAAGAGATGATATCCTGATAGAGAAAATCTTAGTCCTTGATGCATTATAATAATAGATTATAATATTCTAATTATAACATTATCATATAAAGATTCAGTTATCGTTAATCTTTCGAAAAGAATCGCGTTCAACGCACTGAGTGCTAAGTACGCGTCGCGCTACGGGGCTGTGTTCGTTTGCATCCATCCAAAAGTTGCCACAATGTCGCAATCATCTGTTGCTAAATACACGAGAAAGTCGAATGAATTTATACATAAGTGGGTACAGCGATCTAAAGTGGCTAAAAGTTTCTATGATTTACCAGAAAGTGGCTCGGTAGGAAAAATGAACAAGAAAGATGAAGAAAAAAAAGTGAATCTGTTTTCGCGGAATCCTGCTTTAACACTGCGGCAAGGATAAGTAAAATTAATGGCAGAAAGTTTAAATATATCCTACGAAACATCCGAATACATCTTCGTACTCATGATCTGAAATGGCTCTATACAATGAAGAAGCCTTTGTTGACTGAAAAACATGTGACAAAACGACTCGCTGGGGTGCATGAGAATATTGATAGAGATTTTGAAAATTTCATTATGATTGATTGATGAATGATCAATATGGGTAGGGATTCGGCTCTTTACAATTGTTTATTGACAGCTTAAATGCCGAGAAAATGATAAAAATCTATAAAAAGGCTTAACTGCAATTTGCCAATCGATGGTTCATCAGAAAAAATGAAGATTGGATTCTAAGGGAGGACAACGATCCTAAACACCGCAGCAATCTGCATACTCAGTGGAAGACTCAATCTGGCATTATTACACTGGATTGGCCGTCATAGCTGCCCAATGCAAACCCGATTGAAAATGTGTGGGCACGTGCCTTATCAAATTCATTGGGTCTGGAGATCGTTGACACTAGAATACGCCGTCAAATTAGTAGAAATCATGCCTTGCAGATGACAGGTAATTATCGACGCCGGTGGTGACTGGACACATTATTGAAGTGCATCATTGTTTGTAATGTGTACAATGCATTTATAAATATGAAAGTTTCATGAAATAAATTTTTTTATAAATTAATAGGACCACGCTCTTACTTAACAGACTGTAAGTATTCCTTCTGATTATGAACTAATTTTTCAACTGCTGAATCTATTATTAATCCTTAACTAAGTTATTCTAATTCTATTTTACCTATCCTAGTTCTTACTTGCTACTATTCTCTTTCTAAGTTCTATAATCGAGTATCACTAATTTAATTCTAATATATGTATTGATGCTGGTATCTTCTACTTGTACTGTCGCCGGCTTGGCTACTCGCACGTTCTATCCATTTTGCATCTTTTCTTTATTGGCTGCGGTGATCTTTGCTGAAACATTTTGGTGATTTAAATAATGTGTCAGCTGATTGATTCAGGTACACCATTGGAGGGACGGGCAATTAGCCTACTGTATTTGGAGCCATGGTTCGCTCTGTTATTATATTTATCCTTGCCCGCCGACGCTGTGACATCCCGGTATACTTAATCGAAAAAGGGAATTGCTTCTACATTTATTTTTCCTGATCATCCAGCGCATCACCTTACTTTGCTTCGCGGACTGCTGACATTTCCGGTGAATGTTATTTTCGGTCATTCTTCTACTTGTTGGAGTAGACTGTTACGCCTGGCATGATAATCGTAACCGGCTGATGGCTTCCTACTGCACCAGCTACTTTCTGTATCGTATGGACTATAGTTCGTCTAGCTGACGTACCTCCGCTTTTTCTGCCACTGGTTGGCTCGGCACCTGACGTGTCGTTTTTGCCTCCTTCGCCGACTGTGCGTCGCCGTCGCCTTTTCCCTTCCAAGATGATAAGACTGCGGTTGACGGCCCCGGACAGGCCGTACACGTGTATTTGGGCGCATGGCTGTAGTTTGTCTAGTCCTGAGGATAGAACGTGATTATGTCTACACGTCCAAAAAAAAGAAACAAAGTTTGCTCAGTTATGTTTTGTTACACATAAACAATCCCAGTCGCACCTAGCTTTCGCTTTATCGGTCGATTGTGCTCCAAAACTTTTTATTAATTGCTTAATTTTTCTATTAGTTCTTGCGGTTATATGTTTACATGTTTCTAGACTAGTATGTAGTGCTGATCTACTCATTTAGGAAAAATAAAATATGTATAGTTCTGAATTAATTGTTAAGATATATGATTAGATTGTCTTATATATTACCGTATAATGATTTAGTGTCAATACTTCCCAATCTACCAATTCATGTTCCTCTATCGGTTCTGCGACCAGCGCCTTTTCTAACGTTGCAACTAACTCCTTGCTCTAGAGCAGTTCCTTATCTAGCGTTTTTAACGCGGCATAGTTTTTTTTTGGCTCAATAGAGTTTTTTCTGCTTTGGAACCTGGTCCTAACTTCTTCATCTTTAGGACAGACTGTTAGGACGTGCATATATTGCTCTCTCTCCCTCAAATGGAAGCAAGTGTTGGCGAAAATCTTTAGATTTTGCATTCGCTGTGCCACTCACTGTGTGTTCCGATACGTCGGTATTTTGCGCGGGTTACGCCTGAAATTCATAAAGGCCAGTGATGTCTGCATTCTTGTGTGAGACTGAGATCCCAGTTTTTATGATCATGTTTGACAAAGATGTATATCATCGTTTTGATTGATGAATTATCTGTTCGACTGGGTTAATCTGGGTATGGTAGGGTGAAATCAACTGGTGCACGACGCCCAGTTCTGTCAATCTGTGCTTGAGCCAATTATTGATAAATTCCATGCCATTATCGGTTATGAAATATTTAGGGCAGCTCCACTTGAAGATGATTTGATGTTTGAATGCCTTGACGATTGCCTGGCCATTTGCCACTTTAAGTGACCAAATTACTACGTATTTTGTGAATAGGTCCAAGAATACCAATAGGTACGTGCACTGTCCTTTACTAGCTGGAAAAGGCCCCATTATATCTGGTGCAAAGCTGGTCTACGGTACTTCTATGTTTCTTTGTACCATTAATCAGGTAGGGCTGCGTTGCGACACCTTGCATATTTGGCCCTCGAGGCGGTGCTTATGTACTTGTGTACATGCCTTCTTATTCCATGCCAATAATAATTCTGGCTCACTTTATTGTCATGGCACTCACGAGCCACCCGCTCTTGATCAGCTAGCGATACGACTAGTTTCCAGTCGCCCTGACTGTCGCCTAGCGTCTTCGTGAGTACATTCGAGCGGTGTTCATAGATTTTATTATCTGTTATTGTCCAGTCCGAATACTTGACTTGTTGATCTCGGATTTCTCTAATCTTTCAGTCGTACCATTTTTCTCTTTCGATGTTGGTGAGGGTGGCGGTATGAGTTTCGGCTCGCTGGGGGGGGGGGTCTGGAAAGAACATCTAGTATGTGGTGTAGAACTATTCTGCGGTGAAAGATTTCCATGTTCTTGCCTATAGCGCGGTAGCCATCTTTCTAGGTGACTCGTTAGGTCTTTAAGCGTATATCACCATTTCAGGCTACTATGAACTGTAATAACCGTAAACTTATCCTCAAGCAGATATCGGCGGAACTTTTCCATGATCCATAGAACGGGCAGACACTCCTTCGCGGTTGCGGTGTAATTGGCTTCTACCTTTGTCAGGATCCTGCTTGCGTAGGCAATCAGATGTTCTCCGCCTTCGTGAGTTTGGCTGAGCAATGTGCCTAGAGTTTGGCTTAGCTGCCGTCACCCCCCATCTCGTCCACTCTGTCTCTCGCAATCCTTTTCTCTCACTTATACTTTCTTTCGATATTAAAATTCTACAAAAAATCCAAGAAGCAAATTTAGTATTTTATAAAGAGCATACCATTTAATCAACAAAAATGCTAACGATATTTTATTTTATATTTTTTATAATGCTGTGTAACAGTCTTACCTGTATATAATAACAATCGTGCCAATTTAATTAATTTGAAACTAATTCCAAGAATTGCTTACTCATTCTCGAGTAAGAAAACAAATATGCACTCGAAGATAATTTTCCTTGCTAAATATATTTTAAATATATTTTAAAAAGTATTGAAAAATATAATAAAAATTATGTTGCATTTCCATTAAAATAAAATATGCATTGAAATATGCAATTATTGATAAATTCCATGCCATTATCGGCTATGAAATATTTAGGGCAGCTCCACTTGAAGATGATTTGATGTTTGAATGCCTTGACGATTGCCTGGCTATTTGCCACTTTAAGTGGCCAAATTACTACGTATTTTGTGAATAGGTCCAAGAAGACCAAGAGGTACGTGCAACGGCCGATTACAATCCTATCTCTGACACTAGGTAGGTAAGAATGTGTCAGCCTACCTTTTGTCGAGTTACGTCTACACGCCCAGTCATTCACAAAGTTCTCCTACCTTGGTTCTATGTTGTAATACTTACCTATTTTTGGCTAGCAGTTCTCAGGTCTTCTTTCATCATTTTGTGTGTTGGCGAAAATCTTTAGATTTTGCATTCACTGTGCCACTCACTGTGTGTTCCGATACGTCGGTATTTTGCGCGGGTTACGCCTGAAATTCATAAAGGCCAGTGATGTCTGCATTCTTGTGTGAGACTGAGATCCCAGTTTTTATGATCATGTTTGACAAAAAATGATGAACGAAGACCTGAGCACTGCTAGCCAAAAATTTTAATATTGATTGATGTGACCCAATTATTGTCACACATTACTATAAATCACTATATATTTATATCTTTGATGCTGCTTATCGGACAATTCCGATCGCTTGCCAGCCACCTCGCGTTGTTTCCCTTTTTCAGGAAGATAAGTTAGAATTAATCTAAAAATCTACGATCGGGGAAATTTGCAAGAATAGTGGATCAGATTTCGGAAGAGATCGAGATACCTAGACGAGATAGGATCGACGGTATTGTAAACCGAAAGTTGAAATCTTGCTCGTCGAGTTTATTTTTCTCTCCCATTCGATCCCTTCTAGGTACAAAAACTAAGGTAATCGCCAGATTTATGTGATTTAATTGATGAATATTATAATTTGAAATTTATTGTAAACGATCCCGCTGGCACGCGATTCGGTCCCATACCCGTTTGCTCCCACATACGTGCACCCCCGTTTTTCGTCCGCTATCCCGCCTCCGTTTGACGATTCCAGGCGGCAAAGCAGATCGCGTTTCGAACAGGGCAATCGTACACAGGAGCGAATAGACGAGGCATAATCTCTAGAAGTGACCATGGCGTCCGTGAAGAGCGACACAAGCAACGCGTCGTTGGAGCTAATTATGGACCGGTACGATGGGGCCTGGGCGATGTACGGTCGGATTCGCCGTCTAGACCAGAACCAGCTAAAGGCCGTCTTAAGCTCACTAGGTGCAAGCACGCACGGCGACCGTCGTACGCTACAGAGACGCCTTCTAATGGCTGAGCTCCGTAATCAGGACCCGTCCTTAGAGATATCCTGGACAACGGAAGACGAGGAAGATCGGGACTCCTCGCCTACTCGCGGTGTGGACCAGACCCGAGTCGTGGATGACTCCCTCGTCGATAAGCGCCGTAGATGGACAGAACGTGGGCGTGGACGCCCGATGACCACCCTGGACGAGCTGGAGATTCCTGGACGAACAACCCCGCCGCCGACGGTGGGGGTGAACCCTTTCGAGAGCCTACGGACTTCGCCGCCCAAGGCCGCGCAGATTCCCGGCAGGGCTGTGACGGTCACCACGTCGAAGTACACCATGGCGGGGAGCACTATACCGACGTCAGACACTCAATCGGTTACGATCAACCCGGGGGTGGTGTCAACGGTCAGCCTGGCAGATCAGTCGGCTTCGTTGCGCCGCCTGGAAGATCAAATACAGGACGAGATGGATCGTCGATCAATCCTGACGCAGTTCGACCAGCAGTGTCGGCGCCGTAGCGTTCCGCTCCAGTCGCATACGAATCAACGAGTGATCGGCGATGGCAGGAGCATCGCCCGCAACGTATCAGGTCCTCGCGCCAGGAAGGAGGTCGACGACGACGCAAACTTGGCGTCTGACGAAGACAGTCAGCACGGAGGAGGCCATCGGCCCGAAGCCACGCGCGCCCCTACCCTCAGGACGGGAACTAGCAAAGTAGGTCGGACCGAAAGCAGAGCCGCAGAATACGGACCGACCGTGACGCGAGAACGCCCGCCGACCGAACGGACCGGAAATCCTGGCCGAGATTGTTGTCCGCCGCCACCACCCGTCCGCAACACTAGCCTAGAACGGGACACAGTGAGGCCGACCTCGCCCCCGTGTGCGTGTCCACACGGGAGCAGTCGGGGTTACGGACAGCACTCGCCAGCGAGAATCCTAAAGGACTGGGGTATCAAGTTCTCGGGGACCGACCAGGAGTATCCGGAAGAATACCTCGCGGACCTCGAAGAGTGTAGATACTCAGCCCGCCTGACGGAGAGCGAATTAATCGGGGCGATCCCCAGTACCCTGAAAGGAGATGCTAAGCAGTGGTATCGACCTATACGGGCGGAGACCAATAGCTGGGCAGCCTTTGAAGAGGCATTCAGGCTTAGATTCATCAACCAGCTGGGCGAGGACGACCTTCGAAGGGAGCTTTATTCGAGGACCCAGGACCGCAGCGAGACCGTCGCCACCTTCGTCGCCAAGTTCAGACACATTATCTCGTACTTCCGGAGACCGCCGCCGTTGAGCGAGCAGGTGATGGTCGCTGCCAACAACCTACGACCAGAGTATCAGGTCTACATGGTGGGCAAGACGTTCACCAATTTTACCGAATTAACACGCTATGGCCTCGAGATGGAGCGAACCATGGAGCTCCAAAACCGGTGGAGCGCACCACCAGCGAAGGATAAGATGAGACTTCGTAGTGCTGCTCCCGCCGTAGCTAAGGGCAAGGCGATGAAGTCGCGGCCATCACACAGAGTGATAAAGGCCGAAGGACTGAGTCGACCGATAGTGAAGGATACAAGGAGATACGGAGGAGGACCAAAGGATCGAAAGCTAAGGTCAGAGAGGTAGCGGCCGTACAGGGACCAGTGGAGACCCAGACGCCGAGACCGATGGCAACAACCAAACCGGAGAGACCGCAGAGCTACGCTGCAGCCGTGAGACGGCCGTCTCCCAACGTACCACGACAGCGACCAAGAAGTTGGGAAGCGTAGCAACCAAGAATCCGATCGCCACAACGTCCGAGTCGCCGTTTCGACGACAACGGTCGGTGGCAGAGTCGAAGCCGCGAGGAGACTCGGAGGAGCTCGCCGCCAGCGCGTGACAGGGAAGACGGACGGTTCTACGATTCGTGCTTCCACTGTAGAGCCGTAGGACACCGGGCGGCGAACTGCCCGAGCATCTCATGCTACCGGTGTCATCAACGCGGCCATTATGCCACCGACTGCCCGAGCAGTCGGAGAAGCACGCTGTCGTGCCAGTGGTGCGGCCGAGAGGGAGTTGCAATCCGTGACTGCCCTGATTGCGCCCCCATCTATACGAGGTTGGGAAACGAGAGGACGGGGGGGACGCAACAGTCCCGCAACCCCCCGTTCACCCTCGGGACGCCGTTAGGACCGAACCCCATGCCGGAGACCAAGGGAGCTATCCCGAAGAAAAAGGAGTCACTAAGCGGTGACGTCCAGCCGCAAGTCAAGCGTGAACCGGAGAAGCCTGCATGTAAGGCAGCCGATCAAGTGGAGCGTACGATGCTAGAGCGAAAGGTAACGAAGGAGAACACCGGAGTCCGGTCTGAGGGGCGAGAGAATCGCGAGATCGAAGATTGTTGGATAGGTCGAGTGCAGGTCGGGGAGTCCCCGAGGGAGCAGCAGACCGAGGGAGCAAAGTGGTATGCGGAGGAGAGACCGTGTATAGTAAGACCACCCCGACCAACGATAGATGCGAGAGAAGCGTCCGAAGCCAAGAGTGTCCCGCAGAAGACTAACTACGGATTAAACGAAGTATTAAAGAAATTAGAGTTCCCGCCACCGAGATGGCCGGGAGGTATGCCTCCAGCCTGGCTAACGCCGGGACCTCCCCACAGTAAAGTTCAGGGGGGGAGTAGAGCTGGAGCGGAGTTAGCTCGAACATCAGGACCTGTGGAGTCCCAGGACCTGGAGAAAACACAGACGCAAGAAACCGGCCCGGACCAAAGGGACCCGAGGTAGCCAGTGCGACGTTAGAGAATCGATTGTTTCTTCCCGTGGGGATGAACGGGATGAATTATCACGCATTGCTCGATCCCGGAGCTGTAGTTTCGGTCATCGGACCTCGAGTAGCCGAGCGATTCAAGGATCGACTACGGCCGACCTCGACGAGGCTGAAGAGTGCCCTCGGCGGAGGGACGACCATGCTACGCGAGCTACCGCTAATAATAGAAGTGGATGGAGTTGTCGGAGAGTTGTCAGTCAAAGCAGTGAGTTTCCTGGACCATGAACTTATATTGGGCATGGACTTTTGCCAGATTTGGGAGGTCGAAGCCCGTCTTGGATCTGGTGGCGTATACGAGGCGGTAGGTGGAGAAAGTTTAGTCGCAAGCAACAAGAGGCAGACGAGGAACAGTTAGCTATAACGGCCGAATGCGCGAGTATCATCGAAGCCAGCGAGGACCAAAGGACCTTAGTCGAGGACCTCGTCAGTAAGTTGTTGCCCGAGGCCGCTAAACGATTGGGAGCGACTACCCTGACCGAATATAGAATAGAGGTACAGGATGCGACTCCAGTCAAACACCGGCCGAGACGCATGTCGCCGATGATGATGCAAGTAGCACAGGATGAAGTGAAGAAGATGTTTGAGAAAGGAGTGATCGAGCGCTCGGCCAGTGAGTGGAGCAGCGCGCCTGTTATCGTGAAAAAGTCCGACGGTTTGTTCCGTTTCTGTGTGGACTACAGAGACCTGAACGCTGTCACCGTCAAGGACGCCTATCCGTTACCTAGTATGGATTCTATCTTAGATAAACTGCGTAAGGCCAGATTCTTATCGAAGGTAGACCTGAAGGAAGCATACTTCCAGATACTAATGGACGCAAAGAGCAGGAAGTTCACAGCCTTCGCAGTACCCGGATCAGGTCTCTGGCAGTTAGCCAGAATGCCGTTCAGCCTGACGAACGCCCCCATGACCTTCCAGCGGCTCATCGATGCACTGTTCGGACCAGAGTATGAACCCAACGTATTTGGATACCTGGACGACATCATCGTAGCGACAGAATCGTTTGAGGACCACATGGCCTGGCTAGAGCGCGTGTTGAAACGACTGAGAGGTGCAGGACTATCAGTAAATAGGAAGAAGTGCGAATTTTTCTGTTATCAAGTGGCGTATCTCGGCTTCCTGTTGGACCGTGAAGGTCTCAGACCGGACCCAGAGAAAGTACGACCATTGTTAGAGTACCCAGCCCCGAGGACCGTGAAGCAACTGCGTCGGTTCCTAGGAATGGTTGGCTGGTATTCGAGATTCATCGATAAAGATTCGGAACTGAAAATCCCGTTAGTTAAGTTATTACGGAAGGGCCAACCATGGGCCTGGGACACAGATCAAGAAGAGGCATTCAACAAACTCAAGGAGGCGTTGACGACCGCGCCAGTGCTCGCACGGCCGGATTTTTCGAAGCCATTCTCGGTACAGTGTGATGCGAGCCATTACGCGATCGGGGCCGTACTGACGCAAGAGGGAGAGGATGGGGAGCATCCGATCGTCTACGTGAATCGCGTATTGACCGCGGCGGAGCGCAATTATACGACCTCAGTAAAGGAGTGTTTGGCGTTGCTGTGGTCGATCAAGAAACTGAGACCATACTTGGAAGGCTATAAGTTCACAGCAATTACGGACCACAGCGCACTTCGCTGGCTCCGGAACCTGAAAGAACCTACTGGCCGCCTGTCCCGCTGGGCCCTAGAGATGCAGCAATGGGATTTTGAGATAATACATAGACGCGGAGCCATTCACCACGTCCCGGACGCGTTGTCCCGGATGTTTGAGAACGAGTTCGAAGAAATTGCTGCATTCGAACCGTGTGAGGATGAATGGTACACCCAGAGAGTTCAGGAAGTCATAGAATTCCCATACAAGTTTCCGGGGTGGATGGTACGCGACGGTATGTTATACAGGCGCAGGGTGGACCCTATTTTGGAGAACGTGACAGAGGACCACGAGAATTGGAAACTCGTTGTACCAACGGACCACACAGAGAGAGAGAGTGTTGCGTGAGGCACATGAGGAACCGTCAGCTGGCCATCTGGGCGTCAAGAAGACATACGACAGAATCACGCGAGATTACGACTGGCCGGGGAACTACCACGATACGAACACCTACGTTCGCCAGTGCCCCGAGTGCCAACGGCATAAGCCCACGCAAACAGAGCCACAGGGACTGAGTTTGCATCGACTGGGTCATCGCATCGTGGAAAAGCCTTGGGTCGTTGTGGCTGCCGATGTCGTCGAGCTCCCCGCGAGTAAGGGGCAATACAAGTATATATTAGTATTCCAGGACCTATTCACCCGATGGGTCGAATTAAAGGCGTTAAAGAGAGCCGACGGCAAGGCAGTCGCCAAAGCTTTCGAGGATTTAGTCCTATTCCGATGGAATACGCCAGACTACTTCTGAGGGACGTGAATTGGTTTCGAGGATCGACCCCGAGGTATGGAAGGACCGTATGCGGCGTTTAGACGCGTTGAGGGACCTAGTCGTCCGCCATATCGACGGGGCACGGGCCACTCAAGAAAGGTACTACAATCGGGGTAGACGAGATGTGAGTTTCAACGTCGGAGACCAAGTGTTGCGCAGGGTACACGTGTTATCGAGCGGGACCCAGAGGTTCTCCTCCAAATTGGCTCCTAGGTACGAGGGCCCCTTTCGGATTTCCGATCAGCTTTCCCAAACGGTTTACGTGCTCGAGACGGGCTCGAGCCGGCGAAACGCGAAGGTGCACGTGTCGGAACTAAAGGGTTATGTCCCCTCCCCTCGCGACGTTGCCAGTCCCAGGCTCGGATTATAGATTCGCGATGAGACGCCCCGGTTTCCCTGGGTTTTCCCTTCCCCTTTCCTTTTTTCCCTTGGTAGTTAGACCCGACCAGTGGTGAAGCTATCCCTTAACTCCGCACTTATTCTTTTAGTGATGAGTCACATGCGGAGACATCACCGCTCGGGGCTCGGAAGAGAGGTGGCACGACCACTGATCTCCCGGCCTCGGGCAGGCCATCGACCGTTCCCGGAGTTTCAGCCCGTCCCGGGGGAGCCCTGGACGGTGGGAGAGTCGCTACTCTCGATCCGTGGCGGCGGCTCCGAGTCGTCCTGGTCTTCGTCGTCGTCGGATGGCGAAACCGTGGTCGAACGGTCCGTCTCGCCGCGGGAGGACTCGGTGCTTCCCACCGGACCCACAAGAGCAGAACGCCCTCATGTGGAGCTTCGTCCGGAGCGCCCATACGGAGAGAGATACCCCCGCTTGACGGGGGTACTGTTTGATGGCCTAGAGCTGATACGGACGCGGCCCGAGGTGGACCCACCCCGGCGGCACTGCTACAACTGTTGACAGACGGGGCACGCGCGCAGGGACTGCCCCCGACCCGTAGTTGCAACGTACTGTCGCAACTGCGGGCGACGAGCGGTCGTCGTTGAGAGCTGCCCTCGCTGCCACTGGGCGTATCGGCGCTATATGGGGTGGCCCACCCGGACTGCGACGGGAAGCCTCACGGTTTCTCGCGCTCCGGACCATGCGCCCACGGCACCAACATCGCCGCGTGGGACCCGAGGTGACCTACCGGCAGCAGGAGCATCACCGCAGCGACTGATAGCCGTCGTCACCCCCCGACCCATCCGCCGAGGGTTACGACGGGTAAGGGCGTTGGTGCGGCTGCTGCTCGAGGCAGTCGCCGGTCACTAGACGGAACCCCTGGGACGCGGGGGAATACGAAGGACCGAGGGACCGAAGGACCAGAAGACCGAGAGAAAGGGTGAGGCAGACCAGGAGATGACCGAGGGGAAAGGGAATGAGTCATCAACGATAATCAATAACCAGAGGGACGATCACAACCAGACGAGGCCAACTACGAGGCGCCCGCGCCGACTTGTCCAGGAAAAAGACGACGCGCGCGCCACCCCGTGGGCAAGAAAACTTCAAGGCGCTCGCGCGCGCCGTCGCGCCTTGTGCTCAGCACACCCCCCTCTCCCCTACCTTTTTTTTCGTCCCGCACACGAGCCGAGTACGAGGCCAAGAACTAAGGAACCAATATTCTATTACATTGAACGCAAAAAAATTTTATCGAACGAAAAAAAATTACAGAACAACAATAATTTTTTGTAAAGCTTATGACATGCCATTTTCAGTTTATTAAACAAGTAAAATGTTCTACACGGAGAGGAATTTGACTATGCTAGAGTATACTGTGTTGACATTATTGCTGTATATTAATATTGTATATTGTACTTGTATCAGCTATATAATACAATATTATAAGATTAACTGTTACAAAAAAAAAAAAAAAAATATTTACATATGGTATAAACGTGTAAACTAGTATTAGAATCGTCTCAAATTTCTTAGTCAGAGAGTAGGCTTAAGGAATGTATTTTGACATAGCCAAAATTCTCCCAGTACAAGTGAAAGGGTCATTTATATATATACCAAAGACACATTATCTAGAGAAATTTATATAAAATAATAGATTGATTTCTTTATTTAGTATACTGTTAGATAGTAATGAGAATTTGAAATTACCATGTTTTTTTCTTTCTTAGAAAAAAATTTATTAAAATTTGATAGTATAGATTATATGAATGCTTTGGTTATGAATTATTTGAATTTAGTTTGAAACTTTTTATATCAAAATTAAGTCTATTTGAAATAAAAAAAAAAGTGTTTATAAATGAAAGGTGTCAACAAAGATGTTTATATAATTATAAACTCTGTTTGTCCCGTATGTTGTAATGTGTGTTTGTTTACTTATGGTACAGAGCTAATGTAAGAAATGCTATATAAAAAAAAAAATTTTAGTTGACTTGTTTAAAATAAATTATTTAGATTTAAAATAAGAAATGTATATCTATTGTATAACCATTTAAATTTAAGATGTTACTTCAGAATATTAAATCCATTAACCTTTAATGTTCTTTACTGAACTATAAGTAATGCAACATACCGATTTATGTTAGAAATAACTAATTATATAAATTAACATTTATTTTAATACATTAATAAAATAAAGTTGGTAATTAGATTTTGTAATGACTATAGTTTATGTATAATTTGTATTTTAATTACTGTAATAATTTGAAGTTTATAAATATTAGAAAAATTGCATTGACTACAATAAAAGAGCAAATGATTATCACAAAATTATAATTCAGAAATCTTCATTAGTAATTACAGATAACTCTTAAATTCTAAATAATGTATATTTATGTATAAGAAATTATTGCTTTTTAGATTATCACATTTATAAATTACATTGTAAATGGATTTAAAGGCGTATACAATTATAAATTTAACATTATGAAGCGCTTAAAAAAAAAAAAAAAAAAAATAATTGTTACGACTAAACCATTTTGTTTACCGAAAAAATCTAGAATTTATAGTAAAGCAATGTATAGAAAGATCAAAAAAAAAAAAAGGTCTTGTAATTATTAATAATTATAAATTTATAAATGATCTTTAGGAACTAGTATAATAATATATCTTTAATAACTAGTATAATGTAAGCGCGTGTTCGGCGCGTCACGACCGCGGTCGGCCATCGCCGGCAGTCGTCGAACCCCCCCCCCCCTTCCCCTCCTCCTCCCCTGCGAGTACGGAGACACGAAGATGCCGCGCGCCGCCGGCAGAGTGGGAGAAGAAGAAGAGACGGAGTAAGCAGTGTGTCGTTGACCGCCAAGGAGAAGTGTAGTGCGCTGTTGGCCGCCGGAGCGAAGAGTAAAGGAAAGGAAGTGAAAGAAGTGCAGCAGGTGAGAGAGTCGGAAAGAAGAAGAGATGGAGAAGAGTAGTGCGCTGTTGGCCGCCGGAGCGAAAAGTAAAGGAAAGGAAGTGAGAGAAGTACAGAAGGTGAGAAAAAGAGAAGAGAAGAGTAAGGAAGAGACAGAGAAGTGAGAAGAGAGATAGGAGAGTGAAAGGTGAGAAGAAAGTGAGAAGTAAGAAAGAAGTGAGAGGTAGAGGAGAGAAGAGTAAGGAAGAGGGAGAGAAAGGCTGAGAAGAGAGAAGGAGAGAGAGGGTGGAGTAAGAAGGACGACCGAAGGAGCCCAGAAGACCACCGAGGCAACCACCACCGCCGAGAAGGTGAGCTGAAGAAAGAGAGAGAGTGACAGCCGGAGGGACGTCAGCACCCTGGCGAGCGGCGAACACCCGCCGCGTGTCTTTCTTCGTGTGTCTCCCTTGTGTCCCCTGTCCCCTCCTTCCATCCCCGAGCACCCTCCTCCCAAGTCGGCAAGTGCGTCGGGACGCGGGTCGCGGTCGTGACGTGCAGAGCACGCGGATCGAGCGAAACTTGTGGTGATAGTGTAAGAAAAAAAATTTGTGAGTTAATAAACGGGTGTCTTAGCTGTAGTGGATCTAACCGTTTTATTTTTTTCTGTGTTTGCCCTTTCAGAAAGAAAAATTTTCTTTCTTTCTCTTTCCCTCCCTTTCCAGACCGGCGGGACCTCCTCTGAGGTAAGTAAGGAGTGAAGCAGCGAGTAAGATTTCTTTTTGTGAACGCGAGCAATCGAGACATAATTTATTTTTTTTTTGTGTGTCGACATAAATTTATTCTGCCGCATCACAATATATATATATATATATATATATATATACACGAGGTATGGCTATTAAATAATGGGACTGACGCTGCAGTGAAACGAGTGCGCATGCACCAACCAACATTCTTCTTCAGAATGCAGTTAGTCTCGTTTCTGTAACCAACATCGTTGTGTCATAACCTTTATTTACGTTAGTGTTGTTATTTTGTTTTACCGGAAAAATGGTGAACGTAATAATAGAGCAACGAATTGTTATTAAATTTCACTTTAAACTTGGAAAAACCGCTACTAAAACCTATGATTTACTAAAAGAAGTGTTATGGCAGTGAATGTTTCTTGCGGACTCGTGTTTTTGAATAGTTTAAGCGTTTTCAAGATGGTCGACAAGACGTTGAAGATGATTCGCGGCCAGGTCGTCCTTCAACATGGAAAATGGACGAGAATGTCGAAAAAGTTGTTAATTTGATTCGGTCTGTCCGTCGATTAAGTATTTGTGCAGTTACTGAATCTGTAGACATTAATAAAGAATGTGTACGGTAAATTTTACGTGACAATTTGAACATGCGAAAAGTGTGTGCGAAAATGGTATCAAAAATTCTCACGATTGAACAACAAGCAGCTCGCAAAAATGTTTGTACTGACACTTTGAATGCCTTTTGATAACGACCCAAATTTATTGAAAAGAGTAATAACATATGATGAATCATGGTTTTTTACTTATGATCTGGAAACGAAGCGCCAATCCATGCATTGGAAGACTCCAACTTCACCGAGAGCCAAAAAAGCAAGAATGAGCAAGTCAAAATTTAAAGCAATGATGATTGTTTTTTTCGATATTCATGGGCTTGTGTACCTTCACTGGGTTTCTGAAGGTCAAATAATTAATCAACATTACTATCTTGATGTACTTAATAAACTACGTGAAAGAGTAAGAAAAAACGACCCGAAATATGGAAGGACAAATCATGGATTTTGCACCAAGACAATGCGTCAGCTCATTCCGCGTTATCTGTGAAGTTACCTGACCAAGTGCAGCATCCCAGTGTTAGAACATTCACCTTACCCGCCAGATCTAGCACCATGTGACTTTTATCTTTTCCCTAAGGTGAAATCTGCATTGAAAGGTACGAGATTTGAATCCGTAGAAGCTGTTTAAGAAAAAGCGGCAAGAGTTCTGAAAGAGTTGACAGCAGATTACTTTCAGCATTGCTTCCAATAATGGAAAATTTGCATGGAACGTTGCAGGGATAGAGAAGGGGTATATATTGAAAGTGATAATAAGTAATTATGTATAGAATGAAAATAACTTTTTTTACAGTATCAGTCCCGTTATTTAATAGCCATACTTCGTATATATATAACATACACACACACATACAGACACACATACGCACGGAGAGAGAGAGCATGGATTTTGGTCGCGGTTGAAGTCGAAACTTGTGAAATAGAGAAAAGAATTAGTCGCGCATTTCTTACATATATATATATATATATATATATATATATATATATATATATATATATATGTATATATATATATACACGTATATACGCGCAGTTCTTTTCTTTTTCACTCGGTCCCTCACTTCCTCTACTTCCCCTTTTCGGCATCGTGCCTGCCTGCCACCTTGCCCCTCCCCTTAAAAGGAGCCTGTACACGTGCCCGCTGTTTCTTCTTCTTTGCTTTGATGCGTTAATCGACATCTTATATAGTCCGAATAGCTATTCGAACATTTTTCATCAGTGCGTTACACTTATCGATAGTCGAAATTGCAGACGGACCTTTTTGCCGCAAAATCTGGCGCTGTCACGCTACCAACATCGCCTATGTCTCTGGCAATCTCTGCTCATCTCTGGTATTATCCTCTGTGTTCTTCAGGTTAATATTACGCTACCCTCACACTTCATCGATATCTTTCGATTCTTGTAAATTTTATTTTCTCTTATGGGCGGAATTTTTTTTAGTTTGAACAAAAGAAATGATGGAGAAATAGGGTTCTTTGCCAACAACCTGGAAGTAGAATATTGGCGAATTTCTCCAACAGTTGGCGTCGAGGTGGCGCCACCATGTTATCGAGGTACCGCCATCTTGTTAACATCCTATATCCATATGAACAAAAAGTCCTATTGTTTCAATATAAATCATATGAAGTAATTTTCATTAAGTATTAATAGGAATTTATGTTAAAAGAAATATAATTTTAAAGTCCTTCTATATATATATATATATATATATATATATATATATATTGTAATGCGATAATTTAATTTAATTACACGCACACAAGTTTGATTATCGGTACTCACTTGTGATTTACTGAAGAGGGGGGCTCCGTCGACCTGTAAAGACTTCAAAGGTGCGAGAGTTGGTGGGATATAAGGGAAGTAGGGAGAGAGGAAATTGAAGAAGAGGAACGACTTTACTGAGCTCACCCTCTCGGGCGCAGACGCGCGCTTTATTCTCATAAATTTTTTTGACATTTCAGAGACGCTTATCTCATACGAATATCACGCCCGGCGAGACCTGGTCACCGCGGTCGCCAACCCGATTGTTCGTCACTGTAGGAGGGGGGAGCCTAGCATCGCGCGACGCGCACTCAGTTCTCGATAACCCCTGAGGAAGCTTCTGAGTCCGCTGGTGGAAAGGGGGCGGGCTGTGGCTCTACCGAGGATGTTCTTTATATCCGGGCAGGAGGCCATCGGTCCCCTTGTCGTCCTCTTCTTCTCGGCGTCGGGTCCCTCTTCTTCTCTCCTCGCGCCTGGCTTCCTCTCTGGCACTAGCTCACTTCGTCTCGAAACTCCTCCTGGCCTCTCTCTTTCTCTCTAATCTTTATACCTTTCTTCTCTCTCGCATTCGACCGTTGCTCTCCTCTCTCCCGCCATTCATTCAGTCCACCTTCGCTCTCTTACTTTCTTCCATCCCTTCCTTGGATCTTATCCTTCTTTTTCCCCTTTTTGTCTTCTTCTTATTTCTATTTTTCTTTCGCTCTCTGTCTTTCTCTTACTCTCTCGCTACCGTCCCTTTTTTTTAAACTCACCTTCACACTTTATACTCTTTATACTCTTTACTTCTCCTTCTTTCTCCACTGTATTTTACTCACCGCTTCTTGCAGCCTTTCGTTGTTTCTTATACCCGTGATTTCTTTCGCGGCGGCGACTGAGAGTAGTGTGCGAACTATAAGTTTATTGTTTTTACATGGTTTCATACCTTATAATAACTCTGCCGAAAACAGCTTGTATTTTCCAGTTCACAAGTCATTTCATCACATTTTCGGAAGGTTACTATTAGTTTTTTTTCAATTCCCTTTTTTCATCTATATATTTTTCTTTGAGATTTTAAACTGAAATGTCAATTATTAAATCCACTTGAATCAAAATTAACTATTTACATTTTGAATCCATTAAGGGATATTTTCAGTGTAAAGTGCTAACGACTCTCTTGAGAATGCACTTCTGCATACCTTTATCAAAATATTTAAATGAAATTTCCAGATATGGCGAACAATTATTAGTTTCATTTCATTATTTTTTTTTCTTTTTTTTCATTTCATTGGCGTACGAAGAATTAATTAGTAACGGCGAATGTGATCGATTATATAATGAAATTGAATTTCCTATTATATATCTGAATAATTTTCAACGCGGTTACGTTGTGATAGTATTTTGTGCTATATAACCTTAATTTTCATTATATCTATTATATATATTATTTGTTTATTAGTATTTGATTATTTATTTTTACTCAAAAAAAATTTTCCTTTAGGTAATTTAAGTTAATAACATTCTAGTACTATAAATGAAAAATTTTAATATTCAATATAAGTACTATGTCATTCAAACAAATGTTGTCAGTTTCAACGGAGCTAAGATCTAACTTAACGCAAAGTTAATTAAATGTTCCACGTTAATTATCTCACATATCAGGTTGAATAACGTTTACATTACATTCTTTGCTCTCATTCAATATTTAACTGTTAAAAATAAATGTATTTTATTTATTACTAACCTATGCTATCGTCGAAACAATATATTGTAACATTTAATATGTAAGTAGCAGAGCTATTAAAGAATTATCTTTACTGTAAGAAAAAAAAATTTCCAAGCAATATTCTCTCTTTATACATAAATCTATGGAAAATATCGTTAAGTTATTGAGATATTAGGTTGTCAAATATCTGCCTTCCGCTTTTTGCTTTTCCTTCCATGCTTTATAAAAAGTATTACAGTGGTCGGGTTTACTTCAAATATGCGCCGTTTTGTATATTATGCTAATTACGTTTACAACTATAATTGTGAATTATATATATATATATATATATATATATATATCTTGTAAGCGTTAGAATGGCGCTCGAAAACTCAATATTGCGTAAATCGGCAATGATAATATTATAATAATTTTACTAGAATCGGTCGGATAAACCAATAAATATTTTAAACATAAATAAATATTAATAAATATAAACATTAATAAATATTCACAGGCAAAAACCCCGTAGTTACATAAACGAAGCAATGAATATTATAAATATTTAAACGAATATTGAATCAAGTAATTCATCGGATTATTTACATGACGTATTATTTACACCATTTCTTCATTATAAAATATTTGTGTACCATTTAAATATAAGCCATTAATCCTATGCGAATATTCGATTATAATAATTCTTCATTAAACTATTATAAGAGAAGAACAGGCGGTGCATATCTATATATACAAGATGATAAGAAGATCTCTGGCAGCCACAGACGCTGAGATAGCTATCGCCCCATAAATGCATTTGTGACCTCAGAGCTACTCTGGGCAGTTAGCAACAAGTCACGTGCATTGCTCTGCATCCAGTCAGGACACTACAAGTGGCCGTAGCGGCGGCTCGGGGAACTGCTTACAGCGAGCTTTTGTAAGCAGGAACGCAGCCGCGCACCCAATAAGTTCGCTACTCGCACACATTCTTGTGCTCGCGAGGAAATAAGTAAATTTGTTAACAATATAATAGTTAATAAACCGATTGTATTTGACGCGCAATCGTTCGTCGTTCGTATGAAGAGATTTAGCCCAGTGTAAAAGAATAAAGTGAATAAATTAATTTTATTTGATAAATAAGTTTTCATCCATCTAGTACGATTGTAAGTTGACAAATTGCTGGCAAATAGAATTTGATCATAAATATGTAAATAAAAAAAGCAACAAGTACATCCGAATTACAGCTACCGCCCTTCCTATCCCGTTTCTATTTTTAGGGTAAGTGACTAGTGTAAGACCCCTCTCTCTTCCGGCATTTCTAATCCTTAGAAAAGTTGCAAAAGGGGGAGTGATCTGGGGTCGTAACCCAGACAAGCGCACATAAAACGATGCTGCGCAGGCGCCAAGCCTTGTACTCGGTGCAGGCAAGCAGCATAGGCAAGTGTGCATTACGGAGAGAGCGGCGGCGCCCCGACGAGGAGTGGCGACTGCGAGCGTCTACAGCCGCGGTAACGGCCGCGGCCAGCTCTCTCCTCCGCCGGACTCTGTACAGTGCAGACGCACTAGTATCTATACGTCACGAGGCAGACAATAAAGCATATATTGTAAAGTACTGAGGGAATTAAAACGAAAACGATATATAAATTGATGTAATATAAGTATATATTAGGTTGTTAAATATCTCCCTTCCGCTTTTATGCTCTTTATTCAATACTTTATGAAAAGTGGTACAGTGGTCGGATTTACTTCAAATATGCCCCGTTTTGTTCGATAATCTGTTTCCATTTAGACGGCAACTTCATAATACCCCTCTGGTTGAAACCCCTCTCGTTATTGGCTTGAACAGCCACTTTTCAGAAGCCTATTTTGAGTCCAACTTTACACCACCAAGGGCATTCAACATGGACACGAACAGTTGGTAATCACTTGGTGCTATGTCCGAGCTATATGGTGGATGCGATAAAACCTCCCATCCGAACTCGTACAGCTTCTGACGAGTCATCAACGAAGTGTTTGGTCTGGCGTTGTCCTGGTAGTATACTACATCCTGGTGTAATACTACACCCTAGCTGTTGGCCAATTGTGGACGCTTCTGGTCGATAGCCTACTTCAAGCGGTCCAGATATTCACAGTAGGTGGTAGAATTAAGCTTGTGGCTATATAGGAGCAGCTTATAGTGGATGATCTCCTTCCAATCCCACCAAACACACAGCAAAACCTTCCTGGCCGTCAATCCCGGTTTGGCCACTGTTTAGGACGGTCCACCGGCCTTGAACCATAACCGTATTCACTTGATATTGTCGCATGCGATCTATTTTTCGTAGCCAGTTAGCATCCGCTTCTAAAATGGGTCGAGTTCATTCCGTTTCAGCAGCAAATGGCAGGCGTTGATTCGGTCCAGAAGGTTTTTTTTGCGTCAAATCATGCGGCACCCAAACATCAAGCTTTTTATTGTATCCAGCCTTCGAGAGATAGTTTAAAATGGTTTAGTGTCTAGCTCTCATCTCCTGGGCGATGTCGCGAGATGCCACATGCCAGTCTAACTCGGTAAATTTCATGATTTAATCTGTATTCGTTGTCACAGGTCGTCCGCGGGCTGGCTTATCCATGGTGTTGTTTTCACCGGCTCTGAATCGTCGAAACCATTCCTCTGCGGTTCGAAGTGATAGCATGCCACCCCCGAAAACACCATTAATCTCACGGAACGTTTCTCGAGCGGATTTGCCTTTGACGAAGGAAAACTTTATAATAGCGCGAATTTCGGCATTAGTGAACTCCATGTTTACACGTCTATAACTTTTGAACGCCATATCCAAACTAATCATGCATAGCGTCGTTTTGTACGTTATGTCAAGACCTTTTAAATGATGTATAGTATTGCCAGATACGAGCTCTGGAAATGGCGGAAGAGAGATATTTGATAACCTAATTTTATATATAAATGCATATACTATTTATTGGAATCCATAAATTAACTACATAAAGTATAACTATAAGAGATCTAAAATTGATATATAAGATTTTTATAATTATGCACAGCGTATTGCGATAGCGCAATTAATAAGGCGTTAGCTTGCGAATCCAAAGGTCTGCGGATAGAATTCTAGTTAGGTCGAAGTTTTTTTAGGCGAAATAAATTAATTATGAGAATTTAATCAAAAAATATAATGTTAATTTAAAATTAAAATTGATGAAATAAATGTAATAAAAGTAAATTCACGTATAAATTGTCTATATACGTTTGATTTTATTAAACGAAGCACAAAGATTTAAATAATATATGTAATAAACAAATAGTAAAAACTACAAAATGTACCTATAAATCAAAAAAATATTTTCTATTTTTGAAAAAATTATTTACTTATAACATATAAATAGATTTATTAATACAGACATACACACACAGACAAAAAAATCTATACACGCTTTAAGAATTTCGACACCAGTTAATCCTTTTTATTGCATCTATTGCTTCGGCGTCCCCCCTGCTGAACGCCGTCGCCTCCTCGATCGCATGAGATCGTAAACTAACATCTGGAATATAGCACGAACGGAGTATCGACGGCACCGCCGTAGCGCTGCGTCTCAAATTTTTACTACAACGCCTAACATGGGCATAGGCGATCTCCACTTATTATCTCTGATACAAGTAGTGAAGATAGTATAAATTAGAATCTTTAATTGTAATACTAATCATGAGTACAAGGTATATAGATGTAATAACATGGTTATATGCGTACAAATAGAACTTTAATCATATATAGAATAATTATAAATAATTATAACTATAAATTATATTATAAAAATTATTAATTAAAAAAGGATAGGAATTATAGAGTTTATAATAATAAAACATGCGAAGAATAATTTTTAATTGAGATTGTTTAAGTTAAGTAGAATTTTCTACAAATAATATAGGTTGCTTATAATTTTAATTATAATTTATATAAGTGATTGCTCTGTAAAAATAGAACTTGTGGTGTTATCTGTGTTAGAAAGAGAGAACCTCAAGAAAATCGACCCCTCTTGAGTAGGACCTCCCCCGAACTGGGACTTACCACTCACGGACTGCAACAAAGAATACTGGTTGGCCATAGAAGTCATAAAACGCAATTATTAATTAAGGAACAAATAGGAAAAAGGAAAAGAAGGTAAATTGATATTTATACCTACATGAAATCATTACTTAGACATCATTACTACTACATAGACTCCAATTTATATTTAAAAGAAGAATAGGCAAATTTATTTTTTTGATGTGAGTCGGAACGACACGGTACAATATGAAGGGACCCAAGCTATTTGAGGCAACTCAAAGCTCACAGGCCAAAATAATATAGTGTCATAATATAGCCCGTGTGTCAGAAGGGCACTGACTCCAACGTCACAAATAAAATTAAATTATTAATAAATATGAATATGCATAATAATTGAAAAAGCCCTTTAAAATATACATAGTTTCACATAATACAACAATTACAGTTGAAATAGTGTGCATTCATACACTTAAATAATATATATTTATTACACATTAATTATTATATATACTTATTAAATATATATTTGACAGAGAAAGAATGGATCAATTCTAAAATTTTACTAAGAATAATAGAATACAATAATAAGTTATTCAAAAACTGGTTTCTTGGATTAAAAATTTTATGAATGAATACAATTCTGGAAACTGTTCTTCTGAAAATCCGCCTCTCCTACCGGATAAATTTATCGTCTCAAACTAACCTTGGAAACTATTGGATACACGATACCGAGGTAAATAGGGGCAACTTTTTAACTTACACAACTTATTATTTCTGGTTGCAGATATAAAATTATGATTTTTCAAAAAATGTATAAATTAATTTTTTACATTTACATTTAGTTTTTTTACATTTAGTTTCTTACCTGGTGTGAATAAGACTACTGCTTTCATACATCCACATTCGCTTTTATCGGGAGATAATACCTTGAATAACTGTAAGATTTTCTAAAAACCAAACGAGATGATATAATTGATCGAATTGATATTATATTTTTTATACTAATTTGATATAAAATATTATAAATTAGTCGATTGATTTGTCAAAATACTTAGTTACAAATGTGCTTGTATCAATTGGTCAAGACCGGGATTTGAACTCGGATCACCGAATTACTAGTTTTTTGCTCGAGTTATCTAACCATCGTAATATTTAAACGCGATTTCATCAATTTATGCACGCTATAATTTTACTTTATTACTCTTTGGAAATTCTTTTTTTCTGAAGGTAATGGTTAAGAAATATATTTTTCTCAATTACGTTTTGTTTTGCTTTGTTGTTTGTTTGTATTAATACTTTTATTTATCAAGTGGAGCAGTAGCGCCACTAAGACGAGTTTGAGAACCGCCGGCATGGCGCAGCCGTTATACTATTTACTTCTAAATTGCGATTTCGAATTTTCAATCAATGAATAAAATGATTTATCATTTCTTTGTCGATAATTTTCCGGAGCACTTCTACAACTTATGACCTAAGGAATTGTTTTCCGTCGGTATTTTATGCAGTTTTTAACATAAAACTCCGTGTGTGACTATAGAAAATAGTCAGAAAGACTTTTTTTCTATATATATAGTAATAGAAAATATACGGCAAAAATTTCAGCACTAAAACCGTCCAAACTGTAGCAAAAGTACAGCAGTAAGACATATATATAGTAGAGTAAGATAATATATAGAATAGTATGACGCTTTAATATAATAATACCCAGATAACATCTCGTGAAAATCTTACACAGGCCTGCGTGGTTTGCCGCCCAGTAGCGTCAAATTTTCTCAAGCACATTGCGAGACAACAAAGTCAAATTATTGTCGATAATACATAAGCGCAATTTGCTTAATGAACTAGCAAAAATCTTCGGGTAATTGCCGAATATATGCAAGAGAAATAATTCAAAATTTTTATTCAATAGAGGTTATACGCGAGCGTTCGATGTATTTTGATGGACTTTCCTTCTTCCAACAAACAATTATATTCATCGTTCTACATTTGGTATGTTTTATATGTTTATATATATATTAATTTATATTAATTAAAAGTTTAAATACAGAATTTACAAAACACTGCTGATATTTATACTGTTAGATAATTGATTTTTGAACGTCGAGTGTATATAATAAAGTAAGATATAATTATGTTTTAAGATTATAATATAAATTATCAGTATATCATTTGTCAGTATTTTAATATAAATATTATACTCTGTAAAAAGAAAAGATGCCGTATGTGCCAGACAAGAGGATACGATTACGCCGCCATACGCGATCGCCAATCGCGCAATGAACGTCGCGATGTTTCGCATTATAGTAGCGAGCTTGCTTTGCCTGTACTTCCTGTGAGTTTTCCGCTGCCTTTAGATGGACATCGGATAACTTCTCCATGCGCTCTTTCCAATGCTGTAGAGCAGCCTCTTCTTGCGCTACCTGTGCATGCTGCTCCTTCTGGTGGCGATGAATGCAGGAGCGGAGGGGTAACGACTCTTGTTAAGGGAGGCCGAACTTATGCCAATAGAGTCTTGTAGGGATGTATTATACGCGACGATTAGCTCGGCGATATGCGCATCCCAAGTCCTATGGGACTCCTCAATAAAGTAGATTATGGCGGTCTTCAGAGTCCTATTGAACCTCTCTACCGGACTGGCTTGAGCGTGATAAGGGTGTATGATTGAATACTCTATCCCACGCTCCAAAAGGAATTTCTTGACGATCTTATTACGCAATTCGGTGTCGTTGTCCGACAGGAACACCTCGGGCCTACGAAAGCGTAAAAATACGCGACCTTTCAACTCGCGGCGAATTGTTTGTGCAATCGCTTTTTGGATGGGGATACACTCTACCCAGCAAGTTAATAGATCCATGAAGACGAGTAAGTACTCGTATCCTTGGATAGATCGTGGAAACCGACCCATCACGTCTCCAGCTACTATTGCCCAATAACGGGTGACCGTTCGATCGCCCATCAGGCCAACTGGTGCAGCCTGCTGTACCTTACATTGTTGGCACACGGTGCAGCCATGGACAAATTGTGTCATATCTTTATGCAACGAGGGCCAATAGTATGATTGAGCGATACAGTCATACGTCTTATGGCGTCCGAAATGGCCAGCTGTGGGCTCCTCATGACATTTATGAAGAACGGTACGGCGATCTCCTTTATGCACGACTAGCTTCTACGCATCCCGATCAACTACTAAATCTTCGATGGCAGAATCGGGAGGATAGTAGTATAGTCGTTACCCTACAACTTTCCACCATGGACGGTCGGTCGGATCGCTCACCATTTTCTTACGAAGGCGCAAATACCAGCGATCTTGCACATCGCTGACGCCGAGGGAGGCGACTTCGCAGATTGAATCCTCTTCGTACAAGCGAGAGGTTACCGGTACGCAAGTGTCCGGTACGCAATTGAAGGGACAACTGCGCAAGGTCTGGCCTGGTAACCCACAGCCCCAGCACAGGAACCGTACATCAGGACCTGCCGTCTGACCTTTATTCTTACCACTGAGGGGCTTGCGTCGACGCTCTGTTCTTTCCTGTACGTGACGACCTCGGGCGTGAATCGAGACTGCTCCTCTTAGTGATAAGAGCTGTGATACTTGGCGCCTCTAAATCGGGAAAAGTGGCTCTCAAGCCCATCTCTTACAAGACTTCCGGCATTAAAGCTCTGAAATCTGGCGGCTTCACGTCCACGTCCACGATCTTTCGCTTCCGGCGCATCCGAGACGTGGCAGCCGCATGGAAAGACAGTTCGAATATTATGCAGTCCTCGTGTGAAGGAGGTAACTTATAGTTGAACTCTGTATCTAGGACGGATTTGGCCTCTCGATCGAGCTCAATTAGTCGATTTACGTTCGTAATCGTCTCCCACGGAACTAACTTCTGTATTTCCGAGAGTAGATTACGGTAGATACTGGCAGCCCTTTGAAATAATGAACCATCATTTTTTAATTCCAACTCTGTTGTTATGATGACTGTTTTCTCCTCGCATAAGCTTTGGAGCCAGTCGACAAAGTCGTTTGGAGGGTTGGTCATCATTTATCTGTTTCATTGACGGGAAACGAAAGAGAGAAGAAAAAAAACAATATTTGTGCTTTATTTGTAAATTAAAAAGGAGATGGGACTTTTAAAATTAATTAATTATAATGTGCTTAATAAATTTTAAAATTAATTAATTAACTAGATGCAAGACAAATTTCTCGGTAATATTCCAGCAATTGGAAACAGCAAAATCAAGAAACATTAATTAAATAAACAATTAACCACCTCAAAAACAATTTTTGAGAAGAGAGAAATTATTAATTCGTTAATTAATTAATGAATATTAAATTAGTTAATAAATTAAATAATGCTAGTAAATAACCCGTGAAGCGATACTTATTTAACACTTGCTACGACAAGACACAACACCGAACAAAAAAAATTTCGTATGTTTTGTCATAAAAGAAGAAAATAGACAAAAAAGAAAAAAAATTTTTTAATTATTCTTTAATTGTTATTTAATTAAACTGTTATTGTATTTTAATTGTTTATTATTTAACCAAATTTAGTTAATTGTTATTTAACAAAATTTCATTAATTATTGTTTGACAAGATTTAATTAATTATGATATTATTTAATTTAATGATTAACATGTTATTTAATTATCTCTCAATCTTATCTTCGACTACATCTGTTACTAAATAATTTGTAAAATATAACTATTTTAATTATTATTCATTTTATCGATTACTAAATGCTTTAATATTCGTTGTTTTCATTGAGCAGAAAAAATAATATAAAGAATAAAACACATTTCTTTGACAAATGACGAAACTCTGTAGTATCCAAAACCAATGGATAGCGAGGGCGACAGCGCAAAAATCAAAATTGAAAAAATTGTAGGCGACTAACGCAAAAAAGAAATAAATTAAATAGAAAAAAAATTTGTTATTCTCACCAAAAAGTAAAAAAAACTGAAAATAGTTTATTTTTAGTCATTTTGTAATTTTGAAAGATTTTTATTTTTCAAAATTTTCAATAATTTTCCCTTTCGAAATTTTGGTTTTTCCAAAAAAAAGTACCACAAAAAGAACTCTTTGATTTTTTCAAAAAGGGAGGGTTTTTTGCGAAACAAAATTTCGTTTTTATATTTTTAGAAAAATTAAAAAATACCAAAACACTAAAATACAAAAAAAAGAAAGCCAAAAAGTGACAAGGCATAAAAGAAACATAAATTTTAATTTTATTATTTCCGAGAAAAAAAGAAAAAGTTTTGCGTCAGTCGTAAGTGCACCCGTAAGTACACCAGTGCGTATCTATACCGTAGATCGCGATGGCCAGTGTGTGTGTGTGTGTATCTACACAGGTCAGCGACTTCACAAATTTATATTTGTCGCGTGGCGACTATACAGTTTGATTTCTTGCGATATACTTTTTATGTGTAATATGCATTGTATTTATATGAAATAAATATTAACGATATTTATATGTATATTCGTAAATTAATATAAGCATACATTTACGATAATAATGTGTATACAGAAGTAATAGAAAATAGTTTACAATGATATGTATAAGTGTATATTTTAGATTATCAAATCTAAATTTACGTGTTATATATAATTATATATATATAATTATAAAATTACGCGTGATTTATATTAAAATGCTATTATGAATTATATTAGTTTTACTTTATTATTCGTCATTAATACGATTATTATATATCATATCTTAAATTAAATTATTAATTAATTCGAAATTAATATCTATATATCTTTATAATCTATATAAATATCTAAATTAATATAATTATTGCTTGAAAAGCCGCACAAATAATTTACTTTCGTATCGTTGTAGATTAAATTTGTGCTGCTTTTCTGCTACTTTCGTCGAACTGTCAGTGGCCTTGATCGCGAATGTTTACGTTGCTCGTTCGGACACGTAAACACTCTCGACGCTCATTGCTGTCGCACTCTTTAATACAACTATATTCCATATTAAATAATTATATTATATAGATCATAATTATATACGGCATGCAAATAGTAATTAGTAATTATTTCTGCGCATCAGCGTAAATTGTATTGCGAATTTTTGCCGGGGCACTAGGTATTTAAAAAAAATAAATTTATAATAAAATATATGTATATCTATTTTTTATAACAGATTGTGCGATCCCATCGCGTTTGACGCCATGTAACGGTGCGCGTGTCCGCCTCGAACACGAGGACAGCGGACATAACCGTTGTCTCGAACCGACTCGGCGAGGGGAAGGAGCGGTCTTTCAGAGGTGAAGCGTCGCAGACACGCGGAAGCGGGAAGAAGGCAGTATGAGATATACCGCTTGGGAAATATAAGTTAGATCGAATGATGTACAACAGAGTTAAAATAAAATTCGTCTATAATAATAAAACTACACAATATGAAACGCACGGAGTCGCGAGGCGTGGAGCGCATGCCGAGGACCGTCGATGGCAACCGATGACAGGAAGACGGTAGTGGCAAGCCCTAGAGGCGTGGCAGCACTCTCTCGGCAGCCGTAGGCGGCGGTGTTCCCGCTTGTCGGTAGCCCCGGGATGGGGCGGTCAATCCGCACAGGAGATGGTCGGATGGCAGGCTCACTAGCTCGAGCCCTGCAGGTGCGTTCACATGGCGAACTCGCGAATATCAGCGAATATCAGCGAATATCTCTCGCTCTATCTCATTTACGTATTTGCCAGTGTGTTAATGCGTCGGCCTGTAACAAATTACATATTAAGCATTTACATATAAGAAACATATTATGTAGAGATTTTGTAGAGATATTTACACATGCTACCACGGGAGAGAGAGAATAGGGACGTGCGATAGCAAGCGTAAGCGGCGCCTGCAATCTCCGTCACAAGACATATATATATATATATATATATATATATATATATATATATAGATATACACGAGGGTGGATTGACAAGTTTCCGGCCTGACCAAGATATGGCGCCACGAGGCCTACCTTGAGGTGGCGTTCTATAGTACTATCCTTAGATAGCTTGTAGCTATAGTTTCAGTCCGATCGCCATGTTAGTTTAGGTTTGAGAGTACACTGAAACAAGACGCCTCTCTCTTTTTCGTAAAAATGGAAAAGCTGGAAAATTGTGCTACCGTCAAATACTTTTATTTGAATTTTGTTAACGCCAAAGAAAATTAAAGAAGAGATGGACTCAACACTGGGCACATCCTCCCCATCATATTCAACCGTTAAGCAGTGGTTCAGCCTCGAAGGAAACTATGTTGAGAAATAAAAAAAAAATTCATAATACCGTTATTTTTCTTGGTCAAGCTGGAAACTTATCAATCCACCTTCTGTATATATATATATATATATATATATATATATATGTGTGTGTGTGTGTGTATGTATGTGTGTACGCGCGCGCGCGCGTGTGTGTGTGTTTTTTTATAGGTGTAGGCAGAGCAAGCACTAGTGGCCTCATGATACCAGCGTCCCGCTGGAACTATCAGGGAATATTACATCGGCGGGGCTGTAAGTTAGCCTATACAGCTCCTCTTCTTATGAGATTATCCTACGTCCCCAATTCACACAAGTGATCAGGGGTTCGGTGTTCATCCTCTGCAAATTAAAATAGAATCAGCTAGACTAATTCATCCTGGGCCATTCGCCTAATTCTATCGGCATTTCTATGTTTGGTCATCACCTCTTTTGCGAAACTGGCTAATGCCTTCCAGCTTTCAGGAGATTCCAGCATTATTGATATAATGCTTTCTGGTCTTATCGGCTTATTAACAGTGTTAATCAATTGCGCACGTTGTGTCCTAAAACCGGGGCAGCTCACTAATATGTGCTCAGCATCCTCAACCCATGTCGGACAGATGTGGCAGAAGTCATTATTATCCAGGTGAAAACGGTGGAAATAGAACCTAAAACAACCACGTCCAGTCAGCAACTGGGTTAGATGGAAATCTAGTTCCTCGTGTTTCCTGTTGATCCATTTGTGTATGTCTGGAAGGATACGATAAGTCCATCGGCCTTTGCTAGAATCGGTCCATCGTTTTTGCCATATTTCTATAGAACGATGACGTTCCACATTTTTAGCACCTTGTAGGGAATCCACTGCGGCCTTACACATGTTATGCAGCCTAGCCAGTTCATCTGCAGCTAAATCGAAAGGAAGAATTCCGGCAAGTACCTCAGCTGCGTCGGTGGATACTGTCCTGTAACTACTAATAATACGTATACAGGAGCGGCAACGGGCTACAATGGCCAGCTCACAATACGATTTAATTCCACATGCATGATGCCAGATTGCCGCTGCATACATGCTGACAGAATTAACAACATAAGCTAATAGCTTCCTCTGGGGCGGGCGTGGGCTACCAATAGTAGTCATGAGCCGACACAAGGCAACTGCAACTCGTTGCGCTTTTTCACCAGATATCTTTAGATGTTCTTTGAAGTTTAACCTGGTATCAAGCTGTACATCCAAGTATTGTAAAGATGGCGCAGAACTAATGCATCAGCTACTAACTTTAAGAGTAATACTATTTACCTTCTTACGACAGCTGACAAGAACTATTTCTGTCTTGTGCTCCGCTAATTGTAGGCCAGCCGACTTAATCCATCTGCTGATGTTGCTGATTGCCTCATTGGTATTTTCAGTAAGTTCTTTAAGGGTCTTAGACGTCACTAGTAGTGCGATATCGTCGACGTAGCCTATTGTTATTGAACCAGGCGGTTGCGACAATGGCACAATACTGTTTAGTGCCACCCTTCCATCTCTTACCACTGATTGCATTTCTGGCGATACACACTACCAGTTTAATAGCATCGACTGTTGATTTTGATTTCCGAAATCCAAATTGTCGAGAGGATAAGCCGTGCAATCCATCAGTGAATGCTTCCAGCCGGCTACATATTATTTTTTTAAATATTTTCGAGCATACACAATGGCCTGTATGATGACGGATGATCAAGTGGCTTATTACCCTTAGGCAAAAAAACTAACCTTTGAGTTTTCCAACAATCAGGAAACATACCCTCAAGAAGACAAGCATTATATACTTTGAGATATATAAATGGGTACTTCTGTATCGCCAATTTGATTGCACCATTGGGGATACCATCAGGTCCAGGGGCAGCACTGTCTCTAATCTTACCGTAAGCATTACGTAGCTCCATTTCTGTTATAGGAGGTATATCGTCAGAGTTTTGCGTGCACAGTACAGTTCCTTTGGTGTCATTGGAAAAGATAGCGGAAACAATCTTATCAATCAGTACCGTGCTCGTGTGTTGCATTGGTGCCCTACTCAATCGTGCCATGACTGTTTTATATGGTCGTCCCCATAAGTCATTGATGGCCTCTGCGCACAGTTCAAGCCAGCATCGACGCTTGCTTGCCTTAATGGCCTTGACAAACACTTTTCGTGCTTCTTTAAATAAACTATTAAGCGTATTACGATGGGTGCGGGCTCTTTGGGCGAGTCTACGTGCCCGATGACATTGCTTGCGCAATTCTGCAATTTCATTTGTCCACCAGTAGACAGATTGATGATGTTTAAATCCGCTCTTAGTCCTAATCATCGACGCATCACATGCTTCAGAGATATGCTTCATGAGTGCATTTGCCAGATGGTCTGGTGAACCATATTCTAAACGCTTTTCTGATATGATAGTGGCGAACACTTCACAGTCTAGCGATCTGATGTTCCATTTCCGTGTGGGCATCCACTCATTGCATTTGTTCTTCACTTTCTTCTATGCAATCTCGCACAAGATCGCCCTGTGATCACTGTGAGTGTAAAGGTCGCTTACTCTCCAATTAAGGATCCGCTGAATCAGGTCATCACTGGCGAATGTTACATCAATGACTGATTGTTTATCTCCCGTAAGGAAAGTGGATTCAAATCCCATATTAACCACGTGGAGTTGAAGAGAATTAAGGCCATCAAGCAGCATACTACCTCTGTTATTTGTTGAAGCGCTTCCCCAGGCTGTGGACCACGCGCTAAAATCGCCAGCGATTAATAACGGTTTCTTATCAGTGGCCTCATCAACTAATTTAGTTACAAGAATTTCAACTGCTTGTCCGTCAAACTTGGAGGAGCATATACACTAAAAACGTATATTTCTTGTATTTTAGCTCAGGATATCAATTCGCTTCGACGAGTAGCTTGCTTTAGTACCTACCTATTTTGACCAATCCAGAGGGCCGCTCTATTGCTTGTATCACTTATCCAGTGCTGTGGTCTGTCCCTGTTCCCTCCTTTATTGTCTGTTTCAGCTGGTCATGGGCCGCTACGCAATGGTTAGTATTCAGTTGGAGTATTCTTATGTTTTATGTCTGTTTAAAAACTCACAGTGATCGGGCACTTATAGCTGTATGCTGGATGGTTAATCTCCTTTTTTCCTTCACATTTACAGAGTAAACAGCAGGGCACGTTTACACACAGCTTGGGTAGATAGTCTTTTCCTCCACAGTGCCTGCAAAGATTAGTTCTGTCGGGGCCGAGCACACGGCCGCTAAATGGCCAGTCTGCCAACACCTGAAGCAACGCCTTATTTCTGTTTTTTTCGAACTCTGTAGCTGATCCGTCCGATGCGAACATGCCCTGCACGTAGTAACTCAGCTGCGCGGCTGTATGGTACAGACACCACCGCCGTCTGAGGACCCTCATAAGCTTGCCGCAAGGAACGAGCGATGAGCATGTTAGTCTCCTTTAGTTCGAGGTGTGATTTCAGAGCCTCTAAGACTTCATCCTTTGTAGTAACCTCATCTATATCTTTAATCTCCAATGTAATAAGATTAGTCAGGATCGAAGTGGATGCGCTATGGCTAACCTTAGTTTCAACCATGCGAGACAACTCATGTGCATTTTTGGCTGTCCGTTCTAACTGAAGTATCAGGGCGCAGCTTGCATTTCTGCGTATCCTGTTGATTTCATTCTTCACATGAGATAACTCCGGGTATTCTTTATTTGACGCAGTACCTTCGCGTATGCTAACTGTTTGTTGCGTATGCTTCTTCACTAGGCTTAATCAAGATAGAATTAGGTCTATTTCGTCCACTAAGCCTGCGTGCACTAGGTAATCTTTGGCTTTAGGCTTCTTGCACTTGATGGTCTGCCATTGATTTTCCTTGGCCTCCGACTTCCTTGTAGGTACTCCAACTGATTCTGATGGTCTCCTTTAGCCCAGTGATGGTTCTTTCGTCTTTTTATTACCTACTGTTTTAGGAGTGGACTCTATCCCTTCGGCTGCGCTTCATTTGGTATCAGAGTGTAGACTCGGCGTAGTCTGAGTCACCAGTTCATAAGTACCGGGACGGTGATACTGCAGCAGATCATCCTCTGGAGATTGACCGGTCTTGCCGGAGTTACTCCCTGGGGTATATTCTTGTTTATACCAAACATGAATCATAATTGGCCTTAGATACGGGAGGCCCTCCCTATTAGCTTTTTCTGTCCGCCGTGAGTATTTTATTTCCTCAGTGCCCTCTACAAATTGTAGCAAGCCATCCCCTATCCGCAACCTGGGGAGGCGCCAGATGGGAGAAAGCAACAAAACTCCACACTGGGGTGTGTGTGTTTGCGTGCGTGTGTGTGTAAAAAATATATGATTTATGTAATAATATATTTATATTTTACATAATATCTCCTTTTACATAATAACTACATTTCAGATATAATAGTACTTGAATAAAAATGTTATTTTGTATAATCAGCATTTTTGTTAAAAAACTATATTTTAAATTTATTAGAAATATATAAATTTTAACATGTATTTTATAAAAAATTTATATAAAATATTTTTCTAAATTTAGTAATAGATTAAGATACATACAAAAATACATATAATAACGTCTTAAAACAATGGATCATTAAAACAGATGGCTCAGTACATTTTATATGCATCCCTATATATAGAATAGCATCTATAGTTTACACAAATATATCTAAAACTCCACAAAAAATAATAAATAAATAGTTTTAACGAAAATGCAACTTAATAAAGTAATTAGATAATTTACCAATAGTCGAGTTTATTTTCAGATCATTTGCTCCACGTGTAGACTCATAAAAAAGCGTTAATTAGCTTCAATCATCTATGTTTTTAAGTGAAAATTCTTCTGCTATTTTCCTGATAATTTATTATTATTAAAAAAGTAGGTATGAAGTTGTCAGGCCCGTTCCCACATAGCTTATGCTGTTTTTTTAATAATTAATTTATGTATGGAAACATTTTACTGTCAATACTGTAATCTCAAGAAATGAAGCTTTATTGGTCATTAACTTTCAATTTTGTAACTGCATATGATTTGAATAGTCAAAAAGATAAAGATATATTTTATAATTTATTACGAGTGAATTATGGATAACAACTATATATAACAAGATATTATTTATTTATTTCAACAGATTGTGTAATATTTTTTGAAGGACAAAATTCAGGTTGACAAAAATCGGTTCATCCAACTTGAACCATTGACAAAATTCAATTTGGCCAGTAAAGTCCGGTGCTCAAAGATAGCCAATTATCAGATGCCCTTGTTGCCTGAGCCCAAGCTACTCTCTCTCTCTCTCTCTCTCTCACTCTCTCTCTCTCTCTCTGTCTATGTATATATATATATATATATATATATATATATATATATTGTAACGGTGCGCGTGTCCGCCTCGAACACGAGGACGGCGGGCACGGCCGTTGCAAAAGGTGTGCCCAGCTGGGCTTAGCCCCGAATGAATTCGGCAAAGGAGAGGGGCGGTTCGCGAAGGGCGAAGACTCCCATGCAGGATTTGCGCGGTTCACGGAATACGAGTCGGGAGGCGTAGTTACGCTCGTAGTGGCTGCCTGAATCGGCGATTCGTTGGCAGTGCTCCATGCGCGCGGTTCATGCCTGTTTATCTCAGCCAGATTGAAGTCGATCAGATTTTCTATTTGGTGATCGACAGCTGCTGTGCTATTTCTTTGGTCTGTGCTCAGATGAACTTCCCGAGCCTGCTGTATGTCAGCTGATTCATCCGCTTGTTCGGCGTACGTCGCTTCCATTCGATCCAAAATATAAGTCTTTGTTGCGTTGCGCATTGTCGAGGTGACGATTATCTTTAACAGATTTTTATCTATGCGCACGCATGTTTTTATAATATCATTGTCACTCTCGCATTCCACAAAGTCTCCTGGGCTATAATTTCCTGCCAGTCTGCGGTATAGCCTGGCAGCCCTTTGAAATGGGGAACCCTCATTTTTTAATTCTAGTTTCGTTGTAATTATGTTTGTTTCTTCCTCACATAGGCTTTGAAGCCAGTCGTTAAAGTCGTTTGGCGGGTTTGCCATCTTTTATTTCTTCAGTTGAAAATTAGAAGAAGATAAACGAACAAACGGAAAAAGAAAAAAATACAACCTGAGAAAAATAGAACGTTACAGCCAAAACTTTTTGGCAAATGATTAAAAGCCGGCAATCTCAAGAGATAGTGGAGTGCGAGGGCGAAAACGCCAAAATTAGGGGCGACTGACGCAAAAAACCAGAAAATATAAGAGAGAAAAAAATATTTAACAATTTTCAAAAATTTTCAAAAAAATTTACCAAAAATTTTCCCAAAATTCTTATTTTGGCTTTCGAATTCTCGATTTTCCAAAAAAAATTATTTTGAAATTGTAATAGTTTTTACTTTTTGTATTTTTCAAGAAATGTAAAAAAATACAAAAATAAAAAAAAAGAAAACACAAAAAAAAACAAAAAATAAAAATATAGTTTATTTTTAGTCCTTTTATAATTTCTAAAAAATTTTTATTTTTCAGTTTTCAAAAAAAAAATTTTCCAAAAATTTTTAAATATTTTCCGATTTTTCAAAAAAATTTTATTTTGCACCTTTAAAAAAAATAAATTTTGTTTGTGTATTTTTGAAAGAAGGGGAGAAAAAAAAATTATACTGCAAAAATATTAAAGATATAACAATATCAAAATGAAGATCAGAAAGCGAAAAGCATAAAGGGAACAATCAATTTTGATCAAATTAAATTGAGAGCAAAGAAAAATTTGCGTTAGTCGCATGTACACTGTATGTACAGCGTAGAGTCGCGGTGGTGTGTGTATGTGAATATACACAGATCGCTGACTTCGCTATTTATAGTCGACTATGTGTAAAGAAGAGAAATTTTAATTATATTTAATTTACACTAAATGTTCCTTATGCCTGTAACGGCGAAAATTTATTATTATATTAGGAGTGTGAATAAGTCTTTCCCGTTTTTTGTAAGAGATGGCGCCTACCAATACTGTGCGAGTATTCAATGGTTACATATGTCATAATCAAAGCTTATTCATATGTCAACAATTCCATACTAACACATTAGTTAAAATTTTTTCGCATCATAAATTTTTGATATCGTGAAAATGTCGAAATTTGAGCCGAGTCGACGTCATTTGCGGGAAGTTTCACTTTATTGGTTCAATTTCAAGAAATCTGCTGCCGAGACGCATCGATTGCTTCAGGAGGCTTATGGAGAAGGTTGTGTCGATGATTCAAGTGTTCGCGAATGGTTTCGATGCTTCAAAAGCGGTGATTTCGACGTGGAAGACAAGGAGCGTTCCGGGCGGCCGCAAATCTTTGAAGATCGAGAATTGGCGACTTTGCTTGACGAAGATTCTTGTCAAACGCAAGAAGAACTTGCTGAAGCATTGGGAGTTGACCGAACAACCATTTCCAAGCGTTTGAAAGCCATGGGAATGATCCAAAAGCAAGGAAATTGGGTGCCGTACGAACTGAAGCTGAGAGACGTCGAACGGCGTTTTTTCACTTGCGAACAGCTGCTTCAGCGACATAAAAGAAAGGGTTTTCGGCATCGTATCGTGACTGGCGATGAAAAGTCGATACGTTACACTAATCCGAAGCGAAGAAAATCATGGGGACTACCCGGCCATGCATCATCATCGACGGCCAAGCCAAATATTCATGGCGCCAAGCTCATGCTCTGTATATGGTGGGACCAGCTAGGTGTGGTTTACTATGAGCTTCTGAAACCGAATGAAAGGATCACAGGCGAGGTCTATCGACGACAATTGATGCGTTTGAGCCGCGCACTGCGAGAAAAACGGCCACAATACTCCGACAGGCACGACAAAGTTATTTTGCAACTTGACAATGCTCGCCCACATGTTGCACCGCCGGTGAAAACATACTTAGAAACGCTCAAATGGGAAGTCCTACACCACCCGCCGTATAGTCCAGACGTTGCTCCGTCTGATTACCATCTCTTCAGATCGATGACGCATGGCCTGGCTGACCAGCACTTCCATTCCTACGAGGAAGCCAAAAAATGGGTGGATGACTGGATAGAGGCCAAACCGGTCGAATTTTTTTGCAACGGGATTCGTATGTTGCCAGAAAGATGGGAAAAAGTTGTAGCAAGCGATGGCCAATACTTTCAATAATTCATTTGTAACCATTTTTTCACAATAAAGGCTCAAAATTTGAAAAAAAACGGGAAAGACTTATTCACATACCTGATATTATAATGGCGAATGTAAATCTATTTATATCAGTTATATTTTCATATTACGCTATCTTAAAAATTAATTATTGATTAATTTTAGTTTAGCTTAGATGGAATTTATATATTTAATTTAAGTCAAATTTTAAAGTTATATCCAATTAATATATATATATCAGTATTATATAAATTAATGTATATGTGTGTATTTAACTTAAAATTAGTTTTGCTTGAAAAACTGCACCAATATTATATTACCGTATTCGGTATTATATTTCATTTGTGCTGCTTTTCAGCGGCTTTTGCCGAATTGCCGTTGGCCTAGGCCGACTTCGAGAGCGTTTACATCTACGAACTCGCAACGTAAACACTCGCGATGTGCAGTGCGATCGCACTGTGTAATATCACAATTTTTGATATAATATAATTATTAAATTATTTCTGCGCATCCGCGTCACTTGCGAATATTCGCCGGGGCACTGAATATAATACAATATATTATTACATATATATTATAAAATATATAGCAAACACACACTACTACATGCAATAAAATATATAATAAAATATATAATAGCACATATAATCAAATATGTATAACTGTCTATATATTCCGATATCAAGTCGTGCGATCCCGAGATCGCGTTGGGCGCCATGTAACGGTGCGCGTGTCCGCCTCGAACACGAGGACGGCGGGCACGGCCGTTGCAAAAGGTGTGCCCAGCTGGGCTTAGCCCCGAATGAATTCGGCAAAGGAGAGGGGCGGTTCGCGAAGGGCGAAGACTCGCATGCAGGATTTGCGCGGTTCACGGAATAAGAAGACAGAATATTGAAAATTGAATCGGATTTAATGTCCCGTTAGCTTACACTACGTGTGCGCGAAGGCGCGTCGAGCGCAGACCGGGGGTCGCCGAGGCGACGGCGCGCGCGGAGCTAGGGAAGAGAGAGAGAGAGAGAGAGAGAAAAGGGGCTGCAACTTACAGCGTGTCGAAGGTGCGCTCGTTGACCCCGCAGCTCGTCCTCGTTCAGCAGCAGCACCTTTCTTCACCGGGAGAGGCGGCGACTTCGCAGTCCGGAAACCCCGGGATGGGACGGTTATTCCGCGGAGACGGGGTCGGGCGACAAGTTCGTCCGCTCGTACTCGTCCTCAGCGCGCACTACACGCACCCACAATGCCGTGGCACAAACACGCACGTCCGATCGTGTACACTCCCCGAAGAAGAGGTACGTAGCGAGGGGGAACACATGGAGCACGAGGCGTGTTCCCATAAACGATGAACCAATACACCGAAAGCAAAAACAAATCGCGTGGAGCGAAAAGCCGGCTAAAAACGTGTCAATCCTAGCTCTCTTATTTTCTCTCTGACTCTTCGCGCGCGCGGCCGTCTCTCTCCACTCCCCGCTCTCTCTCTCACTTACCTCTCCGCCGGTGTAGTTGTGCGTCGGCCTGTAACATATAAACATCTATACATCGGAATATACAAACACATATTTACAGGCTACGGCTAGAGAGAGAGCAACGGGACGGGGAAAGCAAGCGCACGCAGTGCTTGCGTTCCCCGTCACAATATATATATATATATATATATATATATATATATATATATTTATAAAATCATTTTAATATTCTAAATTGAAAATTCCAAAACTTTTAGAAATAATTTTTAATTCATATATTATATAAATGAAAAGCTGATTTTTACACAAATTGTAAATATTAATAATTTGATTGATTAAGTAGTATATATATATATATATATATATATATGCTTTAACCTTCTGTATAAATTTCTATTATATTTACTCCTGTAGACAAGGCTTTGAACACATAATTTTGTTATTATGGGTGTTGAGCCATTCGTCCAGTTCGTGCAAGAAGTTATGTGACAATTTAAGTACTTCTTAAGGTAGATTGATTTTCTTTGCATATTATCTTTGAAGATTGGATTAATCTATTCCAAATGAATTCTAATTTAAAATTTTTAATTGATTTCAAAATTGATTGATTTTAAAATTTCTAATTGAACTTAAATATATAGATTCTAAGGTAAAAGTACATAATCATAATGAAAATTATTTACTTTTCATTTATTGTGTAAAACTTCAATAATGGATTTGTTCACTTATAAACTTTGTGGGAACAGCCCTGGTAAGTTCATGTCCACTTTTTTAATAATAATAAATTATCAGAAAAAATAGCAGAAGAATTTTCACTAAAAACATTAATGATTCAAGATAATTAACTCTTTTTTATGAGTCCACACGTGGACCAAATGATGTGAAAATTACCTCGCCTATTAGTAAATGATCTCATTACTTTAATAACTGCATTTCCTTTAAAACTATTTATTTATTATTATTTTGTAGAGTTTTAGATATATTTCTGTAAACTATACATGCTGCTGTATATATAGGGATGCATATAAAATGTACTGAGCCATTTGTTTTAAGAATCCATTGTTTTAAGACGTTATTGTATGTATTTTTGTATGTATCTTAATCTATTACTGAATTTAGAAAAGTATTTTATATATTTTTTATAAAATACGTGAGGAGATCTATTTAAAATTCTTGCTATGCTAAGGCACATCAAGCTCGCCTAACTATTTTACTTTTGTTAAAAGTTATATCTTTCTAATAAATTTATAATATCTTTTTTTTAATAAAAATGCTGATTATACAAAATAAAATTTTTATTCAAGTACTATTATAGCTGCAATGTAAGAAAAACGAAAAGCAACAAATAAATTATAGGCAAGCAAATAAAATCAAACATTATTTTATTATATATAAATATGTAAATATACCTTAAGAAGTACTTAAATTAAAACATAACTTCTTGCACGAATTGAACGAATGGCAAAAAACCCATAATAACAAAATTATGTGTCAAAGCCTTGTCTGCAGGAATAAATATAATAGAAGTTTTTACAGAGGATTAAAGCATATATATACTACTTAATCAATGAAATTATTAATATTTACAATTTGTGTAAAAATCAGCTTTTCATTTATATAATATATGAATTAAAAATTATTTCTAAAAGTTTTGGAATTTTCAATTTAGAATATTAAAATGATTTTATAAATATATATATATATATATATATATATATATATATATATATATAGACAGAGAGAGAGAGAGAGAGAGAGAGAGAGAGAGAGAGAGAGAGAAAGAGAGAGAGAGAGAGAGAGCTTGGGCTCAGGCAACAAGGGCATCTGATCATTGGCTATCTTTGAGCACCGTATAGTATATTTCTAATAAATTTAAAATATATTTTTTTAATAAAAATGCTGATTATACAATATAAAATTTTTTATTCAAGTACAATTATATCTGAAATGTAGATATTATGTAAAATATAAATATATTATAATTATTTTTTACACACAGACACATACACACACATTACTATAAAGGATTACTACAAAGGATGAAGTCTTAGAGGCTCTGAAATTACACCTCGAACTAAAGGATACTAACAGGCTAATCGCTCCTTCCTTGCGGCAAGCTTATGGGGGTACTCAGACGGCGGTGCTGTCTGTACCATACAGCCACGTAGCTGAGTTACTACGTGCTGGACATGTTCTTATTCCAGTTTTAGTAACAATTCTGGAACATTTCTTGTGGGATCAACTCGTCAGCCAACATTCGAATGGTAGTCGCCGGTCTTAACGACCTAGGGTGTGGACGCGTTGCGCATTCACATCGGTTCGTACTTGAATTGGCCTTCCTCTCCGCGCCTCGTCTTTGACGTCTTTTGAGCAAACAGAAGGAACATATTAGAAAGGTATCTGAAATATACAACTAGGAATACTTGAAAATCTTATGAACAGAAAGTATAAAACAATAGAAATATAAAAACAAAATAATAATAATGCTAAGAATAACAGAGATTAAGGATATATAGTTAAGGATGAAACGAAACAAATTTGATTAAACAGCATTGATCCAGTGAAGCTGAAGCCGCTAAAAATGTTATAGTTATGAGACCTCTGTACGACTATCAGCCAGTCCTCCAGTTTAGGGATCAACGAAGATGATGTAGATAAACAAAGATGATTGTATATATCGTTATATCTAAGTAATAATAAAGTTGTTAGGTTCAATAATAGACTAGTAAATAAGACATTCTCCGATAAGCGTATGATGTAAATGTTGTATGTAAAAGTTCTAAGGAAAAACAAAAAAATTTTTCTAGTATGTAAGGTTGTGTGTAAAATTTTCTAGTATGTATGATTATAAGGATATAGTAGTATGTAAGATTGTAGGAAAAAAAGCTGCTTGAGGAGATGCGGTACAAAAAAGGAAAAATTTTTAATGAATTTGAGATCTTGCCTTATACTTACTTTTGGTTGTAATTCAAATTTGTATATCATTTCGTGATAGCCACACTGTTTCTGCAAAGGCTGATCAAATCAAGAAAGAAATTTTATGATTTTTTCTGTTAGAAAAAAGGTTCTGTTAGATTATAGTACATATAAATAGACTAGATTTAATACACAAAAAATCAAGTATATTTATATCAAAACTATCTGTACAAATACAGTCGACATAAGCACAATTAAATTAATTTTCTTTTATCTTCTTGAATTTATGTAATCGGGTTGGCTGCTCATGTTACAAACCATTACAAATTGTAATAAGATTAAATGCGACATAGCGATGTCATTTATTTGTTTATTTAGAATTACGTAAATAGTGTTAAGCTTATATTGTTGCCAAAAATTACAAAATGCAGCTTCTACGGTATTGCACATAGAGTGTACTATAATCTTTTCTTCTTACATCTAGTTTACAAGTTTACAGCTCCCGCATTGAAATCTAACAAGTTCTCCGTCATACAGCGCTACCAAGATTTGATATAGCTATGACATAATTATGTTATGATAGGGTTGTTCGAATAGATTGTGACATAAGATTGATATTGCTCTTAGCAAAATATAAAATTTTTTTGTTATAGTTACCCTTATCACGATCAATGATATAATATTTTTGTTTGAACTTATCATTTTGTATTATATACATTTTTGTTTGACATTTATAATCCATCACATTTATAATAATTATTATTATAATTATTAGTATATACTTCCCGACGCTCTCCTATCGACCGCCGAGCGGGCAAAAAGGAAGAGCAGAGTCAACGGGAGGAGGACGAGATTTGGAGACTGAATCAGAAGGTGAAGAACGAAATTTAGAGGTGAAAGATAGAAAAGATGGAGAACGAAATTTAGAGAGGTGGAAATGAGAGAAGGTGGAGAGCAAAATTTAGAGATAGAACATAGAGAAGAGGAAGAGCGAAATTTAGAGATACAATATAGCAGGTGAAGCGACGTGCAAGAGAGGGCCAAGGAGCAGTGAGATAGAAATAGAAAGCAAAAGAAAGAAATAACCAAGAGAAAGAACGAGCCTCTGCCTCTCTTCCACACTGGGCCCAACACTAGCTCCAGCCCTTCAAAATCGTCAGTGCAGGAGTGTGCGTTGAGCGGCGACGGGTTCTGCCGACTCCGTCGGTGCCCTACAGTACTGAGCTTTCAATCGCTTGATCTGCGTTCGGTGTCCATTAAAGAAAAACACAGCGCCATTTTATAAAATAGTATAAACATAATTTATAGAATATTCGCTAATTGTTATTGGCGATAATTGTTAATTACTAGAAGGCGAGGTAAAAAATGTGTATCTAAAGTGAACTAACTCTATTCAATTCCTATAATCTTTATTCTACCTACATTATGAGATCTATTTATTATTCCTATCTTATGCACTAAAATTATGATCTAGAATTACGAAATGTTCTGAAAATTTTATGTATCATTATTCCTATTCCAACTTCACCTAAGAAAACTGCTTTCCGATAACTATATTTAGGTTAACTTAATATTATGTTCTATGATTTAATTCTAATCTCTATTTTTTTACATGCTATGCACTTAAGTTGTATATTCTATAACTTAATTCTATTCTCTATTTCATGACATGCTATACACCTCAATTGAATCTTCTATGATCTAATTCGATTTTCTATTTAATTGCATGCTACAGACTTAAATTTAGTTATCTATAATCTTCCATCCGTCTTCTTCACTCTTCGTGTAGGGCGTCAAGCTATGTGCTTCGTCGCCTAGGTATACTGCATGTCACCTTTGGATCTTTATTCTTGCTAGTATCTGCGAGACGTGATTTTGTCACCAGCTGCACTGGAAACAGTTTTGATCCCTTGCATCTGGGGCGGTGCTAATCGCGTTGCGAACATGCACTGCTAGCTTCAATGGGCCATTGTCCGCTCTTTCATCATATGGAACTTTGCCGTGATGCGTCTCCCGATCCACACTCGTGCCGTCACAAATAGTGACGAGATAGGGGGTATATTTGGGTTGGCTTTCTTTATGTACTTCCTAACTGCCTATCATGAGCAATAGCGGAAACTGTAGGAATCATTTGTAGATACAGAACAGTGATTATAGCTGGAACGCTAATGATCATTTGTGGATATGGGGCGGTGATTGTGACTGAAATCGTAGGGGCTATTTTATATCGGATTGGTGTCATTTTACACAAGGGGATATACATTTTGTATTTGTCATGGAGACTTGTTCATATCCGTCTACTTGTTCGTATAGATAGACGCCCCAGGCATAAAGATCATTACCGGTTGCGTCGTTTGTTCGATCACGCTCTTGATGTCTTAGATGTTGCTTGATCGGTAGTGGGGTTTGCCGGCGTGGGCTTCGTCCATTCGCAGCGGTGATCCAATCTTCTTGATGTCCCTGCGACTGTCGCGTCGTCTTCGTTTTCTTCCTAGATGACTGCGTTGTGCGATCGCTCGCGCCCTCCCAAGATGACGTGGCGATGGATGACCGTTCTGAGTACAACATACAGGTATATATGTCTTTCGTCAACATACCACAGTTGTAACAGAATTTATCTTTGCGTGGATGTGGGCAGTGGGAATGACGGAGGCCAGTTTCCTTGCAATTCCAAAACCATTTACGCAAACGGAAAATGCTTGTTGTCGAAGCCAGAGGTACTGCTGGGATAGAAGGGTAGGTCGCTTGGGGGGTACAAAATGTAGAGGGGTGACCTACAAATCGAGGAGGACCGGTATGGCTGAACTGCTCTTGGCGGGATTTGATGATATCTCCAGTGCTTGCGACAGTGTCGGCTTCTCTAGGCATGCGACAGGAACCATTTGTAGACTTTAGGCTGTAATAGTCCAAGTGGTAAATAGGTTGGCTGGACAGGGTAGGAAGGATTTCTGACTTGTTTCATCCGGGAATTTTTCGACATCGAAGGTGTTTTTGTTCGGTTTGTATTTTATGGCAATAATAACCTTTTCGTCTATCTCATGTCAAATAAATAGGAAGCGATCGCCATGATAAATGCGAACTTGGCTGTCTTTCAGTATGCTGACGTACACGATAGATTCAGCATGGCTAACTGTAGCCGTGTTTTGTTTTGGTGGCCTTCGTAGATCCAGGGATCCATACTATGGGATAGCGTCCGCTGGGTTACGCTGGGCGATAATTCTTCGATGGGATGGCTCCAGCGGACCAGTCTTCTGTGATGCAACGTTGGCCGAGTCATTATCGACGGCAATCTATTGTCTAGAGTCTTCATATTGCCCGATGAAGGGGTTGTATATCAGGATAATTTCCTTTTTATCCTTCATATTTGGCTCTCATGTTTCGATAGGGATTCAGTGGGAGAGATTTTTATGCTCCGATGAGGGATTGCTCGTGTCCAAGAGAGACAACATAAAAGAGCTCGTGTCGACCGGTATGAGAATCTTCGGCCGTTTTTCATCGGAGGCGATCTCTTCGGTTGAATTTAGGCTCAATTCAATGAGATCGCATTGAGCGCATGCCTCTTCCACTTGGTGTATGGCCTCTATTATGTTGGTAATCGGTATATATGCGCTTTCCCGTGTGCTCTTTATGGACTGGCGTAATCCTAGGCCTCTTCCTACTCCTTTATACGTCCTGTATGGTATCTGTGGATGGAAAGATGGTGGTTCATTAGGAGGGTGGTAATGTTTCATATCAGATATTTTCTTTTGTTTTCTTATTACTGATCTGAGCTTTCAGTTCCTATATAACAGGAGGGCACGCTTGCTTATGGTATGGAGCGATGAATTACGCCTAATTCTTCAAGATTGTCTATTCCATATTTGTTCATGAATTCGACACCGTTGTCTGTTATGAGGGAATTGCCACAACTTCATTTAAATATTATTATTTCACCTAGGGCTTTGATGATGGTCGATCCTTTGGTCTTAAGTAATGATTTCACGTCATCGTATTTGTTAAATAAATTCTCAAAAATCAGCAGGTATTTATGCTGCCTTTTGCTCGGGGAAAAGTATCCGATTATGTCACCTACGACGCTCGTCCAAGGGCCTCCAATCTTCCGTTGACACATTGATCCAGCTGGTGATCGCTGTGCTACTTTGTGGAGTTGATACTCCAGGCAGTATTTGACGTAGCTGTACACATCTTTGTGTATTCCGGACTAGTAATAGCTTTGGTTAAATTTCGTAAGATTTTGTCAACTACTAAGTGGCCTGCTGTTGGTATATTATCGCATTCGAAGAGAACTCTTTCTCTGTCTTTTGATAAGATCACCATCTTTTAGGCCTCCAGATCTGATGCGAGAGCTGATGTCCGCGGATTCAGACAATGTTTGTAGATCACGTTATTTCAGACCTTTTAGTATCTTTCTTTGAGTATCTTTCTGACCAGGCTTTAATGTCGTGTAGTTTTCTTTTACACGTTGTTATTGATATAGTGTATAGCTGCAATTTGTGTACTGCGCCTTTCCTATGTACTATCATCATTTCATATGCTCACAAGGCGGTAGACCAATGCGCTAAGCCACCTGCGGGGTATTTTATGGAGTGTAACCATTTTATTCTACTGTGAACGGTGATAATCGTAAACTCCTCGCCTAGGTGATAGCCTCTAAATTTTTCTATCACCCTAGCAGCACTAGGAATTCAACTCCACTTAGTTGAATCACTGTTGAGTGATAGACTTGCTAATACAGGGGCCTGTTTTAGTAGAATCTTTAGTTATTCGAACGCAACTTGTTGTTCCTGTCCCCATTTCATTAAAATTTCATCAATGTTTAGTCGCAAGTCGACTTCTCCATCATTCGAGCATAATGGTCCATCTCTCATCTGCATATCGTAAGATATCAATCATAAGATGATTGAGATTATAGATGATTTTACCAGTTTTCCTGGTTGTGGTCCAATATAAGATTTGCTGGCTCCGGGATCAATTAATGCTGAAAATATTTTTCCTGTTAGCTCTATGTTAACGGAACATCTGTTTTTCTCGTCCACCGTTACTGTGGGATGCACATCCGTGATTACCATTGCTCTTGGGAGCCCTCTGTCGTGTTTGAGAAAGTGTCTGTGAATTTGAAAATGCGCTCATCGTTTGTATCGGTCTGGTGGTTTCTATCGTTATATTATGGTGTCGCTCCGTGAGGGGTCGTAGGGTAGATTCTGTTCTCCTGCTCCCTTACGGATTTCCCGATCGGTTATCGGCTGGTCCATAGACAGTTCATCGATGTTACATTGTTTTCTCCATAATTATAACAGTATACTTCTTTTCTTTCTGGGTACCTGTCGGCCTAGTGTTCTATATATCTAACACGACTTGTTATCTTGACAGCTGTCGGATTTATGGGTTCTTTCTCCGGAGTTTCACCTGTCCGTCTTTTTTAGCATCAACAGTAATTACTGTGGCAGGATCTTTCGAGGCTCATCGAACTGTCTCTTGTTCGATATTTTCGATACTTTCGTTCGCTGGTATTTCGTTAGAGTTACATGTCACGTAATCAGCTAGGCAAATAGTGCCTTTCTCTGGATCTACGATCGTATTGGAGTGATACGCTTTTATTCCTATTACTGGTTCGATTCGAAGTGTGATCATGGTTACGAGAGGATGGTGTCTGTCTGGGTGAAGGGCTTCTGTATAGTCTACTTGGTTCAGTTTTACGTGGGGATAAGTTTCGTTGTTGATCTCATTTTGCATTGTTTTCTTTTTGGCGCGGGTTTACTTCCTTTTCGGTATTCAACTCTTCCATGTCCTCTTCTAGTATTGAAGAACTGGTTAGGCGTATCTATCTGTATACATGCAGTAGAAAAGAGATCGAATTTTGTATTAATGAGCGTGTATCAGTTAATAACTTGCACACATGAATGTTTGCAAACAAGCATATGCTATTTCTTCATAAGCAGAATATTTTCAAGATATAATTTGCAAATATATTACATTCTAATATCTACATAATTCTATTAGTTTAGCAATGTGTGGGGATTGTTTACGAGAGGGCTATATTATTGTTTACACTCAGCACACCAACTCATCTTGATGGAAAACTATAGATATATAAACAATAGAGGCACGATTTTGGAGAAACAAGGCATTAAGTTATTTTTCGGGGAAATTTTGTCTTTTTTTTCATTTCATGTTAAGAAACTTATATGGAAAGGGGCCTACAAAATTTTATAAAATTAAATAATGTATTAAATAAATAAATGAATTCGGATAAAATAGAGGTATAAGATTGCAAAAAGAATTAAATTAATAAATATTTTTATCGGTCTTACAGTCTTTATAATATAATATATTAGCTAAAATAATGACAGTCAGACTGTCCTTGTTAATGTTCACACCCGTAGAATCTGAAATAATACTAATTGCTACAGTAAAATATATTAAAAATTAATTTAATATAATAAAATATAATAAAATAAAATAATAATAAAATATAACAAAATAATAATAAAATAATAATGCGTATAATATTTACACATATTTACGGTTGATTCTCGCTACATCTTACTCGGCCTAGCTAATCTCTATATGTTGGCGGCAATGCGTGAATCTAAAATTCTGAGCGAGTTCTACTGCGGGCATACATGTATTCACGGAGCACTGGGGCGACCATTCACGAAGACTAGGGGACCAGGAGGACGCGAGGATTCGACCTTATAAATTTATGAAAGCACTACTTGCCGTGGATGTGGGTCCAGCCGTAGTTTCTGACACAGAGGGCTACCATCCATCTCCGGCCCGCCACCATTGGCCTGAGGCCGCCGCTGTAATACCGCGCCGCTACAGAGGGCCGTCGAACTCATTCAGGAGGACGAGTTTTTCGTATCCCCCATTGGAAAAAATTTGTCAAAGGTCGACATTTTGACTTTGTTGAAGACATCCAAGAATCTGTGTTGTGGGTACTTGAAGAGGTCACAAAAGAAGTATTCCAGAATTATTACAAAAACTGGAAAACTCGCTGGAATAAGTGTATAAATGCGGGAGGGGACTACTTTGAAGGGGATCGCAGTGATGTACCTTCATTTTTAAATAAATTCGATTTTTGAATTTTGTCACATTACTTAATTGTCTGATCTAATGTATATATGACGATGGCCCCAGAAGTACCTGTCCCAACAAATAAAACTCAAAAATTTTGGAAAAAATATATTTATTTTTCAACATAATCTCCTTTCATTTTTATACACTTTTCTCAGCGATGTCCAGTAAGTTCGATACCCTTTTGATAATAAAAATTGTCAAGCTCCTCATAATAGCCATTAACTGCCAACATCACCTCTTCATTGTTGACAAGCGAGCCATTTTTTCAAGTCTGGAAACTGGAAATAATCTGAGGGAGCTAAATCTGGCGAATAAGGTGCATGAGGTAGCAATCCAAGTTTTAATTCATTAATTTTGACGATTGCAATAACGGATGTGTGAGCGGGTGCATTCACTTGATGGAACAACACTTTCTTCTTAGTCAAATGCGACCGTTTTCGCTTTATTTTTTCGCTCAAGAGCTATAGTAAGATCGCATAATACTCGCCGTTGATAGTTTTTTCCTTAAGATAGTCAATAAAAATTATCCCACACGCATCTCAAAAGACCGACGCCATAACCTTGACTGCAGGTGGAACGGTCTTTGCCTTCTTTGGAGTCGTTTCTCCCTTTTGAGTCCATTGTTTTGATTGTTCTTTTGTTTCGCGTGTGAAGTGGTGGGCCCATGTTTCATCCATGGTTATGAAACAGCGTAAAATTTCGGCTTTATTTTTTTAATTGAAACTTCTTCACGATGCTGTTTTTGTTCCATTGTGAGCAAACACAGCACCCATCTTGCGCATAGCTTTGTCATCTTCAAATTTTCAGTTAATATGTACCGCACTTTTTGAAATGCCTACCATGTCTGCTACCTCGCACACTTTCAGTCGACGATCATCCAGTATCGCTTTGTGGATTTTTTTTCAAATTTCTAATGTCGCGTCGCCTCGTTTGGTCGACTACTGCAATACTCGTCTTGGCAGCTCGTACGGCCTCGTTTAAACTCTGCTACCCAATATTTTACTGTTCGCAAACGAAGGGCCAGTCTCACCCAGAGTAGAGTCCAGTTCAGTTTTTATATTGGTTGGGCTAAGGCCTTTCAAATAAAAGTATTTTATCACATAACGATGACCAATTTTTTCCATGTTTACAAATTCACTGAAAACGTTCACTATTGCTGACTGTTAAACAAATATCAAATATCCTGGTATCTTCAAACTTGAGACACATGCTTTATAGATTGTGTATTTTCTAATACAGTGGTATTTTTTACGCAACTACCGCTACCTCTAGGTGAGGCCAGATACTTCTGTGACCACTCTCGTACACGTTATGTGCTCATGTAAGGCCAATTAATAACAAAATTATGCCAACGCCATTGAGAACGAGATTGTTTTCGTGATGAGAACATGAAATTTGAAAATTTTTCACATACTCTCGAAATATAATGTAAGATTGTATGCATATTTGTCATGCATGTTTACGGGAAGTTTACTTTACATACTTTCAGTCAACGAGGCTCTTAGGAAACCTTTATGATTTTTTGCACGTATGATGCATCTAACCGTGCATGTTGATTATACCCCACTTAATGCTAATGGTCATATTTTTTGATTTGAGTTTCTATGTATCAAAGGTTATCGAAAAATGTTAGTTATCGAAAATAGTTAGTCAGGCCAGATACTTCTGGGACCACTCTCGTACACACACACACACACACACACACATATGTATAAACGAATATGCATTAGCACATTCGAACGCTTGTTTTGCTGTCATTCAAGCCGTTTTGAAATTATACATTTCGGTGAGGCCTTCGGAAGAGCGCCCACATTTCATTTAGCTGAAAATGGATGAATGTTTTTTGCGGTACTTATGATGAATATCATAGTGCTTTTTTGCTAAAATTGATTTTGAATAGCGAAATCAATTTAAAATGTATAAAAACATATTTTCAAGAGAGAGTTTTACATCTTAGAAAAGTACATGTTGTTAGATTTATTTTTTTTCTAGAACCTATATTTCTGATGCAAAATTTAACAATTTCATCTAGAGTTTCTTTGAAAACTTTCGAATTCTGGCTATACATCTGAAAGCACCCATATTTGGTTTCGCTCAAAAATAGATGTATTTGCGTTTTTGGTATGCTGATTGTTTTTAAGAATATTTTTAAGCATTTGACATAATATTTTTAATAATAGTTTTACATCTACTAGCGGCACCCAAAGGCGAACATCCTGGTCCCCTCTCTGAAATAATGCCTAACGTCGGTTTTCGGGGTGAGGAGTTAAGCCAGGGAGAGCCGGTCTCCTCGGCGCACGCCTGCAGACTTCGGCTTGCAGATCTTTTCAGAGCTGCAAGAAACAGTCGAAGGAATGTACAAAGAAGGTAGTTTTTTAGTGGGTAAGCCTTTGTGTAGATAAATTCCACATACCCGGGGACCAGTTCTCGGGATCCATAAAGGATTTTTCTACTCCTCTTGTTGTTTTGTGTGCAAGCAGAAGCATCACACAAAGTTGCATTTAGAAAGCAAATCGTTGGATTCAACAGCTTCTTTCTCTGTCGCTCCTCCCAGTGATGCCGCTTCGAGCGATAAATCTCAAGTCGCATCTGGTTCATCGGCGTCCTGTAACACATACATGGCTGCCACCAAACGTACGGTATTGCTTGCTGCAGCTCGAATAATCGTGTGCGACAAATTTGGAAAGTCTCTTACAGCGCGTGCGTTAATCGATCCAGGTGCTCAAAGCTCGTTTGTCTCTAAACGATTAGCAGCACAGCTAACCGTAGACCGACGCTCGGTGTCCGTCGCCATTCTAGGCGTCGACGGGCAGGCTACTGCAAAGGCGCGAAGCAAAATCACTGTAATACTTAAATCGCGTATAGATCAGAACTTCAAGTGGCACTGCTCGAAGCTAGTCCTGCCAGAACTTACTTGTATGCTTCCGGCAACTAAACTGTCAATTCAAAAATGGTCGCATTTAGCCGAACTACAATTAGTAGATCCCGTGTACCACGCACCAGCAAAAATTGACTTGATCTTAGGAGAAGATCTTTACGCTACCATACTGCAAGACGGATTCATTCGCGGTCGTATAGATGCGCCGCTCGCGCAAAGTACTGTGTTCGGATGGATACTGATTGGCAGTATCGCAACACAGAATCTTGAACCTGACACGCGACACGTCACCGCGCATCATGTGGTGACCCAATCTACTCTCATGCAAGCACTTTCTCGATTTTGAGAAATTGAAGTATTGTCTCGTTGCAACAAGCTTTCGCCAGAAGAAGAGTATTGTGATCATACTTCAACGCCTCATACTACCGCAACGATGGTAGACGCTTTGTAGTACGCCTTCCTTTTAAACGTTAAGAAGTATTTCCCGATACGAGAAATATTGCTGTCGCGTGTCTTCTCCATTCAGAAAAGCGCAGAAAACGCGACAATGATTTTCAAGATGCTTATGCGACATTCATGAAGGAATATCTTCAACTTGGACACATAAATGTCGCAACAACACCCCTCGATGATTCTACTTGTACATAGAATCTGCGTAATTTTTAATGCCTCGCAAAAGACTTCGAATGGAATCGCTCTTAACGACCTTCTGCTACCAGGGCAGGAATTACAGTCAGATATCAAACTGGTAATTGCACGTTGGAGATTCGGTCGCATAGCTATTGTCACCGACATTGTAAAAATGTTCCGGCAATTTCTTGTGCATGAGGAAGACCAAAAATGGTAACGGCTCGTTTGGAGAGAAAAATCCGACGCCTCAATTGCCGATTACGTTACGGCTACAGTGACTTATGGAATGTTTTGTGCTCCGTATCTTGCAATGAAGACAATCCTGCAACTAGCTAAGAATAGTCATCATACGCATCCTTTAGCTTCTATGATACTTATCAATCAAATTTACATTGATGATATTTTTCTAGCTGCCCATGATGAGCAACCTGCTACAGCACAGCAGGTATACAGCTAGGAAAATGGTCAAGCAATCATCAGAAACTTCTTGAAGAAATTTCGGAAGGTGATTTTCGCAACCTTCCATGTGTTTCAGGAGATATTGTCTGAACTCTTGGACTGAAGCGGGATACTCAAGCAGACGAATTTCTATTTAATTCTTCACTGCCAGCTCCCACTCATCCTATTTCGAAAAGTGCAGTATTATCTGATACTGCTAGACTTTACGATCCGTTAGTACTTATCGCGCCTGTTTTAATTCAAGCAAAAATTCTATTACAGTTCTTATGGATCAATCAGCTGAATTGGGATATGCCGCTGCCACACGAATTGTTGAATAAATGGCTCAACTTTCGTTCTTCATTGGGTCATGTACCAGCCGTCCGTATACCACGATGGATAGGAACCTCCGGTGACCAAACATGGAACCTTTATGGGTTTGCAGACACATCGATGCGAGCCTATGCCGCAGTCATTTACGCGGTAGTCCCAGCATGCAATCCGGCACTGCTCATGGGAAAAACTCGGGTCACCCCGGTAGTTCAAACACTGCCTCGACTTCAACTTTGTGGTGCAGTACTCCTGGCGCGCTTAACTAAACATGTGCTGTCGAGCTCGAGCTCCCTCATCGATCAATCTTTGGAGCGACTCAAAGATCGTACTCGACTGGCTTGATAGCCATCCATCAAGATGGCTAACCTTCGTAGCTAACCGCGTCAGCGAAATTAGTACCTCGTTTCCTGAAGTAACTTGGAAGCACGTCCGTGGCAAGGACAATCCAGCACATTGTGCTACCGGAGGATTGCCTCCTGAAGAACTGGCTCAAATTTCATTATGGTAGGAAGGACCAGACTGGCTCTCTCGCCCACCCTCCAAATGGCCTGTCAATACCACCTTATCTAAGGAGCATCGACATGCTTACCATATGATAGAGAGGCTAGCTTAATCGCCAATGGAGTGTGACGAACTTAACTTAACTCTCCCCCTTCTCGAAGATCGTTCGAATTTTAGCATTCGTCCTTCGTTGGAAGCTAAATGCTGATCAAAAACCTCCATGTATTGCTGCTCAATGCACTGCTCAGGAGATAAACGCAGCTCAAATCGCTCTGTTTCGTCGACACTTCAATTCTGAAATTATTTAGATTTCTGCAGGTACACAACGCCAGCGATGCAGCCCTCTTGTAAGACTAACTCCGTTCCTGGATGTCAACGGCTTACTTCGAGTCGGCGGAAGACCACAAAATGCTTGATTGTCTAAAGCTGAACGACATCCAATAATTCTGCCCGGGCGATCCAGCTTCGTTCGGCTTCTCGTCAACGAGACTCACTGTCTCACTCTTCATGGAAGTGTCCAAATGATGAAAAGTATCTTGAATCGTAGATTTTGGATTGTCCGAGACAATCGATTAGTTTCAATAAGTTTCAATAATTAAGTCAATAGATGGCTCCGCTACCTGCTGAAGAGTAACACAAGGGCGACCATTCGCAATCACCGGGTTGGACTATGCTGGGCCTATCTCAATACTTTTTTCAAAAGAACGAGGAGGAAAACGACAAAAGGTTATGCAGCCATCTTTATTTGTCTCGTTGTGAAGGCGATCCATATCGAAATAGTCTCTGATTTATCTACGGATGCGTCTCTGGCCGCCTTCTCACGATTCACAGCTCGACGTGGGCTATGTAGCACCATTTTTTCCGATAATGGGATAACATTTACAGGCGTAGATGGAACGTTGCGCCACATGTTCAAGAAGACTTCCGCTTTCTCTCAGGGCATTTTCACGCATCTCGCAAATCAGGGAATTGAGTGGAAATTTATACCGCCTCGAGCACCGCATTTTGGCGAGCTCTGAGAGGCTGCTGTCCGAAGTTTCAAATACCACCTTCGTCGAGTGATTGGAAATACTAAGCCTACGTTCGAAGAATTATCTAAAAATAGAAACCTGCCGTAATTCGAGGCCACTCTGTCCTCTCAGTTATGAAGCGCACGACCCAGTAGCACTTACTCCTGGCCACTTCCTGATCGGATCAGCGCCCTTGACGATTCTGGTACCACTATTGGATTTGACAACCAAAGTATCATTCAAGTCAAGATGGCAGCTCGTCAATCAAATGCGGGACTCTTTCTGGGCGCGTTGGCGTAAAGAGGTTCTATCGCAACTTCAACAACGGAATAAGTGGTTGAAGCCACAAACAAACCTGAAAACAGGCGATATTGTCCTTGTTACCAACGAGCTTTTGCCGCCTGCTGCGTGGCCGCTAACTATTATTGAAAAAACTCACCCAGGCAAGGATGGTTTAGTTCGGGTGGTGACGCTGCAGATTTCCAAATCCACTTTTATTCACCCAGTTGTTAAGTTAATACATCTATCCTCTTTACCTTAGTATAGCTCAACTCAAGAAAGAAGAATGAAGACGAACTGCGATTTTAGTTTTAAGTACTTCATTGTAATTTTACGGCAATACCATTTGTTTACTTCTTTTGCTTTAAGAGTTTATATAATGTGTGAGAAAATTCGATTACATTTGTAATTGCGATTCCAATTAAAGTCGTGTGCATTATTTCCAGTCATGGCAAGGGGGCGGTATATTCAGCGTGATTATGAGATTTATAAACCAACGTTTTCGAATCAGTTTAAAGCGTCACCGCCGAGCCGGGAGGGGATAGGGATAGTATGTTGTTCTTAAATTACCGTGTGCTCGCATGAATACCGTAGTGCGGTAAAAACGCTCTAAGTTGTTCAAAACATACTATCTCCTCGATGACAAGCGTCTAGATGACTTTAGACTATTCGAGCATCACTCTCGCTGATCGTCTTTCGAACTATACGGTGCGTTTTCTCGCGGAGAATATATTTGCTAAGCGTTAATTTTGAAAACTGTTTTCATTCCGTTCGATTCTGTGTGCGGCCTGTAACTTGAGTGTAAATAAAATTGTATATACGTTTAAGAATAAAATCGTTTAATCACAAACAAAATTAATTCTCCTTCAGTCACCTCGCGAATAGTTCCAATTTAAACTTCAAGTCTTTTTCGAACAGTATGCATAATGATTACATCAATAAATAACATTTAAACATATTGCATTTTTTTCAAAACATATTTTTTTTTCTATTTAATTGAAAACTGTCCTTAAACCTATTCTTACATAAATTAGAATTATTTATTAATTGGACTTATATCATAATTATAACAAAAAACATTTTCATTTATCCAACTATTATGTTCACTACAAAATCCTATCCACTTCTGATATACGCGATTACCACTCTTCTTTAATACTTTTTGAACTAGATAAATTTCAGGATACAGAGTTTTTTGAATTTCATTCGCATAAAAGCCACCAGAGATAGGTTTATCATAATAATCTTTAATGTGATAAGTTATTGGACTAGTCTTTACAACTCTTGTTATTGTGAAAATTTCAGTTGATCAGTTTCGTATATATCCTTTCTCAAAAATATTTTTTATTATTCATACATTATCTCGAACTTTGTATTTTGCTTTGCTCATAGTCCTATTTTCATTTGAAAAATGTTTTTTGATCTCTTTTTCATTTCTTTTGGTTACAATTGAAGGCTCAATTCGTATTGTTTGATGCTTTCTTGAATTATATACTTTGAGTACATCTGGTAGGATATCCATCCATTTATAGTTTTCCTTTTTACTGAATTGTATCCACATTGCATTTCTTAACGTTCTATTAAATCGTTCACATATGCTTGCATGAAGATTAGTGTATGAAGAATATATTTTCCCTTTGCTTGATCATGTTGTAGATTACATGGTACTCATCCTTGTTTTATATTATATTTCAATATCTCATTCAAAGCTATAGTAACATCGTTGCCACTTTTTGATCATACTGTAATGGTCCATCCAAATTTTGAAAATATATCAATGACAGTGAATCAATAACGAAATTCTTTATTCTCCTTAGAGTAAGGAATTATTTCTACAAGATCGGCCTGTCGTGTCTCATATATTCTACGTATATTATATTTTTTTCGCTTATATCTACGCCGTGCAGATTTGTGCAACTCTATAACCACTTTTTCGCAATACATATTGTTTTCAATTTCTTTTATGATATTATTTGTGTTTTTATCAAGTTCCGTCAAGTTATTTTTCAAATTGTCATATTTTTTACTGATATCCTCCAGTTTCGCTTTTATGGACAAGTGCATAGCTTCATGCTTTTATTCACAATCTTGAATGTATCTAACCGATTCAGAAATTTGAAACGATAACATATCTACTTGGGTCTTTAGTACTACATTCAACACTTTCACGTTAATTGCATCATTTTCTTCTATAGGTTATCTAATATTACAAAGTTGTTTAGTTTCGATATCATCATTTCCATCCAATATAATATTGAAGCCAAACACATCAATACTCATGTTGCTACTTATCAAAACGTCTATGAACGGATCAATATATGCATTTTATTTCGCGTAATTCTTCAATAATGAATCGGATTTCATTGACGTGATTTTTATTTCCAGCCGATTGTTCGGCAATTAGTATTGCTAGTCTCTCAACAAGCTCATTCGGATCATCCCAGTATACCAAATCTATTGAAGAATTCTTCTTTGTTATCTATGTTATTTATCTATCTGTGTTACTATCTGTTATTTACTATCTGTCTATGTTAATTTACGTATGAGACCTCCTCTTCCCTTTTTTGTATAAACTAGCACTGCTGCGAAACATTGGTGCAATGATGTTGAAATATTTTCTACTCTTCGATAAACGTATAGATCCATTTTTGCTATGTTTTTTCTGGTGATAACTTGTTCCTTCTAGAATACTGCGATAATTTTTATCATCTGCTGAACTTATTAATGTGTCAACTGGTTCTTTTTTTATGAGTATGGTAACTACATACAGCATTTAGCTATGGTAATCATACACACCATTTAGCTTTGATAACAATGACGAAATTTGTATTTTTAACAATGCTGTTTGTCATCTGTTTAATGAAATTTGCTATGAAATTAACGGAGTAGAAATAGACAAAAGTAAATATATCGGATTAAGTAGAGTGATAAGAGGGTACAATTCGTTTATTCCCGATGCGACTCTCATGCTTGAAAATGCAGGCTGGCTTGGCCATGATGAATCGTCAAAATCTCTGGTGGATAGGCAAGTAAATTTTAACGTTAGTGTTCCACTAAGTATAATTTTGGGCATTGCAGAAGATTACAAAAAAATAGTAGTTAATATGAAGCATAATTTTTTCTCATAAGATTAATATCGAACAGTAATGTAACAATCTGGATGGAACTAAAGTCAATAATACTACTACATATGAAGAATATGACATAAAAATAACCAAGATTGAATGGCTAATGTCTTATGTCATTGCATCTGATAAACAAAAAATACAATTTTTCAATTTCATTGTCAAAGATAATCCTATCTCAATTTGTTATCGTTCATGGGAATAATTTGAATATCCTGTTCTACCGAGCGCTAATAACCATATTTGCACAATGAAAACTTCCAATTAATTGGGTAAACGTCGTTTTGTTATTCTCCGTTTACAGACGAAGAAAATATGAAATTGCTGCAAATGCAAGTCATTTTGGTCATTGTAATATTATTAACGTGAGATTTTTCTTAAATTCGCAATATTATCCGTATATTAATCTAAATTTTGACATTTCTAATAATCAATATGCATTATTCTATGATATGTATGCAAATTTTCAAAAAACATATTAGGCAAGAAATCCTCAGCCACTCCTTACAAAGACACAGCTTCTTTTTAATGAACCACTCATAGTTATTGATTGTTCGCGTCAAAATGAATCTATAAAGAATGCTCCTGTAGACGTGGGCTAGAAATTGAGGCAAGAAATGACTTTCCAGATAATACTATAACTTATTGTTTGATCTTGCATGGCCGCATCATTCAGTATAATCTAATAAGTGGAGATATGAGAAATATTATTTAAATAGCCAATGGATAATATTTCGAAAGAAAAACTCATGAAATTATTCTATTAGTTCTCTATTAGAAAGTAATAGAAAAAAACAAATAAAAAGTAAAACTAATAGCTACACGCATAATGGCACATTCCCACTCCTCCAGATATAGCTCGATTCAAAAGGAACATGGAGTATTTCGTCGTTGTAACGTTCAACAGGATACCGGCACAATTTTTAGGCGTGTAAGTCTGCCAGAATGTGAATAAGTCTTTCCCGTTTTTTGTAAGAGATGGCGCCACCAATACTGTGCGAGTATTTAATGGTTACATATCTCATAATCAAAGCTTATTCATATGTCAACAATTCCATACTAACCCATTAGTTAAAATTTTTTCGCATCATAAATTTTTGATATCGTGAAAATGTCGAAATTTGAGCCGAGTCGACGTCATTTGCGGGAAGTTTCACTTTATTGGTTCAATTTGAAGAAATCTGCTGCCGAGACGCATCGATTACTTCAGGAGGCTTATGGAGAAGGTTGTGTCGATGATTCAAGTGTTCGCGGATGGCTTCGACGCTTCAAAAGCGGTGATTTCGACGTGGAAGACAAGGGGCGTTCCGGGCGGCCGCAAATCTTTGAAGATCGAGAATTGGCGACTTTGCTTGATGAAGATTCTTGTCAAACGCAAGAAGAACTTGCTGAAGCATTGGGAGTTGACCGAACAACCATTTCCAAGCGTTTGAAAGCCATGGGAATGATCCAAAAGCAAGGAAATTGGGTGCCGTACGAACTGAAGCTGAGAGACGTCGAACGGCGTTTTTTTCACTTGCGAACAGCTGCTTCAGCGACATAAAAGAAAGGGTTTTCTGCATCGTATCGTGACTGGCGATGAAAAGTGGATACGCTACGATAATCCGAAGCGAAGAAAATCATGGGGACTACCCGGCCATGCATCATCATCGACGGCCAAGCCAAATATTCATGGCGCCAAGCTCATGCTCTGTATATGGTGGGACCAGCTAGGTGTGGTTTACTATGAGCTTCTGAAACCGAATGAAAGGATCACAGGCGAGGTCTATCGACGACAATTGATGCGTTTGAGCCGCGCACTGCGAGAAAAACGGCCACAATACTCCGACAGGCACGACAAAGTTATTTTGCAACATGACAATGCTCGCCCACATGTTGCACCGCCGGTGAAAACATACTTAGAAACGCTCAAATGGGAAGTCCTACCCCACCCGCCGTATAGTCCAGACGTTGCTCCGTCTGATTACCATCTCTTCAGATCGATGACGCATGGCCTGGCTCACCAGCACTTCCATTCCTACGAGGAAGCCAAAAAATGGGTGGATGACTGGATAGAGGCCAAACCGGTCGAATTTTTTCGTAACGGGATTCGTATGTTGCCAGAAAGATGGGAAAAAGTTGTAGCTAGCGATGGCCAATACTTTCAATAATTCATTTGTAACCATTTTTTCACAATAAAGGCTCAAAATTCGAAAAAAAACGGGAAAGACTTATTCACATACCTGATATTAACAATTTAAATAAATGTTTTATAATTATTATAAATATAAATATTTATTTGTAATTTATAGTATCTTTTAGTTTTAAAAGTTTGAGCAATCATTTATAATTTTATAAATTTATAATATTGTTTAGTTTTATTTAATCAATATATAAATATAATAAATATAAAAATTAGTCAAGACATCAAAAAAATTCTTTCTAGAAGGTATTTTTACTGATGGTTGACATTCACCGCCCATTTTACACATGTGCGGGCGAAGTAGCTAAAAGAGGTAGTTGTCCGGGCACGTATCTAAACAGCGGTGTGAAACATTGAGCACGACATCGACAGGAGAACGACCCATGTAGCCTCCTTTCTTATGATAAGACAAGTGAAATGATAAATTAAATGTTCAGTGCCTTTGCATGCTGCATTGATGCATGAATTGTGTGCAATTGGTTCAGAAAATATATGACAACTTTTAATATTTTGAAATAGATAAGAACGTAACAACTATTTTGAACACTCTATTACTTTATTTTTTATTTTTACATTAATTAGTGTGATTAAATTAACTGAAGTAAATTAAAATTTAATTACATGAATATGATTTATGATTATGTAAATATGAAGAATTATAGGGTTTCACCTTTATCGTTATTATATCTCGAAATGATTCACTGTCTTCTATTTTCTGAATAATTTGCTTATCTTCAAGCAACCCCATGACATCCCATGTTTTTGACCATTGAACTAAATGAATTAGAAATAACTGCGTCCATGTTTCTTCTAATAATATGTGACGATCATTATCGGGTAGATCTTGAAATGGTATAATATCTCTAATCCATTGCACAACCATAAATAATAATTTTGCTGTTGTTTCCTGTAAATCAATAGGATATCGTCATATTGATATTCACTAAACCCAACTTTTACAGTATAATAATTTCTTTTTTTTTTAGCATAATAACTTTTACACCATAAATATTTCAAAATTGTCATAATAACATAGCCCCACAAAATAAAGGTAAAAACACCTAAAGTTGTAGATGTTATCCTATATATTTTGGCCTTCAAATAGTTATTCTGGTCAGTGCAAGATTTTATTGAAGGTGAAGAATTCGGAAAATTTAACATTGATTGTTTATCTCGAAAACACTGATTGGTCAAGTTAGTTATGTCAAAATGTTTCGCGATTTCTTGATGAATCTAAAGTGTTTATTTTAAGTTTTCCTAAAATTATGCAGATGAATTCTCTATTTGTATGACAGATTTTGATTTTTAATATAAAAATATTAAATAATTTACTATTTATTATTATGTTCAAAATAACTTTGTTGATAAAATATTCTATGTGATAAAATATACTATGTAAGTAAATGGCAGATTTTGATTTTTAATATAAAAATATTAAATAATTTACTATTTATTATTAATATTCAAAATAACTTAGTAGGTAAAATATACTATGTGTAAAGGTAATGAGAGACCGATTGATATAAAAATAAGAAATGGTTGCTGGATTAATAAAGTTTACACATTTCGGATGAGCAGACCGAGCACACGTAATAAAGTCGCACTGGCAACGTTTATTTCGAATCTATTTGTATGATAGTGAATACATTTATTTTAGATTTTTCTTTTAAAAATCATACAAAATAATATTTTATCAAATGTCAAATTAGTTGTCGTTACTAATAATCACGTTCAAACTGGACCAAAATCTAAGAGATAGGAATGAATTGAAAATTTAATTTAATAGTCAAGCTAATAACTCAGGGTTCGCAATAGCTTTAGCGAAATACCAGAAGTATATATAAAACCTTCGATGAACGAAAATCACAGATGTTTTCGTATTTGCCGGCGTGCCGACTATTTTTCATACTTCTAAGTATCGAAGGTGTATGTTTTTATTGTTTAGATACCTGGAGTTTCTAATTAGTTTTCTATCGAAGGGAGGTTCAACATATGATTTTGAAACAATTTAATTAATTCTTTAATGGTTGCCCTCGTGTTAAATGAATACATTATATAAAGTGTTTCGAGAATCTGATATTTTACTTCCTAATATTCCACAACATGATACGTAAAATTCAATAGGTTATCGGCCTAGTTTACATGAGTGGACATTCTGATATATTATTATTTTGATATTTTCAACGAAAAAGCTGCGTTTTAAAGCTACAATATTTATAGTTAATTTAAATTGAAAATTGTGAAAGAAAAATAAAACTTTCAAAATAATTTAGCACGTGAAAGATCAGTATCAAAAATAATATTATCTTAAATTTGTAAATAAAAATTCACATAAATTTATATTAATGGGTTTATTTAATGCTTTTAAAATTGAATAAATAATTTTTTGCATTTTTTTCATTTGTCGAATGAATAAATGTCACTATTTGTTTTTATTTTTTTACAAATTTAAGATAATATTAATTAAAATAATAATAAATACATTGAAATAATAATAAATTACAGACTAAAATTATTATTGAGATATTTCGTTGTATTTCGATAATATTCTTATAAGTTTCTGGCATAAGGGAAAATATAAATTTAATTCAAAAATTTGAGAAAATTTATTAGAAAAATATTACTAAAAAATAGAAATTAATTGAATATATAAATAAACAACTGTTTTTAATTAATTAAATAATAATAAAATGCCACATCTTGCTATTTGTTATGCTTGCATTTGTATTGTTAGATAAGTGAAATTAGTTTTGATGAGTAAATTGATATATATATATATATATATATATATATATATATATATATATATATCCTGTTATATATAATTATCCTTATATATCTATATGAGGAACAATTATATTTGTTTTTTTATTGATTATTTAAATTTCTGTGGGCAAACACTCCTTCGAGAAAATATCAAAGTGTTCGTTACTGTTTTCTTTGATTATCAGGGCGTTTTCCATCGAGAGTGCTTAACATAAGGTCATACAGTTACTTGCCAGTATTATATGCCGTTTAGATGAGACGAAAAAACGTCTGGAATTGTGAAAAAATCAGTCGTGGTTATTGCACTATGATAATACGCCAGTTCATACGTCATTGCTTGTTCGCAATTTTTTGGCCAATAATAACACTGTAATCATGCCTTAGTTATCATATTTAATAGATTTGGTCCCCTGTGACTTTTTCTTGTTTGCAAAACTGAAAAGAGCCACAAAAGGATGATGTTTTACTACGACTGAGAAGATAAAAACCACATCTCTCAAAGAGCTCAAGGCTAAACCAAAAAGTGCTTATGAAACAAATGCTTTGAAGGATCGAAGAAGTGCTGCCACAAGAGTATTAATCTGATGAGCATTATTTTGAAAAGTTCAAAATAACTATTGATGAATTAATAAACATTTTTCGATAAAAATAAGAATTCATCTTATTTTCTTATCACACCTCGTATATTTACTAAGTTAAATAATTAATATTTATATGTCGAAACTAAAATAAAATGTTTTTACATATTTACATGTAGTATGATACAATGTAACGTTTATTTGTAAAATTTATTTGTAAATACATTTTATTTATTGCTTTATTTCACGATTTCTAGTTAAATTATTTATCTAATGAGTAAGCTTCGTACTAGCTTTACGAAAAAAGTTATTTTGATAATTATTAATTTTATTACGTTTTTCTTATTATTAAATATATTTAACTTGATTTAGTTTATATAATGTGTAAATGTATTTAATTTTATTCATTTCCTTATGATTCTTAAACTTATTTCATTATTTTATTAGTTATTTTTCAATTTCTTATATTATTTTTCACCGTTAGATATGCTAATTTTATGTATTATACGTAAATTATTCATTTTTATATATTATTGTTGAATTACTTTAATGGTGCTTATGTGTACTGTTTTTAGATACAATTAATAAATATTTCTATTGGTCTTACAGTCCAATTCAATAAAAAATAATATATAATTATATTAATATATGTTTCTATTAATATCCATACATATCAATATACAATTAATTAACAATTATAATGACAGTCAGTCTATACTTGTTTAAAATCACCACCGTAGACTAATCTGAAATAAAAATTTTTATTAGCTAAAAAAATTTTATATTAGTAAAGTACAAGTTGACTGTCCCCACCCGCTTTATTTAATTGAAGTTTCTGCTGCTGTTGTTTAAGGTTTCGAGGTCGCTACGGCTCCTACTCAAGGACCAAACTAAACCTTGTATTAATATTTTAATTTATTTATACCCCCCATTCTTACCAAACTATAAAATTAAAGAACCTATAATATATAAGAACATTCAAGAACATATAATATAATATAATAAAAAATGATAAATGTTATCTAATTTACTTGACTCTAATATTAGATTTACATTATTTCGATTCTTTGAAATGTGAATACTTTCAAGACTCTCCCTTTTTTACTTATTTTTAATACCATGCTCCAAAATATCCACATTTCCAAAATCAAAAGAATGTAAAAACGTCAATGTTATAAATTCTCTTTCAATATCTACTTGATTGTCCAATGTAGCATTCATTACAATCCATACAATCCATTTTGTAAACAACCCCACATTTTAAACATAGATCATTCTTATCTCTGTAATTATTAAAGAATTTACTTAAATCGTTTTTATTTTTAAAGAATATTTGAATGTTATATTTTCGAAAATTTCGTTTAATTCTTTTTTTTTATATATCTACTTCTTTGTCCAATGTAACATTCATTACAATCCATATAATTAATTTTGTAATTTGTAATTATAATTTTATAATTATAATTTATCATTAAAATTGTTAATTAATTATATAGTGATATGTATTAATGTTAATATAATTATATATTATTTTTAATTTAATTGCACTGTAAGACCAATAGAAATATTGATTAATTTTACTGCTGAATCTATTGAATTTGCGATATGATTGTTATTATTTTTTCAAAAATGTTTTAGTGTAATGTAATAAACTTTTTTCTATTTCAATAATCATAATTCTTTTATAAACAATTACAAAAAACCATTGTGGAATGCAGCTTCAATGGCTCCAATGAAATCTTTTCTAAATCGAGTTATTATTGGACAGGAAAAATAGATTTATTTTGAGAACCCAATGTAATGCAATGCTTTGTGTTTGGTGGGTCCAGTATGTCTGCACAAAGACATAAAGAGAGGTTACGGGTGGACAACTACTCATCATCGCCATGCAGCAGGGCAACAACGAAAAGGAAATAATATTAGGTGTACAAATAAGCTTCCGCCGTTTTGAAAAGATGGCACCGCCGATAAGATAATATGGAAATTTTCAACTGTATAAAGTCGTATATGTTGACATCTGGAGACAGTATAATCTTTTAATACCTCTGACTTTTTCCTAGCATCACTTAGTTTTCATCGTGTTAATATGTCAAGTTTTGAGCGAAGTAAGCGTCATTTGCGGGAATTATTAATTTACTTCTTTCATTTAAAGCAATCTGCAGCTGAAGCACGTCGACTACTCATAGAAGCATATGGTGATGTTAATTTGAGTGAGAGAAGCTGTCGGGAGTGGTTCCAAAAATTTAAAAGTGGCGATTTTCACGTAGAGGGCAAATACGAACTGGAAGCTGCAAAGTGTATGGTGACACAGAATTGGAAGCTTTACTGGAGGAAGATCCGTGCCAAACGCAAGAAGAACTTGCATAAGAGTTAGAGGAGACTCAGAAAGCTATTTCACAACGTCTTAAACCCTGAGTATGGTCCACAAGCAAGAAAATTGGGTTCCTTACGATCTGAAGCTAAAAGACTTTGAGCGTCGCTTATTCACTTGTGAACTATTGCTTAAAAGGCAAATTTGCAAAGGATTTCTACATCGAAACACGACGGGAGACTATGTGTGGATTAAGAGACTAAGTGGAATCACTACGACAATCCAAACCGTACGAAGTCGTGGGGTAAGCCCGGGCATGCCTCTACTTCGATGACCAAGCCAAACATTCATGGCAAGAAGCTAATGCTGTGCATTTGGTGGCATCAGCTTAGAGTAATCTATTACGAACTACTTCACCACAATCAAACCAGTCACTGGAGAACGTTACCAACAACAACTGATGCAATTGAGCCAAGCATTGAAGATAAAACGTCCACAATATGCCTAAAGGTACGAGAAAGTCATTTTTCAGCATGACGACGCTAGCTGAAGCTGAGCAAAGAATTTGTATTCAATATTGCACAAAAAATTAAATAAAGTGTAGTGAAATTTGTAAAATGTTAACAAAGCCATATGATGAGTCTGCTATGAGTAAAGCAAGGATTTATGAATGATATAAGCGTTTCGAAGATGGCCACGAAAACGTTGAAGATGACGACCGACCCGGACGCCCAAGCACATCAACAACCGATGAAAACCGATGATAACAATGACTATTTATTCAGAGAACGGAACAAACATTATTGCTGCGTGTAATCAACTTCATGAAATTTTTCTGTTATTTGAATATAATCATTTTTAAGAAAAATAATAAATGAATTTGTATTAAGTAAAAATATAAAATGGCATTTTAGCCTCCTTTATCGCCACATTTTGACGGCATATAGAAAGTAGCGTTAAATCTTTCAAAAAACACTTTAAACAGGTAGTCCACGAACAGTTGTTCATTTTTGCGGAACTTAATACTCGCTCAATTGAAATCGAAGCAGCTTTAAATTCTCAACCACTTTGTCCTATTTCTTCCGATCCTAACGATCCTCTTGCCTTAACACCTACACATTTATTAATTAATTAACATATACATGCAAATATCTGCGAGATCAAGATTTACTCAGCGACTAACTGCCTTTCTCCACCCGAGACAGAAAAGAGGCCATCTCTCCTGTCGCTCTCCGATCTCGCGTACGACTCAACTTCTCCAAACTTCAGAAGATCACAACATATGATTGTACTTTGCCTTATGCCGCTTGAACGAAATACACTTGAGTGTATCTAGTTACAATATATATATATATATATATATATATATATATATATATATTTAATGCTGTGTACACATATGAATAACACTTTATTTAGAACTTTTGAAATCTTTTCTTATTCTTCTAAATCTAATTCCCCCTTCAAGCGAAGCTTTTTCCAATTTTCAAAACGTGTTTATACTCGTATTCCGAGATGGCCATCAATTCCTTCTTCGATTCGGCTTTTGTTTCTTCAATCGAATTCATACCGTGTTCCCGAAGAGGTCTTTTGATTTTGCTGAACAGCCGGAAGTCACACGGTACTAAATCAGGTGAGTACGGTGGTTGCTGAACTATATTGGTTGAATTTTTGGCGAAATGTTCACGTAAAATATCCCACCGGCGGTTGTCACCTTGACGTATGCCCTATGGGCTGGTGTGGGGGTTCGTTTGGGGGTTTCTGGCGGCTGACCCGGCAATAGCTGTGGGAGATAGGTGACTAGGCCTTTACTCAGAGCATGGTGGTGAAATTGGGCTGACCCGGAAAACCCTGGGCTACAAAAGTAACCATCCCAGTGAGACCCTCAAAGGAGACCTGCTTGGAACTTTCCTTCAGCTAGAGTTGAACCTCGGGGTTCTCGAGAACAGCCATACGAATCCCTCAGAGGCTAAGGAGAACATCCCATGTCGTCCGGAAGGAGGCCGCTGCTCGGGCTCTGTATTGGAGACCTAGCGGCGGTCACTGTGGACGAGAGAAGATAGTGGAGGATGATAGTCGTCTACGAGGTGTAGTGGAATCTGGGTGCCAACAGGGTGGCGTCCTATCTCCACCTATATGGTGCCTCGTAGTCAATGACCTTTTGAAACGACTGAATAACAGGGGTTGTACGGCGCTTGGTTATGCCGACGACGTTATGGTGATAGCTAGAGGACCCTTTCGAGATCCCTTATGGGAATCTTGCTAGGCATTCTCAATGTGGTGGAGAGATGGTGCAAATAGACAGGTTTAACTGTTAATCCAAGGAAGACTGAAGTCATAGTCTGCACCAGAAAATACAAATGGAATAGAGAATGCAGCTTGATTCTAGGACCGCAATTCTTAAGTCTCAAGAAATAAATGAAATACCTAGGTGTTATCATCAATCACCTGGGAAACACAGCTGACGGCTTTTCTGTGGCAGATTAGAATGGCCACAGGCAAGACGTCGGGCCTCAGACCAGATACGATGAAGTGGATATATGAGGCTGTTCTAAAACCCGAACTAATATATGGTACTCTAATATGGTGGGAGAGAAAGGCCTTTTCTAATACTGTTAAGATACTCGAGGGAGTGAGGAATATGGTAGTGAGAAACATCTCAGACGCGAGTAGGTCTATACCTACTACGGCGCTAGGCATGCTCATCAAGATAAAAGCATTCAAACTGACTTTGGCGGTTGCGGTTTCAAAAGCCCTTCACAGAGTGAAAAGTTTACTCAGAGAGGTTAGCAGATTCATTAGCAAGATTCCTTAGCAAGATTCCCTTCCAATATCACCAAACACACAGCAAAACCTTCCTGGCTGTCAATCCCGGCTGCGCAACTGTTTGGGACGGTCCACGGGCCTTGCACCACGACCGTTTTCGCCTGACATTGTCGTATGCAATCCATTTTTCATTGCCAGTTACCATCCGCTTTAAAAATAGGTCGTATTTGTTCCGTTTCAGCAGGACATCGCAGGCGTTGATTCGGTCCAGAAGGTTTTTTTGCGTCAAATCATGCGGCACCCAAACATCAAGTTTTTTTGTATCCAGCCTTATGCAAATGGTTTAAAATGGTTTGGTGACTAACTCTCATCTCCTGGGCGATGTCACGAGATGCCAAATGCCGGTCTAACTCGATAAATTCCATGATTTGATCGGTATTCGTCGTTACAGATCTTCCGCCGACTGGCTTATCCATGGTGTCGTTTTCACCGGCCTTGAATCGTCGAAACCATTCCACTGCGGTTCGAAATGATAGCGTGCCATCCCCCAAAACACCATTAATCTCACGGAACGTTTCTCTAGTGGATTTGTTTTTGACGAAGGAAAACTTCAAAATAGCGCGAATTTCGGAGTTAGTGAACTTCCTGGTTACACGTCTATAACTTTTTAACGCAATATCCAAACTAATCATGCATAGCGTCGTTTTTTACGTTATGTCAAGACCTTTCAAATGATGTATAGAATTCATAATGTATGAAATTCATAATACAAAAGCCGGAAGGGAAATATTTGAAAACCTAATATAATATCTTTCTATGACTACCAGTTTTCCTTGTATAGTTCTCCATAAATATGTGCTAATGTACTGTTCACTATAATAAACATATCTCAATTAATAATAAAGAAAAGTAGATGTTTTATCGATTATAGCTCCATAATTATAAGCTGCATAGGGTAAACCATATATACGTTTACGAGAAAATCTCTTTACAAGAATGTGAAAGAAGTGGTGGATATTTATTACGCTATACATATTAAAAAACGAATTATAAAATCTGACAAACAGAATTATCTACAGTTCTATTTCACGTTACCATCACAATAAAAAACATATAAGCAATATATATGTCACAACTGACATAATATTCCAATGGTGCATAAATCCTTTCAAAATAGTAAAATAACTCCTACTTGAAAATCGTCTCACACAAGCACGTATAAATTTTAACTGTAAATTGTATTTAAAGAGATCATATTTTTATATGCAATTTTTTTCGTTTCGATCAATTTCTTTCTGCCAATTTTTCTTGGCTCATACTATCTTCTGTGATGTTGTGTATTATTTAGCTATTTTTCTCTGTAATTCTGTTCAGTTTTTTTTATTTATCTTCACTCTCTTACTGTGATCCTGCTTCAGACTTTCTCTTGATTTTCATATTACATCGAGTTATGTCACGTGGTTTTTCGATTTATATCACGCGCGCACGAGTGATGTAATGAATGTTCAATGTTCAATGAATGAAAATATGTTAAATTCAATTGAAAATTATTTGTATTACCTGCATCAATGTCGAAGCTGAAACGGAGTTGATAATTGTTGTTTTGTCATTTTTATAGTCATCTGAATGTGCTAGATCAACGATTAAGTTGATGTCAGCATGAGAATGAACATTCCAGTGTAATTCCTAAAAAACAGTAACAATATTTAGCAAATTTTCTTAAAAATATATGATAATGAATTCTAACATACATTCATACTATTGATTATTCATTATTGTTTTTAATCTACCGAGTTTTTAAAAATAGATCAATAAATATTGTTCTCGGTTTTACAGTCTTTATAATATAATATATTAACTAAAATAATTACAGTCAGACTGTCGTTGTTTGTAGTGACTCTCGAAGAATCTGACATAGAACTTATTACTACAATAAATTGTATTAAAAATAAAAATAAAAATAATTTTCTATATTAGTAAAGGTCAACCTGACTTAAATTTAGATTCACCTTTGGTGTCCGTCGTTTCGAGCCACTATGGTTCATCCTCAGGAACTAAACTGTTATTTAGTTAGTTCGTATATTTAGTGACTGAGGATGAACTGTAGTGGTAGGAAAAATCGGAAACCAAAGGTGAATCTAAATTTAAGGTGATGGGGGCCGTCAGGCTGTCCTTTACTAATATAGAATATTGTTTCTATTTTATTTATTATTTTATTTTAATTTTATTATTAATTTTGTTTTTATTTTAATTTTTAATTTTTAATTTTTAATATAATTTATTGTAGTAATAAGTTCTATTTCAGATTCTTCGGGGGTGACTATAAATAACGATAGTCTGACTGTCAGTATTTTAACTAATATTAGGTTGTCAAATATCTCCCTTCCGGCTTTTTGTCTTATGAATTTCGCGGCTACGTACAAAGCGCTATAGAGCTCCTATCTGACAATACTATATATCATTTGAAAGGTCTTGACATAACGTACAAAATGACGTTATGCTTGATTAATTTGGATGTTGCGTTCAAATGTTATAAGTGTGTATACATGGAGTTCACTAACGGCGAAATTCGCGCTATTTTAAAGTTTTCCTTCGTCAAAGGCAAATTCGCTAAAGAAACGTTCCGTGAGATTAATGGTGTCTTGGAGGATGGCACGCTATCACTTTGAACCGTAAAGGAATGGCTTTGACGATTCAAAGCCGGCGAAAACGACACCATGGATAAGTCAGCCGGCGGAAGACCTGTGGCGACGAATACCGATCAAATCATGGAATTTGTCGAGTAAGACATGTGGCATCTCGTGACATCGCCCAGGAGATGAGAGTTAGTTACCAAACCATTTTAAACCCTCTGCGGAAAGCTGGATACAAAAAAAAGCTTGATGTTTGGGTGCCGCATGATTTGACGAAAAAAAACCTTCTGGACCGAATCAATGCCTGCGATGTGCTGCTGGAAGGGAACGAATTCGACCTGTTTTTGAAGCGGAGGTTGACTGACGACGGATAATGGATCATATACGACAATGTCAAGTGAAAACGGTCATGGACCAAGGCCGGTGGACCATCCCAAACAGTGCCCAAGCCGGGATTGATGGCCAGGAAGGTTTTTCTGTGTGTTTGATGGGATTGGAAGGGAATCATCCACTATGAGTTACTCCTATATGGCGGGAAACTTAATTTTACCATCTACTGTGAACAACTGGACCGCTTGAAGCAGGCTATCGACCAGAAGCGTCCACAATTGGCCAACAGAAAGGGTGTAGTGTTCCACCAGGACAACGACAGGCCACACACTTCGTTGATGACTCGTCAGAAGCTATGGGAGTTCGGGTGGGAGGTTTTATCGCATCCACCATATGGCCCGGACATAGTGCCAAGTGATTACTACCTGTTCCTGTCCATATCGAACGCCCTTGGTGGTGTAAAGATGGACTCAAAAGAGGCTTGTGAAAAGTGGCTCTCCGAATTCTTCGCAAATAAGGAGAGGCGTTTCTACGAGAGGAGTATTATAAAGTTGCGGTCGACTTAATATAATTTTGAAGTTTAATTTTAAAATAGATATTGAAGCACAGCTTATTCTATTTCTTGCTGGATATGTTGGGAATTTAAAAGATGAAACATCTAATGATGTAATATTTAAATTAAGTATTACATGAAATTTTGAAAAATATGTCACTAGCATTAATATTCAATAGGGAATATAATCTAAAATTATAATTTTACAATTTTGCAACAAGGGTCTGTCACAAGATATATATGCACAGGTACTGATTGCGCGGAGACAAACTTTGAGGGAGCAGTGACGGATAAGTAGGTGAGTGCGTACTGGAAAAATTCGCCAGGCCAGAAAAGTAGCACATTTCCCAGCGACATTCAATAAGGTCGATAATAATCGCTTCAAACGAATAAGTTGGGTTCAATATAATGGTTTTTTAATGGTTTGACCACTTGGCAGGAATTCGTACTATACGATTCTCATTTGATCCCACCATACGCAGAGCATAACCTTATGTACGTGAATATTTCGTTTCGGCGTCGATTGAACAAGCTCGCCAGGCTTCTTATACGATTTTCTGCATTGAGGGGTATAATCATAAATCCATTTTTCATCACCAGTGACAAAACGATGCACAAATTATTTATTGTGCTGTATTTATTTACTGCTATTATTTATTTACTGCTGCTGTAGTAATATTTCGACATGCACAATCGCCTTTCGATGTCTCTAGCCTTTTATTTCTACGGCTCCAAGTTTCTAACCTTTTGAATGAATCTTAATGATTTTAGGCACAGGTAAAAGTTTTGTTGCAATAATGCAGTATGTTTTTGTTGAATTTGAAACGAATCCTCGTTTAACAAAGCTTCTAATTCCTCGCCTTCAAAACTTTTCGACTTTCCGGAGCGATCCTTGTCTTCAACTTCAAAATCATCACTTTGCAAACATTTGAACCACGAGCAGTACATTAATTCACCAATACCTTCTGCCTAATAGGTTTCTGAAAGGAAACGATTGGCCTCAACGGCACTTTTCCTCATATTAAAGAATAGAAGCAGCGGTCCCGCAAATAAACGTTTATTTGTTAGCTGGAAACTTGTCATGATTTTGGTTTATAAAATAAATGACATCAAAGGAAATACTCAAATATAATTGTGCAAAGTTGTTGACAGATACACAACGTACAAACATAATACATGAGTTCTAACATTCCTACCCGAGATCTACTGGTGACGCCATCTTTTGACAAACTCTGAAAACTTACTTGTACACCCATATATAGCTTTACAAACACTATCGTAATATAGCACTGTCCTTCTGCAAATCAGTCTAAAGGGAATCTGGGGTATTCATGGGGGATAGCCTGAGACAGTAATTCATATTCATAAAATGAAATAGTAGATAGGCATAGATGTTCTAGTACACACGAATTTTCGCGCATCTACAATCCTCAGAATCATGTTAAAACTCAATTTATCTTCATAATGCCTATTTTAGATGTACTAACATAGATAATGCGATTGGCGCAGATAACTGTAACCGGTTGTTGTGGCGGCCTTTGGTGGAATTTGGGTCCTGAGCAATAGTGGAGAGGCTATCCAAGCAACACTGGTTTTTGCTCATGTCGGTCTTTGTCGAACTTTTTATGGCCCAAGGTTTCTCTGAGTGAGAAACTCTGAGAGCCCCTAGAGCCATCACCATCCTGCGAAGATCGAAGTGGTGAATGCACGTAGCTAGTCGAGCACGCTGTCTGCGCATAGTTTTTACGTAGAGATAGTTGAGCCGGTGGCGACATTATGTGGGACACTACGGGTGGGGTCCACGTGGTAGTCTCGTAAAAAAAGGTTCGTCGAGTAAAAAAGAAAAAAGAAAGAATAAGAGACCGATTTTAATTTCTATTTTGATACGTTTTTTCCGCTCATCTCGTGTTGTTTGTGTGTTTTTTTATGTTTTCTAATTCAAGCCGGCGTAGCTTCCTCAATGACTTGACATAAGTGCGATAAAAAAAATTATTCGCAGAATAACAATATGTATATTATGAAAGATCGGAGTCTAAAAGCAGCAGTCTGAAAAGAAAGCTTTGCGATCTATGCGATCTGTAAGTTTACAAAATTTTGTTTATACATTATTTTCATTCAATTATTTATTTCCGAGGAGTGCCGCTATGAAGTGATCTTCAATATAGAATTGACACGATATGAAACATTTTTTTATTAACAAAACTTAACTTTTTTTGGTTTCTATGACAACTATGGAGCATGTTTAGTATACATCAAGTCATAGAATCAAAAATCATATTTTTTCACCGTATTAAAAATGTCGAATTTTGTACCAGAATGTGATGATTTGCGGAAAGTACAACAAACAATTTCAGATCGTTTAAAATCTATAGAAAAGATGGAAAGTGTTCACAATAGAAGGGTGAAAAAGGCAGATGAAAAAATACTTGTGAAATTTTGCTTCAAAAACACGAATAAAAATCAATTTGGTATTGATTGATTATTGGACTAAAAATGGATCTATTAACCAGAGAAAATCAGAACCAGATATATTCCGTAAGAAGACGATGCTGTATGTTTTGTGAGGACAGACTGGTCTGGTGTATTAAGAATGATTAATATAGTTAATATTGATCGCTATTGGCAAGAAATGATGCATTTGATTCATGCATTGATCGAGTGACAACCAGAATGGAACACAAGACACAGCAAGGTAATTTTATTCCATGATAATACATCTGTTTTACCCATGAGATACACATTGGCTGAGTAGCACTTGCATTCCTTCGAGGAAGTTGAAAATAGGGTATCTGATTGTTTTGCTTCACAAGATAAACAATTATATTGGTCTGGTATTCATAAATTGCTAGAATGATACTTAAACTGTGAAGAAAACAATGACCAATACTTTAAACCAAAATTTTCCACTTTTCACAGAATTTTTCACAAAAATAGCTGCAAACAGATGCGTACACGTGCAATACCGTGTAGTACGAACGGGCGGCGATCTTGAGTTATGTGCGCAGTAATCTAGCAGTAGGCTATTGACAGCAGCAGCCAGATTCCAGCAACAAACATTATGATACCCTTTTCCCCCTGTTGTTAATGAAATTAATAATCTTATCGTGTCGTTCGTTGCCCTTTTTACATATATACTTCATAGACATAAGCTAGTATTTAAACGACAAAATATACTTTCTTTTATTAATGCATGACCCATAATATTATTCATTATTTCTTATATTGTTGATCAATAGCTCAGCAAGAAACCTTTGAGATTTTTGTTTGTCACAGTCAAAGAGAGAAAGTAGCCCGTAATGACACCTGGAAACAGTTATCGGGGTTTACCTTAAATCTCTGGAATTATTGTTGCGCTATTCCCCCAAGCACAAACAGTGTCTTGGACTAATAAATAATATGTACACTTTCATGAACATAATTTACATCATATACGTCTGACATGTGTATATGAAATGTTATAATAATATTTATAAATTTGCATATTTATTTCCCACATGTGTATTATCCTCATATATAAATATTTTATCAAGTAGGAATCGGCTCTTTTTAAACCTGTATCGTTCAGACCCCCCAAGAGCCTTCTGCATTGGTTAGTATTAAATATATAAAATATATTAGTTAATAGGTTCCAATACCAGCTCCCTTAATGTCATATATACACATGAGCAGCCATATCATACCACAGCACCAGCGTCGAGATTGTAAGAGACTTCTCTCATATAGAAGGGGTAGGCATTTTATCAATTTGAAAAGCATACCTGGTTCGAAATCTCCACACCTTTGGGGAAAAGAAGTTTCCAGCTGATCGGGTAATCATTCAAAATTTTTCAAAAATTGAAGTTACTGATGAAACGTGCCGCTCGCACATGGATAGAATGCATAATCAAAGTAATACAAACATATATCAATAACTACAAGTAGAATTGTAATTAGCAGAAGAATGATTCCCCTCTTTCCCTTCGCAATTTTTCGACAAACAAGAGCCAGCTCCCTCAGCACATAGCAAGTGCATATAACTACAGCACAGGAGAACAGTAATAAGCAGAATTTTGAATACTACTTTTACTACGCAACCAGTGAAGATTCTGCAAATCCATAAAGTGCATTAGATTCTAAACCATCTCGAGAAGCTGGAAACAATTTTCAAGGATATTGACTGAAAAACATAAAAATTGAAAAAAATAAATTGCTGTCATCATTTAGTATCAGATAAATAAATGCATTGATACTGCCACGCTTTTACTTAGCTAGTGGTGAGAAGAAGGTAATTGAACATAAAAACAGAATTACATCAGGTAGACCAAGGAAGTCTGAGCACCAGGGTACACGGAGCAGGTGAGATAGTATATCTCAGAAGGTCAGGCTAACCTATACACTGCAAGTCTATGACAGATGCTGAAAAATTGAAAGAAGCCAAAATATAGGAAGGAAGTGGAATTTGTCCAATCTGAAAAGTGTTCCTAGTTTACGACGATCAGACTGTATTCTCGATATAGCCTCATACACGTGAAATTTGAACTCGAATTAATAAACTTTCCGAAATTAAAATAATTGGGCAATGCTCCCGATTAGCGGTTAAACGCGCAATCTTCAAAACAAGACGATTGCGCGTATCAAATATGCCTGCCTCGCAAACGTAGGACAGGGGAGAGCGGAGGGGAACTCACGCGCGTCGCGAGAGAGAGCCGCAGCCGTGTGGCAGACAGCGTTGAAAAGATGCCCCGTGCTCCCACGCTCCCTGCGCCTACGAACTCGGGAGGCAGTAAATACATTCGTCGCCGCATTTCTATATACGTCATTTTTGTAATATATTATGAGAATACGCAAATAATTGAACATATGCGAACTTCCTAAAGGACAAAAAATATAATTAATTATTTGTAGAATAATCGTAATTACTATGCGTTATTATTACATAATTATTATAAGTTTTGTAACGGGAAAAAGAGTAGGATAAATTAAGTTATTACCGTGACAAGAATTATTACAATTTTCAGATCATAATAGTCATTTAAGTCAGTCATATACATGAAATGATTGCTATAAATAAACAAACAAACACAACATAGAGTAGAATAGGTAGAATAAAGTAATTTAACCAATAAGAACCATATTACCGTATTTTAAAATAAATAATAACCAATCAGATTTTTGTTAACGTACTTTTTCCGTGTATAAAAGTACGCTAAATTTTGCAAAGAGCACGGTTCATTTTCGGCATTCGTCGAGGAAGGATACCTCCCGAGTGACGAAGAGAACTGTCATCTACCGACCGGTAAAATTCTGTATTTTCCTAGATGAAAAAAACTTTCACGAGGTCAAAGGAAAAACCCCTTTACTTGTAAGAAAAGAGTTAAAAAAATACCGACTCAGAAGAACGGGCGCTCCCGACTTCTGATAAAGTAATTCTTTTTCACATAGGAAATAATCCAGAAAAGCCGCCAGGAGACAAAATTAAAATCGACCTAATTTAATTCGGGGAGAAGGCGCTCCTTTTCGTCGAATTCAATTACCAGACGGCTATTAATCACGAGGCGCACCTCGGATTAATGTCAGACCGACCGGCGATCGAAAATCTGCAAGTCATCATAACGTTGATCGACTAATATTATAAATATAAGAAGTAAATGCTGTAAAATAAATCAAAAGGAAAATGGGGTCTTACTAAGGAAAAAGAAATGCTTATTCCTGAGTAAAACATCGAACTCTTATATATCACCAGCTAAGACGCACCTGAGCGTGATATAAAAGAGAGAATAAAGATTTATTCCGATATTGCGGAAGAAGCTCCGTGTAAATAGACGGACCGCTTATATAAACCGTTTAAGTAAATATAGTAAATAAAGCGAGAAATCACTGGGTTAAGGCCGTCTGAATTCGTAGAAATTTAGATAAGCCAATTAATTAATAGACAGAATATAAAATAAAATGCCAGCGCGAGTAATTAATTTGTGAATCGTTATTTTTTTTGTTTGTTGCAGGGTATCTACAGCAAGATTCAAATAAAATGAAATTTAGTATTTTTTTTTTTTGTTGTATAATTTATACAAGAATATATTTTGTTATCTTTTTCAAAACATAAAAAAGCACGAGTTTCAAGTTATTCACCCGAAAAACCCGTCCTGATACGTTCCTCCGTCCGAATCACGTACCCTAAACCCCACAAAAATTCCAATAATAAATAAAATAAAAATTGATAAAAGAAAATTAAGAAGGAAGGATATTGAACGTTACAGTTTTATAATTAAATATTCAGAGTCGGCGAATTCTAAATTAATTATTATCGAATATTAAAATAACTATTATTGTTTATCACTAGGATAATTATTAGTATTATAATTATTATTATTTTCTAATAATTATTATTATCGTTAATTAATATTAAATAGATTCAATTGTTATAATAATATCATCATCAAAGGTATTATAATCCCTAGATATTATTTTAATACGAGCTAATGAAATTAAGAAAAACAGAGCCAGAATTATTATAATATAATTTATATTCAATACGTGCGTCGCCAACGACGCAAGTGTTAAATTAATTATTATTGGAATAAACAAAAAACCGAGAGAATTAAATTACGCAGAAATGATTATAATAATACAAGCACTCTCAAGGGCAAAGTCGCAAATTAGACGTATAATTAATATCATTTTAATTAATTATTATTATTTTAATATTGTAAAATTATTATTATTATTTTTCAGCGGCTCGATACGAAATTAGTCGAGCGGTTGCGTAAACATCCGATCGACTAATTTTTCGTTTATAAAAGGGTGAATTTTCCACCCCAAAAGCAGTTCTCTCAACGATACGGCCGAATGAAGCTTCCTAGAGCTACCCTGACTCCAGAGCTCTTGTAAATCCTGCCTGTCCGAAAATCCTGAATAGTAGAGTCGCGATCCTGGTTGCGCGGCGCTCCGTTAAACACCAGCAGGCTCTACTATCCCGTCCAAATCCTAGTGAAGCTTGATCCCGGTTTCGCGGCGCTCCGTTAAAGACCAGCGGCCTCTCCAAAAATCCCTCCTGCACCTTAGTAAGGCTTGATCCTGGTTGTGTGGCGCTCCATTAAAGATTAGCGGCCTTACTATCCCTCAACGAGACTTGATCCTGGGTGCGCGGCGCTCCGTTAAAGCCGAGCGGTCTCACTCCTTTACACGAACAAAGCCCTGATCCTGGGTGTAACAGACCAGCAGACTACGTTTTTTTTCCAAACTCCCTCCAGCCCCAGTAAAAGTTTGTATAAATATAGTGTGCGACGTTAGTAAATTAATTACGTTTAAAATTAAAATTATAAATACCGTTTATAAATAAGCAGCGTGCGACAACTAGTGTAATAAGGTATAGTATAAGGTTTTAACATAAAATTCTGTATTGTCTTTTGCAGATCGGAGTGCTCGAAGCCAGAAAAGATTATTAATATGAACTTATATACATTTAATTCTTTGTATGTTCTTTTAGAATAATATATTTTGTTATTATTTTTACAGCTGAACACAATTGAGTAAACATGATTTTTCCCGATGTTATCTAAATTCCGCTTCCTTTCAAAACGATCCTGACGCTACCGCGTAAGCTATTCGGAAGGGAAAAATGAAACGATACAAGTTTATAATAACACCTATAAGGTGGAAATTATTTTCAGAAGGATACAGAAATAATTTCAAATTTTCAGCTAAATACTTAAGTGAAAATATATCCCACTGACGAACACAATACATAAATTAAAATGAATAACAAACAAAGAAGGCTACGTATAGATAAATAGACAATAATAAATAGCAATAATTAAATAAATAATAATTAATTAAAATAGTGATAATAAACAAACAGTGAAATGTAATTGAAAGAGAGAGTGAAGTGAATAACGCTATTTTATGAACCAGATAGCATTTACCAGTTACAAAAGCTTCTCGAGTTATAATCAAATTATAAACAAATTATAATTGATTTATAAATAATTCATAAACAATTAAAATTTTTTTTTGGATTCATTCTCATTTTTCATTATTTTAGCTAATATATGATATTATAAAGACTGTAAGATCGATAAAAATATTTATTAATTTAATCTCATGAATCTCATTAATCTCAAGACGTACTAATCTAAGAAAATTTGGGGCCTTTCTAGGCATAGTCGTGTGGTATGCTCCGTTCATAGAAGACCTAGAAAACATCAAGCTGCCCACAATCAAACTACTGAAAAAAATTATTAAATGGCACTCGGGATAGATGCTATAGGAAGCCTTTGATAAGCTCCACATACTGTTGACGCAAGCGCCTTTACTAGCGCGACCCGTGCAAAACGAACCTTATACCCTGTAAACAGATGCATGTAACTACGCCCTCAGGGCGGTGCTAAGTAAAACACCCTAGACGAAGAGCATCTAATCGCGTGTGCAAGCCAGACTCGAATTATATGATTACCGAAAAGGAATGTCTATGGGCCATGGAAATTTACTGTCATAACGGACCACAGTAGCCTAAAATGGCTTCATACACTCAAGCATCCATCAGACCGCCTAGCAAGATGGATCATTGTGTTGAAGGCGTACAATATGACAATAGTACATCGAAAAGAAGCATTACATCATGTACCAGATGCTCTCTCAAGACCCCCCCCCCAACATCCCGAATCCCCTTCTGCAACCCTCACATCCATTGAGGAAGACAGCTGGTACAAGAATAAGACAAAAGAAATGACGGAATACCCGAAATGATATCGCGACTGGACGATAAAAAATGGCCTCATATACAAACACCGACCAAATATGCTGATGCACATATTAGACGAGGACACAAAGAGTGTTGCATGAATGTCATAACACTCCGACCTCAGGGCACTCCGGCGTCGAAAAAATTACACATAAAGTCGGTCAGAATTACTACTAGCCTGGATTGTGGAGAGACGTACATCAGTACGTCAATCACTGCCCAGAATACCTAATTTATAAAGTATTGCAACGCGGGCCCACAGGATTGATGGCACAACGTAACATAGACGGGCCATGGACCAGCCTTGCGGCAGACATTATGGGGCCCTTCCGGGCTAGTAAAGGAAAGTGCAGGTACCTCCTCGTATTTCAGACCCTGTTCACAAAACGTAGAAATCAGGCCACTTAAGAAAACGGACGGTCAAACAATCGTTTAGGCGTTTGAGGAGTAAAGAATCCTCAAGCTGCTTCAAGTACCTGGTAACAGGTTGATCGAACTAGGTGTTATATACAAGCTAATTGCACCATACCATGTCCAGGCGGACCCAGTAGAACGACTGAATAGAGTTATAAAAGGATGCTAGCCACATTCGTAAAAAACGACCGCAAAGATTGATACGTGCACCTCCCTGAACTGGCATTCGCAATCAATACCGCTGTGCGTACGAGCGCACAAGCTTCGCCGGCTTCTTTGAATTTCGGGCATAACCCGCGCGAAATGCTGACGTACCGACAATCTCAGGGAGCGGCACTGCAGATGCAAAGTCTATCGTAAACAGATTGGCTATCTCGACAGGGAAGAGGCACCAGTGATTAGCGAGGGCTCCTCAGTTGCGCAAACCCTGTAAGAGGTGGCAGGCACAGCACCAGCGTCGAGAATTGTAAGAGATTCCTCTCAGATAGAAGAAGTAGACATTTTATCAATTTGAAAAGCATACCTGGTTCGAAATCACCACACCTTTTGTGAAAACAAGTTTTCAGTTGACTGTTATGGATTTGTCTCCTCAGATTACTGCAGATCAGAATGCTGGTTGTTTTTTATGCCGTAGACTCACAGGCTGCTACTGGACGATCATTGACCTGAGCGGCGATCACAGAGAGAGTAATCTCGGTATAATTGAAGGTGATTAGTTTGGTTGTAGTTATCCGGAGTCATTTCGCTTATCGTCAAAGGTTGGAGCAAAAACAAGGCTACTCTCGTCCTTTCTTTCTTTTCCTTTATTCCATGTATGGCGCATACTCTATTAGTTTACATCTCGAGAAATTTTGCTTACCCACGTGCACCGATTATCAAATAGAATATCGCCGATTTAGGCTATTATAATCAATAATTGGATTACATATAAGTATATAAAAAGAGAAATAAATGCATTTAATTGTTATGTTTATAATATATGAATCAATATAATATCGTGAAAGAAAATCCTAAAATTTAATACGTAAATGATGCTAATCAAAGAGATCAATTGAAATATTTTGATTATAGCCTCTTATAGTTAATGCATATATATGCTTTTATTTACAATGCTAAGAGGTTATACCTTATAAAGGTATATTAAATACTTTTTTTATTTATTTTTATGTTATCTATCGTTGCTTAGTCAGTGCTAATCGGCGACGGAGGTCTACGATGTGTTTGTAAACAAAGCACATGTAAATTATTACAGGTGCTTGTGTTAATCGATCGAGACCGGGATTTGGACTCGGATCACCAAGTTACTAGTCACTCTAGTGGTGGAGTCATCGTAGGCCTCGGTCGCTCTCCCATATTTCGACCTCATTCCTCTCTCTCTCTCTCTCTCTCTCTTTCTCTCTCTCTTGGCCCTTATCTTCGACCTGGCTCCTTCTTAGCCCTTATCCTCGGCCTCGTTCCTTCTCTCTCTCTCTTCCTGGCCCTTGTCCTCGGCCTCGCTCTTTGCCCTTTATCTTCTTCGTTACTACGCTCGACTCTTTCCGTATTCACTCTCTTCGCCTTTTTTATTCACTTACAATTTTAGTTTCTACTCCGTTCGCCGCCCTGTTACTTTACCTTCGCCCCGTTCCTTTACTTTGTCTCGCCTGGTTCTTCACTTTCTTCTCCATCTTCACTCAGTGTACCCTTCGTATCTCCCCTGACTATTCATCCTTTTTCTATTGTTCCTTTCCTCTCGTCGTCCCAGGTCAGAGTGAAGCGCGCCACGCGTTTTAGCAGCAGGAAAGCAGCGAAAAAGAAGGAAAGGAAAAAGGAGGGGGGGTCTCGCACGACGGCGGAGGACGGCTATCGGGTCCCGTCGGGGCGATACTCACTCGCGAATTACAAATACCGTTCTACGATAAGTTCGTTAAAGAAAAAAATGATAATGAACGATTTTCCTTGTAATTCGATAAAACTTTCTTTCGCCTTGTACGATGAATTATAATGATAAATTTATGAATTTTTTTCACAGTGATTTACTAATTTATTTAAGTATGGCCATGATAGTTATACAAGTTATAATAATTTATTAAAAATCTTGACTTCTCAATTTGATCATTATCTCTCAATTACCAAATTCTTGTCGAAACTTCTGAGATTATTACGACACCGACTATCAAGTGTTACATCACTTTCTTATAATACATTTTTTTTAAGTGTAACAAAGCTTACACGCACACAATTATATAAAAAGAACGTATTACAATTTTATTTCATTCACTTAAAATAGTTCTGTCAAATGTTTAAAGTATTTTTTCTTTGTTTCTTTTTTTTCTAATTATACTTATGCAAGCTTTACAAAGTAATAAAAAAAATTAGCTTGGAATTTATAAATAAACACTTGACTTTATAAATTTGATTTTATTTAATTTAATTTACATATACAATAACACTGGTTTAAATATTCATCCAAAGATTTTTGAATTTTTTCTTCTTTTTTTTATAACACAAATGTAAAAAAAAGATGCAAAATTTTTTTATTTATTGTTTGCGTTTCAACTTGTGTATGAAATTAACAAAAAAAAATTTTCATCCTGAATTCAATATTCTATTTATGTATCAAACCTTTACGCTAACTATTAATCTCAGCTATCTACATATTTCATAGTTCCACCAACAAATGTTATTATAATAATTGAAATTCAATTTATTGTCTGTATGCAATGGAAAGTCTATTTTACCTTAAACTTAGTAAACCTTAGCTTTATCATCTGTACTTAAGCTCCTTCGCAACTCACTTAATTGTATATTAATCGCATACTTTATCAAGACTAAACCTTACTAAATTGAATACAAACCACGTTGAAAATTTGTCTTACCAAAAAAAATCTTATTTCATATTTTTTTTATAAACTAATTATTGTTCACAGCTTTATTTCCGATTAATATTTTTATTATTCGAAGTTCTCGACATTTAAAGCTATCACCTGAACAAATTACGCTGCTTTAGTTTATTTTTAATTATTTGATAGTTAAAAATGATGAGTATGCACTTCATCTTGGCATTTAGCTTAGTAAATTATATAGCCATAATCATTCAATATTAAATATATTGTTGTACATGCTCTTACATTTCATTTGTATCTAATGCTTCTCAATGACTTAAGAATGTAGTTTCCAATGAAATTATTACTACCTAAGAGAACAAAAAAAATTTTAAATCTTTTAGTTCAAGCAACTTTTTACGTCAGTTTTAAATTAAGGGGCGCGATTACAATATATTACCTAAATTAATATATAGTAATAAGATTAATTAGAATAAGATAGGAAAACAAAAAAAAAATTTTTTGATTAACTGCTGATTTGGTAAATCAAGCCTTTGCAAAATAATATGTGAATATGACAATAATATCAAATTAATAATACAAATTAGACTACAAAAATAAGTATGTGTTTACAAGAAACCCAACATAACTAATTTATAGTTTCATACGACTCGCGATTATGCCAATTATAAATATCCTTAACTCAGATATACATTAATATGATTACATAAATAAATGTATCACCCTGCTTCTACATTACGCTTATGAAAAATGGAAGAAAAAAAATATGTATACGGTCAGTCACAAATACTTCTTAATAATCTACCTGTCGCCTTCGGAACGATCATTTGAATCAACCACAAAATGTCTAAATGTATATACTTTAACAAATATAATGATTATTTCAGAATTCGTAGTACATAAATGTAAATACATGGTTCCTTACTTTAGCGATTCAGTTTTTGTTCTTTTCATTAATCATCAACATCTTGAAACATCTTATTTGCTTTTGTTAACATTATTGGCATTATTATTTTTTATTTTTTTTAATATTTCTATTGTTTTATTCTTTCTGTTCATCATAATTTTCAAACTATTCACAGTTGCACATTCAAATACATTTAAATATTTCATTATGTTTGCTTATCTTGACAGTCACTAATTTCCTTTGTAATCTATTCAAACTATTCGTAGCTTCTTTCCCAATTTCATTATTCTATTTGCAAACTGTTTCTATTATTAATTGCTTCTGAATTTATTGTTTTATTTGTAATAGGTTTAGAAACAAAGTTGTTTATTATTGTTGTTGCTTCAGATTTATTAATTGATCTATGTTTTCAAACTTATTTGTTGTCTCTTTCACCAATTTTAGTATTTTTACTTATAGATTTTTTTTCACTATTATGCACCCTTCTCTCTACAGAGTCGGTATTTCTATTTATGATTGTATCTAAATTATTTCGTTTTTCTTACAGATTCATTGTCTGTATTAGCAGTATTCTTTTATTATTATTTATTGATACTGTTTAATTATTTTGTTACAATTATTTACAGTTGTTTCTCTCCCTTTTTCCATTGATTGTTTAAATTTGCAACACTGTGACTATTATTTAGTACAATTGTATATTCATTCTTTGTTTTTTTTTCAGTATATCCAAATTATTTATAGTTGCCGTTGAGATTCATTGTCTTTGTTTTAAACTTAGTTAGCTTTAACTTAAACTTAACATTTAAACTTAAACTTAACTTTTTTTTCTTCTTAACTTATTAAATAATGCATCGAAACTGGGGCCATTTTCGAAAACACTGGTAAACTTCACATCCTCTTTCATCGGACGATTCATTTCGCATATCAATTGTTCACGTTTTCTCGCGCGACTATTTCCCGGTACTCCCGTCCATGCGATGGACTCGATTAGTTAACCTAACCTCGCAGTCCCTCCGCAGACGACGGTGCGTGGCTAGTGGATCGGTGAGGTAAGGGGACGGGAGACGATACCGAGCACAAGGCGCGACGGCGCGCCCGAGCGCCTTGTGACACTCGTCACAATATATAGTTACCACTACTTACGTCGCGATTCGTCGACTGTGGCTGAAAGAAACGAGGAACGGGGAGACAATAAATACATATAGCGACCATACAAGGTAGATAGTTTCAAATATATTTATTAATAAAAGGATCACTCTAGTCCAAAGGTATAGATTAATAAGGCGATTTATTAACTGGCGAAAGTTTATATATACAGTAGTATTCTTACTGTAGCGACGGCTTTTCGTTCTATTCGCGGTTTTCGCGAGCATTGAACGGATAATACGGCAGGGAGGGGAACACAGGGGAATCGCGTATATTATTCACACGGCGGGAACGCACGGCGGCCTTCAGGCGATGGCATCGACGGTAAGTACACAGAGCAGGCACTTGTTTAACGGATATAAAAATAGTACTTTGCTACTACTTGCCGTAGGAAGCTGCAGCATCCTCCTTCCTCTGGTTCTGTCTCTCTCTTAATTTCTTTCTCTCTATTTTCCTTGTTTTCTTTCTTCTATTTTCTTCTCTTTCTCGTACACGGGTGGCAGGGTAATGGCCGGGCTTAGTTGAAGTCGGCTGCAGGAATTTGGGCCAGCGGGGAGCCTCTCACTTCATCGACCGGAATGATGATACGTTCACTAGAACGTAGGGATAGGCTTCAGTGCGAAGCGATGATTACTCTCGAGCTTGTCTGGTAAAGCGGCTTAACAGCAAGGATTAGTCTTGCTGGGACTGCTCGAATTTTACGTCCGCGTCCCATCGTACCTGGGCGATCAAAAAGAAAATATCTCTTTTTCTTTTCTCTCCGTTTCTTCTTCAAACTCGCTGCGTACTCTCTTGGCTCGTACTTCGGGTATTCTTGCGTACCCGCACGATCACTCGATTTATTCAGATACAGAGCGGCAAAATGACCGGTCACAATATATATATATATATATATATATATATATTATATATATATATTGTGATGCGGTGCGATTGACTTATTTAAATTTTTCTTTAATTCGTAGGGATACCTCCAACTACACACACCCCGGAAAAAAAGAAATTTCGCGTCACTTACCTCGTTGATTCCTTGGGGGCTCCGCCAACCTGAAAAAAAACAAATACGCAAACACACACACATGGTGACAGGAGAAGTGCAGGTCCCAAAAAACTAATTGCAGAAAAATTTAAGTGCTTTTTGGCTCTTTTCTTTTTTATTTGCTCATGATGATACGGCGTCAGAGTGTGGTGTAGCTGCCACCGCCAGTTCCCCCCTCACTTTGTCTCGTTCGCTTTATTTTTTCGTTAATAGTTTATTAGATATTGAATGTATTATTATGTTACTTTCATTCTAATGGTTTAAAAATTTGTCTATGATAGCTATTGCAAAATCGCATAGATGTATATAAATTTAAGTTTGACAATTGACACAAATTGTTAATCTTATCAATAGAAACGTAAAAATAATTTTGCAATCCTCTTAATTTATGAAAAACTTTTTTTTTGTATACTACTTTACACTTGTATTTTTTTCTATTTACTTATATATTTACTTGTATAAATGATTTCACAATGATTAAATTACTATAATTTCTATATTATTTTTTAAAATTTATACGCCTTTTTATTATTAGTTGAGCCTTCTGGACTCTGGACACATGGAAATCCCTTCGCGTCTCTCCTTAAGACCAGCAATCACTATAATCGGCAGCATTGCCAGAACAAAAGTATTCTATTCGCCATACTGGCCTTGATGTCGTCAACATCCAGGAATATAGCCATTAAATACTGATATTTCCTTCCCGATATGTTTGGACAGTGATACAGAATATGTGTCATCTTCTGTGTAACAGCAGTGATAGGTGGGTCCCCTTGTGAGACACATCCTGCACCCGTGAGCATCAAGTTTACCGTGAACCGTGAGGCTGTCGATAAGTACCTTAGCCCTTTTTCTACTGAGGCCAAGAATAGCTTTGGTCCAGTCATTAGTGTTTCTAATGGTAATGCAGGCATTTGTCGGCCTGATTTCCCATTTTCCTCCTATTGTCAGCTGTTTTCCTCCGCTACCCATTCTTCTATCTCCCCTTTGATTAGGGTGTTGCAGAGTCCTATAGCCGGCTCCGGACCATTATAGGCAGCTCTAGCTCCCATTTTGGCTAGATCATCCGTCACCATATTCCCCTTGATCCCCTGATGGCCCACAATCTACCGTAGCGTAACCCTTACCTTCTCGGCCTACATGTTCAGGACTAGAAAATAGTCTCTAACCAGTTTGGATCGTGTAATATAATACATATGGCTTACCTTTTCTATTTTATTCTATGCCTTTTCATACACTTTCTTTTGTATACAATATATATTTATTTATCCATATATTTTAATCCGTATTTTTAATTTTCTCTAGGCACAAAAATCTATACTTATATATGAACTCTCGAGATTAACATACAAAGTACGATACTGCATTTCACACATTTTTTTCTTTATTATTTTCTAATGAAGAAAGTTGCCAGACGCCGTGATGAGTCGTGATGTGCCGTAGTGTGTGAAGTTTGACGGGGCGCTGAGTTATTCCAAATCGAGGGTAGGCATGTGCCCGAGCCTCAGATGTTCCATCTTGCTGTATGCCTCTCTCAGCGATAAGTCCCTGGATATACGTCTATGAAGTGATGACAAATATTCTGAGACGATAGGAAGCGGGACGATGTAATGACCTAATTCATTGCGATTGTGATTTGTCGCGATTGTGAGTTTAACATGATACATTCCATCAGCATTGTAGAGAATGCCGATTTGACGAAAAGTGCCATTATGAATCGATACAATATCGCACTGTTTTTGCTTGGCAAGCAAAAAAGAATTGCGACTGGTGATGAAAAGTGGATCTACTATGACAATACTAAGCGCAAAATGTCATGATTGGAGACACGCCAACCATCCATTCGATACCAAAACAGAATATCCACGGCTAAAAGGTATTGCTGTGCATTTGGTGGGACCCACAGGGTGTGCTGTACTACGAGCTGCTGAAACCGAATAAATCTTTCAAGGTATATAATATCAACTGAGTGATTTGCAGCAGAAGTTGATCAGATTGCAACATAGATCAGCAATCACGAATAATAGGCGCAAAGTCATTCTTTTGCATGACAACGGTGGGCCAGATGTTGCAAAATCATACTTCTTAATTTAATAATTGGCGGATTTGACATTTATTGTTTTCCTCTTAAGAATTTTTACACGTTATGGGTTCTCTCACTCTAACAACTTCAAAAAGTAAGTATTCGTTTTCTTGTTTGTCTTTTCTTTTACTTTTAGTGCTAGTGTACGAGACAATCTAAATGGATTAAATAAAAAAAATATTTTGACTTTTTAAAATTATTTAATATAATATTCAAAACGATAATCTTTGTTAATCTACCGTAAGAGGATAGTTAATAATATAATAGAATAATAGAATAATATAATATAGTAAAAATATAATAGAATATTATTCGGCGCGATCGAACCTTTATAGGCTCACTTGTCGCGCCGCTATCAAATTCTTCGGACTTAGCTATACCCTACAAAGGGAAAACATATCTCTCGAGAAGTTTTAATTCGTAACTCTTTAAGCTCAGATATATCAGATTTCTTTTTAAGCTCTTCTTTAATCTCTATCTATTATAGAAATATTTCATTTTCATAGTTCTCAAATTTTTTTTTCTAATTTAAATTATAAATTTCAGAAATATAAATTTCGCAAATCCTGAGATTTGCCGGTCACGACACTGTTGGGTCTCAATTTATATATTAATCAATATATATAAAAAAATAATACCCATAAATAAATATCTAAATTTTCTTCAAAGTTGAAAACCATACATTCAAAAAATACAGCTTTCGAAAACCTTATGGTTTTTCGATCACGGCATCTATGAATTTTGTATTTATACTTTTCGTGGGAGAAAAAGTAACATTTCTTAGTCACAGCACTTATAATAGTGACGTCCTCGAGAGTCTTTCAAATTTAACTTATCCAAGTTCATTTTCAAAATGTTGGGCCATTCATCAAAAATTGTTCGGCATTGTTGACAATGCTGATGGAATGCATCATGCGAAACTCTGTACGCGACAAATCACAATCACGATGAAACAGGTTATTAAATCGTACCGCTTCCTATCGTCGCAGAATAACTGTGTTCACTGCATAGACGTATATCCAAGGACTTATTGCTGAGGGAGACATACGTCAAGAAGGAACATCTAAAGCTCGGGCACATGCGTATTCTTCATATGGAATAACTCAGCGCCCCGTCAAACTAAGATCCATCATGACTCATCACGGTGTCTGGCAGTGGATGGATCGTGGAAGAGAGTTGCGCATTATATCCAATGCCATGTGGCCAGCCACGTCGGGGCGCGGATTGAATGATGTTCTCATCCTGGGGTCCAAGTTGCATAACAACTTGATTACAGTGATAACACATTGGACGTGTGCCGTCGCATTTTGTGCCGAGATTCGGATGACCTTCAGGTAAATCTGGATCCCCAACGATGATACTGAACTCCAGCGCAATGTCTGAAGCCCTCATATTCTGATCAACCAGTACATTATGTGTTCGGTACCATGACGTACGGTGTGTACGTCAACTTGTGCACCCTGCCACGTCATACGAACTCTGAAATGGTTAGGCGCGGATAACAGAGACACCTTTCCGGAGACCGTTTGAGTCATTGAACTCTGAATAGAATGTCTTATCAGCTGGTACAACTACTCTAGAAAGGAGGATTAACATTGAAGAATTAGGTGTGTAAATTCAAAAATCTTCCTGAGAAAATCGCCTTGAAACACCGTCTATGACCTAGCTGGCCCCAGTTCTTTTCAGACGGCTCTGTCAATGAGCTCATATTTCTCTGAGATCGAATTTCGCGAGATACGAAGCGCTAGGTCCTGGCTGAAGTTACAGGTTTATTTTACTCTGCTGGATGGTTATCTCCCATTGTTATCATAGCGACAATGATTATATAGGATTTATGACAGGGACAACTTCATTGGGATTCCGATGTCTCCATAATCAAGACGGAATAATGGTAGGAGTTTCGTAGAGGTTTGCGAAAAATCACCACCGTTGAATTGCCTTAATGGCCCACTAGAACTCTGGGGACTGCATGCAATTATATGCTTTCATGGGTGCCAGCCGACGTGCAATCGCCGACACCGTCTACCTCTGTGCTCAGATTTGGTCGAAAGCCGTTCTCATCATACTTGAGACAGCGAATACGAAAATAAGACTGCGGAAGGACTTGACTGATGGATTCTCTATAACATTTTGGTAAGGTTTCGAAAATTTATGATTCGTACCATAAAATATTGAAAACCATTGTACACTATCGCTATTCTCTATACTGTGTAAACTAGCATATACATAAATTAAAATACTTAAATCTGTGTCCTCCTAAGAAAGTTTTGAAGTATTCCATCAACCACCCGTGGTGGAAAGTCGTCGAGAAACGGCTATACCACTATCGCCCGGCCATCGAAAATCCTGTAAATAACTAAAAAGAGTGGTAGCTAATCATGCCTAAAGAAGATTGTTGTACCACTCTTCGTGAATGCCATAAAGACCCCAGAGCCGGCCATTCGAACGCCAAGATCTACCACCGTATTGGACGATCATACTATTGGCCCTCATTGATCCCGGTCTCTCTCCAACTATAGCCTGTATCATTTGGAACTTTTTAATATATGTACAGACACTAATATGCATACTGTTACAGACAGACTATGACGTGTAGGAGCGAAGAGAGAGAAAGCGAGAGAGTGAGAGCGAGAAAGGGGAGACAGACTGTCGCTGCGAGAGAGAGAGAGAGAGAGAGACAGAGAGAGAGAGAGAGACAGAGAGAGAGAGAGAGACAGAGAGCTCTGTCACTGTGAAGATTCTGTTTTTCCCAGCCTGTTTTTGCGCTGTTATCTTTTACCCTCGTATTTTTTATTATGCTTCCTGTATCTAGCGTCGACTGGTAATAGTCGTCAGTCATATTCCAGTCTTTGCCTCTTTTCGAGGTTCTCCAATACCACCGGGTGTATGCGGGGAAAACAACATCGTGTTCTGATAGATCGCCTGTGACTCGAGAATCACCGGACGTCATTCTAAGACCAAGCGGTTCCATATCCAAATCGCGGCTATCAATAGCTATATCACTTATATGTCTAGGACACAGCAGGACTGGCGAATACAATCGGATGTTGTCCGTCTTCTCTCTTCTGAGTTAGAACTGCTTATAAATCTTGAATTCAATTAATCTTGAATAACAGCCAACTATGCTCAGGAACCGATGTAGCTGTTAAACGGTCCTCGTTCTCATTCTGGTCAAATGTCGAAGACCTGATCCAGGTATTGCAAAGGTCGTGAACTTTCTGCTTTTAACGGCCATCAAAAAATTCAAAATATGCTTTTGGGATCGACTTTCGATAAGCATTTGGCCTTCCAGAGCTTATCCAAGATGGAATACAAATTTGTTAGTGAGTAAGCGTTTTTGATGGCCACGGCGTTCAGGTCTCTGTAATGCACACAGATCCGAAACAGAAAGTCTGATTTCTTCACGATCACAGGTACGTTGCTCTACTGAGTGGTTGAATGCTCTATAACTCCTTTTTCAAATATTTTCTCTATTTCATCTTGCGATACTTGCAAAATCATCGGCAACATGCGTTTCGATCGGTGTTTCAGCGGAACAGCGTCCTGCAAGTCGATTCTATGTTTCCACTATATATTTTAATAAATAAAGAAAGTCGGAGATGGTGAAAGACTCTTTTCATTGTTTCTGTAAAGCGTATAATTATGGCGTACGCCATCCAAGGAAACACATGATGTCAATGTATAAAAAAATCTCACTGCGAATTTGTATTATTATTTGGATTTGTTAATTAATTATAAGAAGAAAAAAACATTGTAAAACTAGGAAGCGGCGATAAGGGAGCCTTTGGAAAATGTGTGGAATATATACAGCCTGTTTCTCTCTCTCTCTCTCTACCGTGACCTTGTAGACGTGCTGTCTGCTTTTGTGTTCGTGGAAGGTAGGGAGCCGCGGAGGGGAGAGAAATCTGCATATGCCGCGCGAGCAGCATTGTCGATAGCGCGCGGGAGCTCCGAAATCGCGTGGCAAGATGCAGTAACTCTATCTCCGCTATCGGAGGTTTCCCTCACAGCATATCTGAGCAGAATGCGGAGCTCGGTCGGAAACACGAAAACACGTGGGAAGAAACTAATTCTATTTCAGATTTTTCGGATGTAACTATAAATAAGAACAGTCTGGCTAACATTACTTTAGTTAATATATTTTAATATATTATATTATAAAGACTGTAAGACCGATAATAATATTTATTAAAGAAAAAAGAATTAATGAACATATCAATTCAACAAAATTTGACAAATCCTCAACATGTTTAGATAAATATGGCATCATTAATAATCATAGCAGCATTTCAAATAATTTTCAATTATTACATAACACTCAAAAAGGCAAAAGGTTAAATACACTAGAAATTATGAAAATCAACAAAGCATTAGTTAGAGACGAAAACGTAACGAACCACATAAAAGATTTTTTGATTTCAACGTTTCCAAACACATCCCTATATAATTAAAAAATGGATATATCCCTAATTTCCTACTGCAAATATAAAAGAAATTCAATCTAATAATGAAATATTATTGTTTTTTAAACTTGCAAAAGTAAATCGGCTCTGTTATGGATATAATAGGCATTTATGCTTATTTGAGTATATACGATTCAAGATATTCTACTTGAAAATGCAATCATGTCCACTAAATTTTGAATAGAGCAGATGCTTTTGGGTAAGCTGTACCTCACACTGTTGCTGCCTTGTCTGCCTTAAGGACAAGCAGTACAAATAGACTCGGTGCAAATACCTAATGAAACCGCATATTGTTTGGTAACCCGTTACAATATATATTTATATAAGCTTCTCAGTAGATGTATATAATAGCATATAATATATATATATATATATATATATATATATATATATATATATATATATAAAACACATATTTTTTTTACTTTTACCTGGCATTTTTCTGCACCTATTATTAATCGTATAAGAGAAAATTGAGGTTTACAAAATGAACTAGCTGTTTGGTTAAATATTGATGACGCATCTGGTATTATATTTAAACTTATACTAGGTGAAGAGTTCTCGAATGACCTTGAATATATTCTTGTATACGGCGAATATCTAAAATATAATATTTTTAGACTCGGAGAACATGGTTTGTTCAAAATGAATATACATATATCTTATTATAAATATTAATTATTTGTCAAGACATGTTTTCATGGATTGTATAATAACTAGAGAATATATATATATATATATCTATATATTGAGATCGGAATTTACCCACAGAAAGGAAAAAAATCGGATATCTTCCCTTGAATCATGATATATTTTATTACGGATGCTAAAACATAATATAATAAATAGAAAGGCGGTGGTTTCCTCAAATGAAAATAGAAAATCTCCCACCAAAAAAAAATATTTTTATCCAATTTTCAGATTCTAAATGGTCAGGGACTCTTGGTCTAGGTAAAAAAGTCCCTAAATTTTGTTTCGAAATATTTCAGTTTCTAAAATATCAGGAGGTGAACGGTGAAATTAGTTTTCGACCATTTTTCACGGAAAAAGATATTTATGATGGAAAATGGGTACACTTTAGCTTAATCAAAATATTTTCAATCATTTTCTACTACTTCTTTCCATCTGTCTGGCAATATAGCGATGTCCTGGCGAAAGAACGAAGGAGGTTTTCAGACGATCCAATCATCCACAAATTCTCGCATTTCTTGAATGTCGGAAGGACGTATACGAGATCGTTATCGTTATCAACTGCATCGATTTGAATAGGTGGTAATCAGGAAGCGCTATGTCTGACGAGTACGCTGAGTGCGGCAACAATTCCCATTCGAGATCCAGGAGTGTGTTTTTAAGTAGTTTCAGTAAGACTTTCACAACATGTGACCGATCGTTGTCCTGCAAGAGAATTACTTTGCGCCTATTCCTCGTAATTGTTGATCTATGTTCGATCAATTTCTGTTACAAATCATTTAGTTGGTGTTTGTATACCTCAGTAGTGACGGTTTCATTCGGTTGTAGCAGCTCGTAGTACAGCACCCCCCATTCGTCTCACATAATGCACAGTAATACCATTTGGCTGTGGATGTTCCGTTTTGGTGTCATGCGGACGGTTGGCCTGGGTTCATTTATGAGTTTTTGCGCTTAGGATTGTCATAGTAGATCCAATTTTCATCACCAGTCACACTACAACACAGAAAACTCTGTTGCCTGGTAAAAAAATTTGATGAAGTGATAAAAAGTAGATCTACTATGACAATCATAAGTGCAAAAAGTCATGGGTGGAACCAGGCCCACCGTCCACATCGGTTCACATTACCGCCAAAACGGAACATCCACGACTAAAAGGCATTGCTGCGGATTTCGTGTCACTGCCGAGGTACACGGTATCGTCATAACAGAAAGATACGAAAAAGTAGTAAAATATGACGGAAAAATTTTTATTAAGCTAACGTTTATCAATTTTTCATCATATAATATCCTTTTCCCGTGAAAAAAGTCCGAAACTAAGTTCGCCTCCTAATATATATATTATACTCCTGCAGAAAGTCAAACTCCGCTAGTACTCAGAAGGACCGTTTATTTACACAATTTCGCAAAGTTTCATTTAATAGCTTCTCGTACGGCGATGACGAACACCACCGAATGGGGATGCGACGCGTAGTGGCCTTAAAACGGGACGCGGCCGTAAAGCGATGGCGCGCGCTCATATCGGGACGCGCGCTTCACATATTAATGTATATTATTAAGAGGCTACTTGTCGCTGAATCCTCGGTGCCGCTACTTTCTCGCGTGCTGGACGTCCTCTCGTGCTTTTTAGGCTCCGTTTTCTTCTTTCTCTTTCTCTCTCTCTCTCTCCCTCTCTCTAAAGTTTCCTTCCTTCCTTCTATCTCTCCCCCTCCGTGAGCAAGTTCGCTCAGTCCCGTGTGGCTGCGGGGATTTCTTCGATGATGACGCAGGTGGATCGTCGGGATGGACGGGAAGCGGGCGACATCAGATGGATGGTTCTCCCCTTTATACAACTTTCTTCTTGCTCAGAAGAGAAGAAGCGATTCTCTTCGCGACTTTCTCCTTCGTCCGTGCACGTTGTGCACTCTTTCGCTTCCGTACGCTAATTTTCCATTTCACATCCCTGGATCAGCAGTTTGGCCGGTCACAAACTCCTTCTTCAAAATCGAAGTGTGAGGCGCGTTTATTCTTGATTTAGTCATTTTACGCGCCTGTGTTCTGGATCGTCGGATAACGTTACTCTTGGGGATAAGGATTGGGATATGTACCTTTTACTCTGACCACCAGTGGTCTCCAGGTATCGTCGTCGTTAGACGGTGGCTCTATACAATACTAAACGAATTGTAAACTGATTACAAAGGAAAATCATTGGTGTCATTTTTACCTTTGGTACGTCTGTATGTATGGCTTCATTTCTGTGCTACTCGCATGTACAAAAAAGAATAAAATATAAAATATATGCGCTGATTATAACGAATACGGTATCGAGAATTTTCTGATTACATTATATGAACTCAATTGGATCGAACAAAATACTTAGCTAGGGACAAAAACTAAAAGGTGCTTATATCTATGAACAATTAACCTAGACTGTTATTATGCACCGAGAAGAGTAAGGTAGATTTTAAAATCAGTAACTAAAAATAAAACTAAAACATGTAGAAGATAAATATGAAACTTACAATTTATATACTATAATATATTATGCAACGAATGTCTATTTCTTTTCGCATGACTCTTGTTGCTCACTTTCGCTCAAGCGTTTTTCTTCTTCGATTGCGACAGGCTTCGGCCATCTTCTGGAGCTTTTCTACGCTGCTTGGATCTTTCTGCGGTGGGGTTTTCTGGAAATGAGGTTTTTCATTTGTATTTAATATTTTCTTCCAGCTATCGGTGGGGCAGCGTTGCGGGATTGGACAAGTATCCTTCTTTTTACCGTGTGTCATTGTATGCGTTTTTCTAGTGCTACACCTCGTCCGTCAATACTGCGCCATCGCTACATTGCCAGGCTTGCGGATGCTCTTTACTATTTTTTTGCGATTTCCCGTATCAAGACCTGTTTCGTCGCGTTAGTAACTCCTGAATGATGTACTCTGATACTTTTTACGTGGGGTGGAGGGGTGAAGTTTTCTAAGGGATAGCTGCTGTCATCATGAGCGCTAGGATCCTAAGGGTTGCCGTAGCGGAATTTTGCGTCGCTGGTTGCATGACGGGACGATTTAGGCTGGCGACTGGGTTGGTTGTTTGCGGAATCTTCAAGGGATTAAAGCCCCTTTTTATATTCTAACCTGTAGACGTGTTGTCGTTGTGGCTTTTCGTCGAATTAACTGGGCGCGGTAAGGAGATTTGGGGCGTATTATCGGCACAGGCACCTTCTTCAGAGGGACCGTTATCTTCCTTGAATTTCATCTGGACTATTACTGTCCCTTGCATAGCCTCATCATCATCGCCCGAAGAACCCTGGCGCTTCTTTTGCTCATCGGAACGCTGAATCTCCACGGAGCGCATGAATGTGCAGCGACCTCCGCGGTAAAGGCAGACGTCGCCATCTTTTGGGGTCCACTTACGTGGACGATGGGCGCTGGCCTTCCGACTTTCTGGTCGCTTGGGTATTATCCTCCTATGGCATTTTGGGGCTCGACGATAGGGTAGGGGTCTAATTGACGCATTTGCTGCCTTCTGGAAAACGATATTGCAACTTGTGGGTTACGGTGGACGAGTATGCGTCTACGATACGCTTCCAATGGTCCAGCCTTAAGTGACGCGTCGCGGTCGGACTTGTAACCTACGGTTATAGTGTCATTTAAGTCCTCGTATTTTCTCCTGAAAGGATTGAAAATCCAATGTCTCTACTTTGTCTCTACTTTATACTATGGCAGCTGTTTCTATCGATGTTGATGTGGTAGTTTTACGTCTTTCCGGACACTCGCACTTCTGTGCGTTCTCTACTTCTTCTTCGGTGGTAGATTGACGTCGTTTCGGACGCTCGCACTTCTGTACTATCTTTGCTACTACATCTTCAGATGTTGTTATCGCTGGCTTTGTGTTAGTTTCACGTCTGTCTGGATGATCGCACTCTTAATTTTCTACGTTGCTGGTGGCGTTGGGAGGTTGATGGTGGGTATTATTCATTGACCGGTATTGATGTATTCAGTCCAGGTTCTTCGATGCCTATTTCCCGAGTTGAGTCCAGACTGAACTCAATCAGGTCTTTTATATCGGTTTCCTTTTCTCGCTAGTGCAGGGCTTGGGGTAATCGAGGATTTGCTCGCGGTCGCGTTGACGCGCTTACGTCGCTCACTTATTCGTCTCTAGAAGTTGCGGGGTAGCCGCGTTTACGGGTGCTAAGCCGGTTAGGTTGGGGGTTTAGATGTCCTCTGGTCGACGCGGTTGGTCGGTTAACATGGAACGAAGCAGTCCTCTGCCTCTGCCTATGCCTTGAAACATCATTTCTATTGGCGGAATCAGTGGAGATACTAGATGGTATATTAGGGGTATAGTATTCTTTTATGTCCGAAACGTGTACTCTTGTTTTCATCCTGTCGTCCATGTCTTTTAGCTCGAAGATGAGAGGGGATATTTTCTTGACGATTCGGCATGCGACAAAAAACTTTAGACATAGTTTTGTTGCAAATCTATCTGGTCGAATAATGCTTTTCTTCTGTTTTTATTGTCATAGTGCACCTGTTTGACCGGGTACACATAGGTTTTTCCTGATTCGCTCGTAAATGACAGATAATCTTCTCATTTGAATAAGCCAGTCAGCGATTGTTAACTGCTCGCGTGGTTGTTTCTTTATGCGAATGTTTCTGTATGTGGGCATCTCCCTTGGGTTTTTACTAAAATTTAGGGAGACTGACAAGGCTTCCGTACGTGATTGCACAGACGTGTCCCAGTGTTTATGATCTTCTTCTATGAAGATTAAGATCATACCCTTGCACGTGCGATTTACCCGATCTACGGGGTTCGTCTGTGCATGGTATGGCGCGATCAGCTATTGTATTATTCCGAGCTCGTCCAGCCGCTGTTTGACTAATTTATTGGCGAACTTGGCGCTATTGTCGGAGATTAATAACTTGGAGTAACCCCATTTGAGTACTATCAGCTCTTCAAGCGCTTTAATTATCGCTTTTCTAGTTGCCTTACATAGTGTTCGAAGTTCCACGTATTTGATGAAAAGTTCTTCGAAGATCAAGACCTATCTGTGTTGACCTCACTGACAGGAAAGGGACCCGTTATGTCAGTGGCCACTCTTCCATGGTTCTTACGCATGTCTGTGCGTCATTAGGCTTGTTGGTGCCATCTGGGAAACTTTATATAGCTGACACTCTGGACAGTGTTTGATATAACTTTAGATATCTCGTTTCATTCATGGCCAGTAATAACTTCGAGGGACCTTGTGAAAAGCCTTTTCAACACCAAAATGTCCAAATGTCAACGTGTTGTGACATTTTAGTTATTCGATTTTTATTATTTGAACATTATCATATCTTCCTTGCTTTCCTTAACAAGTCCATGATTTTTTCCATAAGTCTTAGCTTTGTTATTCTTTCGTCATCTCCTGATTTGTAGACAAATCCATTGAAGGTAAAGCCAGCATTTTTTGTTATCTTATATTGTAGCGATCTTTCTATAATAATTAAATCCATAGAAATATTACCAGAGATTATTTAAGTGTTTCGGTGGACACTGTGGAATAGGAGTGTCTGGTTCGAATTAGTACGAATCTATGGAAACTATTCAGAATTCAGGTATGATACTTCTTTAGCTGATCAGACCATACACGTGACGCATAGCAGACAATAGGCAAGAAGATGCCCTTGTAGAGGATATCCAAGATTCTAAAATGGATTCCCCAGATAACGTAAGAGTCGTGTGTCAGAAGATCCAAAACCGTTCTGGCCTTACTACCGATGGTATAAATATGGTTAGTGATGTTTATTTTAGTGCCAAAAGTAACTTATTCTTTGAAATAATAAGCCGGTGGAGGGTAAATTAATAAAAACAGTATCCACAACAACTTCTTGTGCCCTATGTTACAACCTTGTTCTGCCATTAGCTTCGACCAAAACAAGTAAGTCATCAGCGTATGATATTACATGTATATCCTCTCCCATAGATTGCAAAATTAAGAGCAAGAAATCGAGACATAGGTTCCAAATTTGGATCATTCGCAAGGATCCAAAATTGATCCTTGTTAACAGTCGCGTGAAACGGGTTTAGAGAACTTGTTGTGGTTACCACAAAATTCGACAGTGTAGTCCTGCAAGTAGTTGCATACAAGATTAAAAAGATTACTGGGACAGTTATGCTTCTTAATTCCACGAATCACAGAGAGCCACCAAAGGCAATCGAAAGCCATTGTTGCGTCATACATGAGTGCCAGTACATATCTATTTTTTGAGCCCTTTACTATGGAGCGCAACACTACAAGTGCATCTGCGGTGGAGCGGTCCCTTTTAAATCCATATTGATTTAGCGACGCAAAATCATGGTCATGTAGAATCGCGCTAAGCCTTGACTTTATAAGAACCTCAAAGCATTTGGACATAAAGAATAATAGACCAATAGGCCGGTAGGGTCTAGAATTACTTGGGACTTTACCTTTACATTTCAGTACGATTTTTATCGTGCCCTGTTTCCATAACTGTGAAGTTCCATAACTGTGGGAAGTAGCTACTCGATATACAGCTGTTGAAGTTGTTAGTAATTGCCTGAATAAAGTTGTTATGCCCATGTAAGATCGGATCCGGACACTTTTGATATTGTTTTCTGGCTTTATATGATCGTTTTTTAGCTGCCGTGAGTTCAGAGCACCACCAAGGTACCAATTTTTTGAATCGGTTCTTCTTGGATATGTAGATATCAGTAGCCTCAGTAATGATGTCCGTAGTTAGTTGTATCCTTCGATCAATTTCCGCGGTGGTACCTAGATCATTGATGTGCGCCGGTGTAAGGGAGGATTCAACTTTCCGCATATAATTATCTCAGTCTGCCTTTTTAGTGTTATATCTGGGCAATCTAGTGTTAGGCAACGGAAGTAGGTCAGACATATCTCTATAAACCTATGGTCGCTATCAGTAATGCCAGTACGAATCCTCCAATCATTCACAAAGTTACTTAGAGAAAGATTCTAAATACAGCAATATGGCTAGTTCCTCGACTTGAATAAAACGTAGCGGGAGATGAGTTACTATACAGGATCTGTCAATTACTAGTTGCGATGAAATTTTCAAATTCGTCTCCTCTGTGATCCAGGCTGCTCAGAAAAGGGGGACTTGGAATTAATGTCCACTGCAAGATCTTTTTATTAGAGAGTGCTCTGTTAATTTTGCACAAATGAGTCAAGTGCGGGCCAATAGAATCAAAGGGTGAAAATTATGCAGAGATGACATAGAGATGTTCAAAACTAGCTGAAATTTGAGCGCACACACAAAAGTCATTGTTGAGATATTTGAATAAGGAAAGGTCAATACCTGAAGACATTACAGCGATACAGACTTTAGGGACCTCGTTTGGTGCTGAATCTGTGACTATCGGTGTATGCATTCCTAGGTCTCAGGCCAAAAAAGAGTGCACCCAAGGGTCTTGAAGTTGGAGAATGGGAGCGTTAGATTTGTGGAAGAACATACTAAATTCGGCGGTCGCTATTTTACTTTTTTTTAGGTTGTGTTGTAGGATTTTTAGAGCACTTATTTCTGCATTTCTTCATTCTTAATCTGTACTGTTCTTAAATAATTATCCTGCCTAGTTTTGTAAGAAGTCCAATTCTTGTCCAAAACAGCATGATCGCACGGCTTCCCTCTACGTCTACAGAGACCGCATTTAGGATTGTCATGACTGTTTTTACAGTCTTTCCTGTTGTGTCGATCAGAATCACAGTGACTATAAGTATCTTGTTGGTAAAATTTAGCAATATGTCCTAGACCCATGTACTTATAACACCTAGTTTGTATTATATAATCTAAAATGCGAATCCTGTTCCATCCTAAATACAAACTGCCTATGCGGAGAAGTATGTTGTGAAGAGACGGTGTCACTTCAACTACTCAGTTAACATTTTCACCATTTTTCGGAGCTGTTCTGAATCTGAAACTAAATGCCGCTCTATACTCTGCATAGTTTTGCTCGGAGATACCAATGAGCTCCGAGTTCAGTTCAATGAATATTATCAAAGATTTGGTCCCGTGGCAAATCTCGCGGGACATCAAAGATAATTAATTTTGGTCTCCTGCCCTCCTGAGATTTAACCTGTAAACCTGTCTCAAGAATTCCTTTGTGTTACAGAATCGACTCACAGTCCTTTTTTGTTTTGACTTGTATTAAAACTCTACCGCCTGAGACTTCCTTCATGTTGGTAACCCTAATGTACTCTTTGATTAGGTTAACAGTCTTTACTATGGATTTGCACACCTTTTTTGAATCCAGAAGGTGATTAGAGTCTTTACTAGAAATAACGACGGATTTGTAGGTTTCCTTTACTTTAATGCTGCCCGGACGATTTGCAGCTTGAATGGGAGAGGATGACCTATAAAGTAAGTGTCGAACTGCGACGTCCATATTCGATTTAGTAGGGCAGGTGTTGATAACGTTTTTTTCAAAAGCCGTTCATTGCTGCAGGTTCCCCTGTAACTTAACATTTTACATGCACACGTTAATGGTAAATTTCTGCAGTTGAACGAAAAGTTCCATTTGGTCCCTGCTTTACAGATGTCATTAAATTTATTCTTAGTCTCGCTGATATTGAGGCGAACTAAATCCGATGAACCAATGATGGACGCCTGATCTATATCTTACGCGCACTTTCTCTTTCTCAGGCTATTACCGCTGGTATTACCATTGACACTTCCTGCCCTTGAGCACTTTTCCAAGTTTATTAATAAAACCTGTACACTAAGAGTAATTTTGGATGTTTTCGTAGGTATCTCCATAGGTGTTGTATGGTACTTGAGATTGGTAGTCCACCCTTTTTTCCGTTGGATAGTGGGAAGTTCATCCGCCATTGGTCGACGGCTAGTGGCTCTCACCAACTGAGACTACCGCTGAAGCCGGCACCAGGGTATGCAGGATTCTAACCTACTAAACCCGCTAACCATTTCAGGTTGCAACTATATGCTCAGGAACACTTAGCTATCGCCATTGTATTGCTTTCCCCTTGATTAATCTTCCATGGTTTCCATCATATTCAGTTCTCTGCAGTAAGCAAGAAGACTGAGTACATCCACCTTGGAAAAGCTCTCGTGGTCGAGGTTATCTTCTCCCAGCCACTTTACGCGACATTCCGTTAAGTTAGGACACGTGCAGAAAAAATGCCTCCGAGTTTCCTTCTCCTTCCCACACCATCGCAGAGGTTACTGTGTCCTCTGATCTTGTGTGTATAACACCGTAAGTTGCTGTGTCCTGTTGTAAGTTCCAGGATTAGCTTTGCTTCATATTTATTTAGTTTGATGATCCTTTGAGCCCATCCGCAGATCTTACTGCCAAAAAGGTCGTTGGACCATCTGTATCTACGTGAGTTTTCCCACATTGTTAGTTTCACTTTCTCAAGGCTTCTCTCTATCGAAGTGCATCCCTCTTGGTAAGGTACAGCGGTATCCCTTCCCCGATTGCACACCAATGAGCACCTTGTTTTGCCATAATGTTTGCTTTCATGTTTCCCTTACGGGCCGATTGTCTCGGTATCCATGTAACACAGACCTTATTTGCCTTGGCCAGATTGTTTAGAGCAAGTTTAACCTCTTTGACCAGTAGTGAGGTAGTGCAGGATTGATCGAGGGCCTTCAGCATTGCTATGCTGTTTGTGCATATATTTATGCATCTCTTTTCCCCTCTGCAATAAGCCGTTTGCACAGGTTTCAATGACAGCTATTCCTGTCTGAAACACTGTGTTATATTTATTCAGTCTAAAGGCTGAATTTAAGCTGCGTTCAGGTCCATATATACCGAATCCAGTACCAACATCTCTTCTGGGTCCCACTATGAACCAGATATCACCTCCCAAATTAAGGTCATTGTTTAAATCCTCTCTGCTCGGTATCCTGATCTTATATCATCGCCCGAAGCAGAGAGTTTTGTTAATACGATCCTGAGGGAGATCAAAAGTTAGGCCTCCCAGTATTTCCCTGCAAATAGTAGCGTGTCCAGTTGCAGTACTATTCCACTGACCGCTACTTATCATTCAGTACGCCGATCTGGTAGTCGTGCTTGTTATTTTCCACGTCCAGACTGTCCAGACCTAGCATCATCCTGACAGCAGCAGTAGGGGTACTCCTTTTTAATCGAAATACTCCCCGTATCGAGACTGCCTGTATGTGATTCAGGACCCTCGCAGAGGATTTATTCTCGATCACTTTCCACCACACCAAGGCAGCATAATTCAGCCTCGGCATCAGTATTGTTTTATAGATCCATAAAACTTTCTGCGGTTCAAGCCCCCAGCCCGTGCCAATAGCCGACCTACACTGCATCAGTATGTTGATGATCTTTTTATTCTGCATTCGCAGGTGTTGTCACCACAATAGTTTCTTATCTAGTTATACACCTAGATATTTAACTCCTTCCATATACGGTATACCTTACCCGCGGAAGTTGACGCACGATTTTATTTTGCTCTTGTATGTCCTAGTAAAGGCTACAACCTCGGTCATCTTTGGATTGATCGTCAGGGATATCTCTTGACACCAGTCATTGACCTTTACCAGTACCTCCTGAAGAATTTCAGATAATATCTCTTCGTACTTGCCCCTGACAAGTATTGCGAAATCATCTACGTATGCGACTGCGAAGATTCTTTCCTCTTCAAGGATACGCAGTAAGCCATCAGCTACAAGATTCCACAGGAGAGGTGAAAGTACCCCTCCTTGTGAACATCCTTCGTTGACCTTACCTCTTACGAGTTTACCTTTCTATTCACTATATACCTCTCTATTACTTAAGGAACTCATAATCCACCTTCTAATAGAGGGTGTTATTCCCTTAGCATATAGAGAGTTGTCAATAGCAATCGTAGTGGTGCTATTGAAAGCACCTTCTATATCTACGAGGACATCTATTACAGTTTGCTTCGAGCTCCAAGCATTCTCAATGCGTTTGACCTCTGAGTGAAGAGCTGTCTCAGTGGACTTGCCCGTCGTGTAGGCATGTTGCCTACTTGAGATTGGGCTATTGATCAACACTGTTTGCCTTACATGTAAATCTACTACCCTCTCTATCGTTTTTAGCATGAATGACGTCAGGCAAATCGGTTTGAAGTCTTTCACCGACGAGTAACTACCTCTCCCAGGTTTGGGAATGAAAGAAACACTAGATGTCTTCCATACCTCTGGTATATACCCAGTTGCGATACTGCCTCTTAAAGTTCCCGTAATATGTTTTAAAATAGTTTCACACCCCACCTGTAACATCTTAGGGAAGATGCCATTAAGTCTTGGTGTCTTATACGGTTCAAAGGAGTGAATCGCCCAATTTATCTTCTCCGGAGTCACAATTTGAACAACCGTTTTCCAATCCGCACCCACCAGCTGTTCCGTGATGGTGTGGTGTGTTTCATTTTTGCAGTTCCTGATGAAGTCAGGAAAGTTAGCCTTCAGAAGTAGTTCAAGCATGCCCTCTTCTGTATTTACATAACTACCTACTGCGTCTCGTAGATTTTGCAGTCGATAGTTATTATCCTTTGTTAGGATTTTAGCTAACTTGGTTACATCAGACAGGCTCTCGGTCCCTGAGCACAAATTCCTCCATGCTTTTCTTTTAGCAATGTTTAGTTCTCTTTTGAATTCGTCCATTGTTTTCTTATACATTGACCACCCTTCAGAGTTTTCCTCTTCTTTGCCCTGTTGTAGGGCTTGCGTGCCCTTTTTCTTAGTGCCTCTAGTTTCCCATTCCACCAATATGCTCTGTTAGGTTTCCTAGCTGGCTTCAATGGACAGTTGTTTTCGTAGGTTCTGGTAATTGCTGTCTGAACTGTACATAATGTCCAGTCTAGTTGAAACTCAGTGCCATATTCTCCTTTAAGATGAGCAATGCTTTCACGAAGTTCATCCTTAAATAGTTCGCAATCTGTATATGTTGGTTTTCTCCTCGGTTCCATTCTTGTGTTAAGACATTCCAATTGGAATGTTATGGTCCTATGGTCCGACATGGATGGTTCTTTTTCCACCTTCCATCCATGTATAATACTCCTCGCTTTAACAGATGCTACAGTGAGGTCGAGGACCACATTTCTGCTAACTGTTATAAAAGTAGGTTCATTGCCTCGGTTGACTATATCCAAATGCATCTCTGGATCCCACAAAAAGTTCCCCTTTCGCGTTAATACCCCTAATACGTTCCCTCCAAATCCAGGGTTCCTGTATTAGGGCTATGTGTGTATGCACCTTTCCCAGGCTTCTCGTTAAAATCGCCTAGGTACTTTTGGAATGGTGCAATTTTATTTGGGTAAAACGTATCCCCGAAATAGCCATTGAGGATGATATTTCGTGTCTACGTTTTCCGTAAAAATTTCTCCCTTTACCCCAGCGGTACTTTGCCGAGACAGTACCTTCAGGTAACGGTCTTAACCCCCACCGAGAGTCTAAGGTTTCTACTTCGGAGGGCCTCCACCTATGGTTCATCTAGACCAAGAACAAGACTACCATCGGCAGACCTGTTCATGATCGCCCATCTAGATGGATCCACTTCTTTGTTCTGTCTTAGGACCAACTTTAGGAAGTTCGGGACAGATTCTATCTCCGCCGGAATCTTTGTGATTACTTTTGTAATCTTCAGTTCCTCCGGAGATACTACTCTGACTTTGAGGTTCGAGTCCCCCAGCTTCAGATTCTCAGCCTCCTTTCTCAGCCAGGTCTCAGAGTCCTTGTCCACGCAGACAAAGACCACTGTTCCTCTTCTGGGAAAGGATTCTTTAAATCTCGGTTTGAAATCGTCATCGTCAATTTCACAGATTTTCTTAACCACTGCTTTTTTCAGTAACCTGCAGGTTTCTGCAGGCATTTCCCAACCAAGGTATTCACCACACGTAAGTGTCACTCTAGGTAGATGAGATGCTGCCCCTGCGTACGTACCTTCCTTGCCTCTTTTGAGCAGTTTCTTAAGTCCCTGCTCTGTAGACCCAAGGCTGGTTGAGGGTTCCCTTTTTCCCGAATCAGTGGCTGGAGCAGCCGAGGCCAACGCAGTCAGTACGGTTACTGCCCGTCTCTTTTCTGCCTGCCTCCGCTTTCTCCCCGCCCCTGATCTAGGAACAAGTAGGTGGTGATTGCAATTGGCCCATCTTATACCCTCGAAATTGGGTATTAATGGGGAAACACCATGGTGGTGTTGTCGTGATTGTTCTTGGTCAGGGGCTCTGCTGAGTGGCCGCGATGGATTCGTTGATTGGTTAGATTCGTTGAATAACTCTACTGAGTGGCCAGGATGAACATCACGGAGCGGGTTCTGCAGACACGGATGAGCACGGTAGGTAGGGGAAAGAGGGGACACGACGCGTAGTGGTCTGAACACGGTACGCTAGCGCGCGCGTCCGTCCTGCGATGGTGCTTGCTTCTATCGGGACACGCACTTCTCATATTAATGTATATTATCAAGAGACTACTTGCCACTGAGTCCTCGGTACCGCTACTTCTTCCTGTGTTGGACTTACTCTCGTTCTTCTTCGTCTTCTTCTTTCTCTCTTTGTCTCTCTCTCTCTCTCTCTCTCTCTCTCTCTCTCTCTTGCTCTAGAGCTTCTTTTCTTCCTTCTATCTCTCTCTCTCTCCGTGGATCTTTGCAACTAAAGCTTGGATGACTGTGAGCACGGTCGCTCAGTCTCGCGTGACTGCGGCGATTTCTCCGGTGATGATGCAAGTGGATCGTCGGGATGACCGAGAAGCGGGCGACGTCAGTAGATAACAGAATCGAGAAAGAGTCGGAATATTTTGGATGGTTCTTCCCTTCATACAACTGTCTTCCTCGGCAGTTTGGAAAAGAAGAAGCGATTCTCCTCGCGACTTTCTCCTTCGTCCGTGCACGTTGCGCACTCTCGCAGCACGCGCTTCGTGCATTTTCGCTCCCACGCGCAAACATTTGGTTTCACAACTGCGGACCTTCAGTTTGGCCGGTCACAATATATATATATTGAATATGACTTCTAAAGGGAAATATTATTGTCGTTGAATACGATATATCGGTGTCTCAATACGATTTCTATGAGTTTTGTATTCAGTTGGTGAGAGACGATGTCCAGATACGTCGAGATGTATATAATAATATATATAATAATATACGGGGTATATCGTGTTCAATTGATAGGAAACAATGTCCGTGCCTGTCGGTACAACTTCTACGGAGACTATCATATTTATTCAATAGAAAACGATGTCCAGATATGTCAGGAAAACTTTTACGAGGAGTTTTGTCTTTGAACGGTAGAAGACGATGTCCAGATGCCACGTAACGACTTCAACGTGGAAATACGTATTTGGACGCTAGAACCGATGTCCAAATATGACTAGATGACTTCTATGGTGAGTTGCATGTTTGGACAGTAGAAGCGATGTCCAGGTATATTGGGACGACTTGAACGTAAAGATGCGTATTTGAAGAGTGGAAGCGATATCTATGTACTATATATTGTGACAACTTCTACGGGGAGTTCCGTATTCGATCATCAAACTCCCCGTGAAAGTCGTCCTAGAGTACCTGGACATCGTATTTGATTTCCCCAACACGAAACTCTTTATAGCAGGCGTCCTGACATATCTCCATCGTCAGAATATGAAAATCTTCGTAAATGTCGTCTTCAGATACTGGGACATCATTTTAGAAATAATATAAAATTGTGTGCAAAATATCACCTTTTTGAAGTGAACGCTGCTTTGAAACAGTTTTTTATGCGGAAGCTACGATAGGTAAATTATCTATAGTAATTTAGATTTATGCATATAGTACTTTTTACTTATATATTTTTGAAGTGTTCAATAAATTGGTCAAATTCTTTTCTCGGGAAAAGCCGATACGGGGGATGCTAGTATAATATATTATTGTATTAAAGACTGCAATTTATTAATATAACTCCTGCCCTTTTGTAGATTTCAGTACAATATTATATATATATATATATATATATAGTGAACCCAGAGGCAGTGAAATAAAATTGAAGTTTGATAATTTAGAACTTGAACAGTAAAGCTAGTTATACATTGAAAGTATTCATTGTTAATATAATAAAAGCTGCCTCACTAATTTAAATACCTCCATGATCAAGATGTTTTTATCTTAAGAAAATTGAAGAATCGTGGACAATATCATTTTTATATAATTTGTTCGTATGTTACGCAGAAAATACTTATTTACCCACTATTAGTCCAACTATCTAATATCATTTTAAACTAGAAGATATATGAATTCCGAATATATATTATTTAAACTAATAATGTTTAAGTCTCATTATTGGTTTTTACTGTATTTTTTCGATATTTACTAATAGAATTATTTATATAAGTAAAAATTTTTTGTTCTCTAATTAGTCCAATATGAATCAATAATAGTGACATCCAATGATTTATATATGTGACAGAATAATGGCCATTTGTTTTTTATTATTTTGAGGACAGTGATAGATAATCAAAATAGAAAAAACATAAATAATGTGGTACGGGGGTTAAAATAATAAGTTGTGCTCAAAAATATATTAATACCAATTCCGAAGCGTCGAACTTTGGAGATTATGTAAATAAACCTATAGGTATAGGTAATTTTATAACTTCTCAATAATACACAGCTTTTTCTATAAAAAAATTGTAGCTAATTCAAAATTTTCCAATGACTTCAACTACGATTCAGCCTCGTCGACGAGAAACATTTAGTGCTTTGGCTTTCCACAATGTTCATTATATTTTGATTAAATCAGATAATAGAACAAAGTATAAAGTTTTTCTCTCTAAAACCGACGTTCAGCTGTATCATATATCTTACACATAAATATATGAAATCTGTGATAGTCACAAAAATTATAAGTTGTACATACAGATAGTCAATGAACAAAATTCTCCATTATTCAAGACATATTAGCGCTAAATTGTATTGAAACTGCTGGAATCAGCTACAACTACTATCAGTTTGACGCTGCCAGCAGACTACCCGATGAGGTGACAGCCTAACTTCATAGGAGCAAGTGCAATATGGGGCAGGGGAGTTCCCCGATTGCTTAGGCAGGCGCACAGTAGTTTAGGAATGCCTTAAGTGTCTCAAAGTCATACGACGGTGGTAATATTGTAGGTTACCGAGTTGTACACTTTTGTAGTGCTTCCGACCAGATCGCGTTTTTTCTCACGAGAGTTGAGGAATATTGAAAGCTCGCGAATTTAGAGGAGAGCCAATTGCTGTCATTACTCTCCGAGTTACTGTTCGGTCTTTCTAATATGAAGACTATCTGGAGTGAATTTTAACAGGAAATCCAGTATGGTTACGGATCCAATTTTAAAGATCAACAACGACTGAGATATTGGACATGAGCAATATTGCGTCACCAACCTCGACGAATAATAAGTGAATAATCTCTTTCGTGCCTGCGAGTTGCTAAACAGAAGTTACGATGACAGTTTTCATTTATGACAAACAGAATCATTTAATCGAAATATAAAATTTAGTCAAAGGGTATTATTATCATGTGATGTACTATATGTAATAAAACCAATTAGCATGTCTACCATATATTTCTAAGAAAAGTAAATGTTCCTTAAACTCATAGGAGTAATTTATTTTGCCATTAAAACACCACAGAACTAATTAGCTAAATCCAAAAATTTTATTGTGACTAAGTGCAGTAGTATAAATGCTAATATCCGTGTAAAATCATTTAAACTCTGATGGTGCTGTTTTCTCCCGGCGTTGTCTTATAATTAGCAAAAAAAGAAGATGAGAAAATCGATGTTGTCGGAAATATCTGATTTTAGTGGCGTACTATTCAAGTAGATTTGATGAATTTGATAAGGTTTTCAAAAATTCTTCAGCATCTACACAACCGTTGAATCAAAGGAATAATATGATATTACACTACTTAGGTTACGACATTCATTGATAAGAAGAATTCGGTGTAGGAGAAGTTCAATTCTAATCAAATAGCATTGACCAAAGAAAAGTTAGCTCAATTTCATAATTATATTTATAAAATAAAAAAAATATTATAAATAAAATATATGAATATTTTACGGTCATTAAAGAGGCAATTTTCCAGAAAGTGCGTATACAAATAAATGCTTAAGATGCTAGATCCAAGAAGAATTTGAAGCTATATATAAAATTTTTGAAAATTTAACTGCGGGAGTCGAAACAGTTACACAGTTCGTCTTGGAAGTGACAATTTTAGATATTAATGTAGAAAATTATGAACAATTAAGAAATGATTTTAAAGTGTTCAGTACTACTAACGTGTTTAATAAGACACTACAGCATTTAAAGGACAAAGCTGATTCAGGTAATCAAGAGCTAGTGATTTCAAGTACTATCGACTGCAATTCTTTCAATATTGATCTTTTTCTGATATAGTATGTGTAAATCCCTTAGCATGTGATATAAGAAAAACCAATAAGTTTAGGCGGTATTTATTCATTGAGTACAAGGCTTGCAATAAATCAGCATCTTCTTCAAATTATGAACAATAAAAAACATTTTACTGCATTTATAACCAAAAATTTAAACGTAGCACAACACAAATGAATTGCTACGGAGACGGGTGATAAAATGTTTATAAATGAGTATTTAGAACATTTATAAGTCGTTTCTCAGTCCATAAAAAAATCGTGAATGATCGCATACCTTCACAAATAGTGAAAATCAACAGCGAATAGCAGCAACATATATAAAAAATGATGATAATATAACTAATTATAAGTTGTCTACAATTTTGTGCTCATTTGACCTTAAAAAAATCCCAATAATAATCATGATAAAATAGGAAAATACATAGTATCAATAAATCCGATTGACTCGGAATTGCTGACTATAACATACTAATAAGTAATGAAACCCAAAATAAAGAAAACATGGGAAAAGTAGAAAAGCCAAGTAACCAATAATAGTAAGAAACAGAAAAAGATATTGAAATTTCTACAATAGAATACATTTGAAAGAAAGGAATATTATTGATCGTGATTTCAAAGCTATAACAAGTTAAGCTATTACAGATATTTTAATTGACTGTAATTGGTCACTTTATGTTATGACCGAATCTTCTCTTGAATGTCAACTAGGAAAGCATAGCGTTAAGACATTAAGTTGAGATTGCGAGAACGAACTACTATCATGACTGATTATTAATTGATCCATCACAAAACTTTGTCTGCTAGGAGCTATGTAGAACTTGAAATTTCTGTCTGGATCGGTTTCATTTAATGGATAAACCAAATTTTATACAAATTGAAATGAATATTAATGTAAAAACTTATAAATTAAAAATTAGATTAGATTAAGAATTATTAACTTAAAAATTATATTAACTTAAAAATTATGTTAGAGTTGATGGAATAAAGGGCTACTTTTGCAATCGCGCAAACGGCTTACGGATTGTTGAATGTTTCTTTTATAGCTCTCTGATGTACTATTTATATTAAGGAAGATATTTATTGAAAATAAATTTAAATCAACTAAATTCTAATTTTTCTAAATCAATAGTGTCATTACTTTAATTAATGAAGATAGTGATGAGAATTATTGTGCATCATGTACCCGAATGGTAAAGTCATATGGCATCAAAAGATTAACACTTTTGAAATATTAACTGAAATATTTTTTATATTATTTATCTAAACGTTTTAATATGAGTCATGTTCTGATATCAATAATGGTCAAACTTATATGCAAACTTATATAAAGTTAAGGAACAAATAATTGATCATTTAATAAGTCAAAATGTATCGATTTGTTTATTTTATAAGCAGATCTCAAGATACGTATAGAAAATAATTCATAGATAATATTCTAATACTATAATATTAAGTGTCTTTAGGAAAATATACCTCTTTAAAATTACTTTATACAAAAGTATAAAATAAAGTCAGTATGGTGTATTGTATTTTCTAATCATTTAGAAGCTTTTCTCTACAATATATTATATTAATATACATAATAATTTTTCCTAATTAAGTTTTACATTAATAATTGCCTCTTATTACTCCAGATTCAAGTATTTCGTGCACTGCGTCTTTTAGTAATGTAGTTTTTCCACCGGAAATATAATTCGTTCTTTTAATTTTTCAAGATCTTTACTGGAATAGATGCCAGAGGTGGGTAGGCTGATTGGATTAATATATTTCCAGGTCAACTAAGTTATACACTTCAGGATTGTAAGTTCCTTTGATTCTGTGGATTTTGGTATCATTTTATACGATTTGGTATCTATAGGATAGTATGATGGTAATACTTGATTACAAGGATTCTGGTTCCTCCAGTTTTTCAAATGTGCATTTTCGGCGTGAGAAATAGAGTGCTGTTTTATATCAAAACTCTCAATTCAGCGTAATAATTGTCTTCGTGGTTTACTTTGGCATCGAGTGATATGTATTTTACCAGGTGAACTACTTCGCCGGCTACTACAGCCATATAGCCTGGACCTTTCATTATGTTATATGCAAATTGATTGGGATTCTGAGTCGTGATAATGAGCGCGTTTGTTCTACTCTACATCGTTCTGTTACTATATTGTCATATAAATTTAACATTTGTTTTCTCACGTGGTTTTCCAGGTACACGAATTACGCATTTACATAAGTAAAAATATCAAGATTGCTACTCGACAATGTATCTTTTTTCACAAATGTTCTAGCCTCTTTAGTTTCAAAGATAACTAGTTTTGGATGCTCTGTTCATACTATCGTATAACCGCATATCTGTTCTTCAGATAATTTACTTAGGGCAAATGTTAGTTTTTAATCAGTAAAAGAATATATTACGTCGTTATTTATACGAGGTTTAGTCAGGTTCATTGCGTGGCCTTCGAATAATATGCCATAGTCATTAAAGTGACAAGTATTATTGGGGACGGACTCCTAGAGCGTATACCCATCCTTAGCGTCTATACAAAATTTTTCTGATAATAAAGACGATGTTCCTGATTATAAATTAATTTTGTCATCCTGTAAACTTAGTCGCGCAGTTTGTTATGATAGAGAAATTTCAAATGTTCCTTGGACAACGATAGAATTCCAAGTTCCTTAGAGGTCGCTATATTAAGCTCCCTCGCAAGTTTCATCATTACTTATGCTTCGGACATAGGTCATCGAATATACGTTTGTTTGATTTTGTCTAACTCCGTTGATTCTGTGGTTTTCTCGAAATTGAACTACCCCAGTTAAATGCAGTTGTAAACAACTGTAACTACTGACATTCTACAAATATTCCATTTCACCATTATTGACAACAGAATTATGCAAATGCATTCCGCAGTAATAAATGGTTCTCCGCATCTCTATTTTACATTGTTACGCTATAGTTTGAACCGCTATAGACTGAAAGCCGTTGATTTGGAGTAGCTGTGAGTTGACTTACATGATGGGGTTGGGGAAAATTATAATATTTTATAAAAGGGTGTGCCAGGGGTGTCAGTGATTACCATTGGTTGTTTAGTTTTTAATCTCACCATTTTTTTAAGTTGACAGCCGAAACACTGTTTTATTCTTCTTTAGATATTTTCCTTTAAGTTATTCCAATAATATTTCTGTTTAATTCAGTTATATGTTATAGGATATTCCTCAATGTCCTCCTATTGGTGACTTATGTAATTAATAAAAGATTTCATCCCTCTTTTCTTCTGGAACGAATTTAATCGGGAAATTTAATACGAATGTAATCGGGGAATTCGTAGAGGCTATCTTTATTGTCTCGAGTATATCTTGCCATTCAATGTTTTCAATATTTGACTTTTAGCTATGCTGATAATGTTTTCTCCCATTTTGATTAGAATTTCTCTTAGGGTCGACAGAGTTATATATATATATATATATATATATATATATATATATATTTATATATTTATATATATATTGGTTTTTACTATAGTCGTGAATATGGGTGTTTTTCCGCGTATGCATAAATCAAAGATGTTTCTGCAGTGTGTCCCTTTTATTTGTTGGACGTCCCCAATATCCATTGAGCTAACCTTCACGTTGATGTTTTGCAATAGTTTTTTGACACCATTCGCCACAAGGCGAATTTCCATCACTGATTATGAATGAAACGATATTGTTTTTGTGGTGGCATATTAAAATCCCTGGTTACTATTAGTCCACTTCTTTCAAACTCGTATTCTTCGTTGTGATTTGGGCTCAATGATGGAGTAATCGAGGATATTGATTTGGTTTCTTCCTGTGGATTAGTGGTTATTAGTTGGGGTAATGCTGTTGAATCAGCCTCAAACTTTTCGATTGACTCTTGTTTAATTTCGGCATAACAAGGCGCCTGTCATACCGCAGCACGCTTGAGCGTTTCTTTTACCGGAGATATTTGGCTACTTTTCCTTTGCGTAATATCCTTTGATAGTGGCTCGGTTGTTTCATTTTCGATCACCTGTAAAGGAGACTTTTCGGATTCCCCTTGCATAATTTATTTTCGTCGTCTCTTTTTCTTGGCTGTGTAATAGTTTCTGGAGTTAATTTGTTTTTATAAGCGCGACGTGGTGCATTGTCACGATATTTGTTGTGATTATTTCAGGTGGATTTCGCGATAATGTGTTTGCATTAGAATTTAACTTTCCTGGTTTGTACAAGATGGTGTAATCATATTCAGAGGGTTTTTTGCGCTATTTTTGTACTCTTATGCTTAGGTCTACCGATTTAAATCAAACTAAGAGTTGATAATCAATGGTAATCGTTATTTTTCCTCAATATACGTAGGAATGAAATACTTTTACGTTATGTACGACAGCAAGTGCTTCATTTTCATGAACTTCATATCAAACTTATGAGTTACGTATTTGTTTCTTATTTAAAAAATCGGTTTAATAATTGTTACTTAATTTCAGTACATAGGCAGTTGCACTTGGCTGTGATACTTTCTATAGCTCAGAGATTTTGGTGCGTGTCTGATTTTTATATTTCTTTAGTAAAATTGAGATTTAGGGTACTTGATGAATTTAAATATTTAGAGTTAATATTTTTTAAATAATTCGATTTTATAATAAGTTTTTTGTTATTTAGATTTTCCCCAGTAGGTTTGATACGTTTCTTATGTATGTATAAGATTGTCTTTTTTTTTATTAGAGAACTTTTGTAGTCTCTATAATTTCTAAGATTTGTTTTTTAAAACTTTTATGAAAGAGTCGATAAGATTTAAAGTATGTAAACTTAGAATTTAGATTTATACTTCAGTTGTTTATTTTTAATTTCCTTTTTAATATGAAGGTGATATTTGTATACATCTCTTCCCGATGCGAGACAGAGTTTGATTATATTTTTTATTATTTGAATTGCTTGAGTCTTGATTTTATTTTTTATTAATGTATTTATTTTTTTACAATTTATTTATTTTACAATACTATTGCTTGCTTTTTTTCGAAAGAGCATTAGATATAGTTACATTTATAATTTGTTTGTTTATTTAGTCAGTTTTTAGATTTTCTGTTAATAGGCAGTGACGCATGGCTATATAGATAGCTCAGAGGCTGGTGTGCTTTAAGAGTGCTCCATACCGCGATCCCAGCGCCACGATGAACTATTTAAACAGAAATGAAAATGTGTAAACCGTAAATTTCGTTTTGCGTCCTCATTTTACGTTTTACCACGTTGAAACAAATTTTATACGAATCTTTGAAAAATTCTACAATCGGGGGTGTCCCTTACTGCTTTCATAATATGTTTCAAAGTTAGTTTAAAAAAATAAGAAAATGTTTATCTAACTGTCGTCTGCACTATAGGCATCGCCGCTTTGCAGTAACGCCAAATAACAACAAATATTATAAATTTTATACGTATAGTACAGATCAAACTTGGATAGCCCCGGATGTAGAATTGAATAATGAATCGAATGAACTTTGTTTCATCTTTCTATTCATAAAATTGAGGAAGTAAAAGGAAATATAAGATTTTATTACGGTTATAGTGCAACTTGTCAATTCTGTAGATAAAAAAGTGAGAACTTTAATTTTTGATTTTTTGAATAGGTGGTGCTGAAGAAAATATTCAATGCCGTACAAATCAAATAAAGAATTATGAAACCTGCTGCAGAATATATATATATATATATATATATATATATATATATATATATATCATCCATATATGTACCATCCATGAGCCGATTGATAATTCGCTGTGGGTCCAAGTAGCGAATAAACGGGTCAGGATGGAAGTAGCCGCAGTCACATGTAATGAAATCCAACGACTGGTACCGTTGCGATTGACTGACGGCTTATCTTCTGAAATTATTCGAGTAGGCAAAATAAACAGAAGAAAATATTGGTTTTGATCTGACCATGGAGTTTTCGAGGTTAGCATCCATTGGTCTCGCAGATATATCACGACAGGAGCAACAACGTATGAAGAAGCTCTTAAATAAAATCCTGCCGGCGGGAGAAGTGCCACTGGGACGTACGACGTGGGCAGAATATATAATAGATGTAGGAGATGCTCGCCCTATACGCCAAACGGCATATCCAGTCTCTATGAAAATACAAGAAGAGATGCATTCTCAAGTTAAAGAAATGTTAGAGACTGGAGTAGTCAAACCATCCATAAGTGGATGGTCAAGCCCAGTGGTGATGGTACGTAAAAGTAACGGGAAGTATAGATTCTGCATCGAAAAGTTAATTTAGTTTCGAAACCTGATGCATACCCGTTACCTAATATGGGCCAGATTCTAAGGAAGCTACAATCAGCCAGATATATTTCTATCTTAGATCTGAGTAGCGCGTATCATCAAATACCACTTCATCCGGAATCCAAACCGTTAACGGCATTTATGGTACCTGGAATGGGATTGTTCCAGTTTACCAGGATGCCCTTCGGTCTATCTAACGCTGGAGCGTCGTTTCAACGACGTATAGACCGAATTATCGGACCAGATCTCGAGCCGAATGCCGTTTCATATCTAGACGATATTATCATCGCTACTGAGACATTCGAAGAACACTTATACTGGATACGCCGTGTTCTTGCTCGATTACATGAAGCTGGACTCACGATAAACCGAGAAAAGAGTGTCTTTGGACACACCGAAGTCAAATACTTAGGTGTTCTCGTCAATCGTGAGGGATTCCGTCGTTTCTTCCGTCGTTTTTTTTTAGATAGACGTTTCCTCGGTATGGCATCGTCGTATAGGAAATTTATAAAAGATTTCGCTATCATTGCCGAACCACTCACACGTCTAACTAGAAAAGACTGTCGTTATGAGTGACAAGAAGGGGTGTTGGAGTTCACGAGTAAAGCACTCTCTCAAGCTGAAAGAAACTATTCGGTAACCGAGAGAGAGTGATTAGCTGTCATATGGGCTATTGATAAGTTCCGTCCTTATATGGATGGATATCATTTCCGTGTCCTTACGGACCACAGCAGTTTGAGGTGGATTTGTACGATGCAGAATCCAACTGGCAGACTCGCACGATGGGCTCTAAGATTGCAAGGGCAAAGTTTCGATGTTAAACAACGTGCCAGACGTCCTTTCTAGGATGTCCGAGGGAGACGATCTATCTTGCTCAACTATAACCTGGGCAAGAGATACCCAAGACGAATAGTATGTACAATGGTTCATGAACGTTCAAGATCGTCCCAACGATTATCCGAAATGGAAAGTAATCTGGGAACAATTATATTGTTATCGTCCAGATGAAGTCCTCGAAGTCATCATAGGCGATGAGGACGCTTGGAAGATCGTCGTTCCAAAGGAATGTCGTGATACAGTTCTTAAAGAGTGTCACGATAATCTTACGGCCGGACATCCAGAACGTGAGAAAGCTTTCGCTGGAGTCAGCAAATACTAATACTGGCCTGGATTTTATAAGACAATTCAAGAATATGTGAAAAACTGTCTTATATGCCAGCAGTCCAAGGTGGACCAAATACCACCTGCTGGTTTAATGGGTCGGAGAGTTTTAGAAAGACCTTGGCAAATGGTCGCTGGCGATATTACCGGACCATTTGTAATGAGTCGCCATGGATTTGAGTATATCCTGATATTTCAAGATTTGTTTACACGGTGGGTAGAATGTATCCCCATCCGTAAAGCGAATGCCAGTACGATCCTCAAAGAATTGAAAGAGAGGTCTTCCTGTCGGACAATTGTACTGAATTGAAAAATCGTACGATTGACGAATACTTAGTGGAAGCGGGTATACTTCATACCCTTTCTCCACCGTACCATCCGCAGGCTAATCCAGTGGAGCGGGTTAACAGGACTTTGAAAACCCGCATAATGGCGTTCGTAGAAGAATCTCATAATATGTGGGATGAGAAACTCGTTGAGTTGAATTTCTCACTAAATACGATGCCACATAGTTCTACTGGATACTCTCCGGCTCCATTGAATTTTGGACGAGAGCTGACTCCACCAGGAATTCTCCGCCGTAGCCAGGATCAAGCTAGGGCGGAAACTCAACAAAGAGAAAGAAAGAGTTCCTGGCTGGCGAAAATGAGTAAGTTGAGAGAACTCCAAGAGGCCGCTAAGACACGATCTCAAGGACAATAGCGTCGCCAAGGAGAGTATTATAATGCAAAGCGACGTCCTTCTCCATACCAAGTGGGTGACCTGGTATGGAAGAAAAATCGTGTCTTATCCTCGACGGCTCAAGGGGTAATGTCTAAATTAGCCCCTAAATTCGTGGGTCTTTTTGTTATAGTACAAAAAAAAGGGACGTATCGGCTGGAAGGTTGTGACGGACGGATTGAACAGTTAGTTCATGCTGAACAACTCAAGCCGTACGTCTAACCCGACGAAAACAATCTCTTGGAGGATACTTCTACGCTGGAACCAGAGGATGAGGTTTTACCCCAACCACCACTGGAACCAGAAGAAGAAGAAGTGAATCCTCAAACTTCGTTGGATCACGACCAGGTGACGAACGACCCACCTGTAATGCGAGAGTCTTCACGAGCGGGTGAAGATTCTAGAGCGAGGTCCTCTGCGCAGGACGATCCCGAGAATACTCGGAAAGCGTTAGGTTTCATCCCGGGTAAGAAACGAAGTCGTCCGCGTAAAAATAAAATTATGATGCAGCGGTCTTCGTCTCAAGATATGGCGTCCTCTCGTCGAAAGGACCCAACAGAACGAAGACCGCGTGGTAGGCCGCGAAAGGAGAAATAGTTCTCCCCTTCCTATTAATATAGTTCATCCTTCTTTTATCTGTTTCAGATGGACAACTTGATGGACGAATCTTTTGTTGCTCGCCATAAAGAGCTACTCGGGGAGATGTGGGGGCAAGGTTTGGCTTTGACGGTACTCCATCGGAGCTACCGATCTGCTCGCCCCATCCCTCCAAGTTGGTTCCTTCCGGAACCCTCCTCCGAGGTGATGGAAAAGATGGAGGAGGAAGGTCCGGATTCGGACGAGGGGGAATACGTCCCCCTCAGACGTCCTAAGTCGACGTCGGGGTCCTCCCGTCCGAATGGCAATGGAGGAAGAAGGGGGCCTCCTTCGCCTCCCACCACTCCAAGTGCCCAGATCACCCCTCTCGAAGCAGGAGGTTCGGGACAAGAGGGAGTAAGGTTTGAGCCACGATCTGGCACGTTACGGTCGGAGACCACTCCTCCCGAAGCAGGAGCTTCGGGTCAAGAGGGGGTGCGTCCCGATCGTATATTTAAGTCCGAACAATCCGGTCCTTTCCCGGAAGCTCCGGAACAAGAAGAGGTGAGATCAGAGGCGCGATCTAGCTCTCCAGCAGGAGCTGGGGAGCGAGAAGAGGCTTCTGAGACCGCTCCCACCACTCCTAGGGATCATGACCCAGGAATGAGAGGAACATCGAGACCACATACGTCTGAATGTGGTCCAGCGTCTTCTCCCCCCGAAGCAGGAGTTTCGGGTTCCGGAGAAGGCAAGAACCCTCCCCCTCGCATGACTCCGCTCCAACGAATGGAGCAGCGGCTCTTGGAAGCCTTGGCCGATTTCAAGGCCAAGGCAGAAGTGACCAAGAATGCCCAGAGTAGAGTCATCGATCTCTGGGAAGAATTACGGGGTCGACCTAGTGGACGGAAACAAGTTGGTCCCGTCTTGACCCTGGAGCTTGATGACTTAGTGGAGTCATCGAGGGCTCAGGAAGCTTTCCTGAGCTTACACCGGCAGCGTCGTGAGCGACAAAGGATGGAGGAGCTAACGGCTGCTCTCGCACGCAAAAAGGCCGCCGAGGCAATTTCCGTAGAGAAGATGCCCGACCTGGCGTTTCGAAAAATAGAATAGAAACCCCAGATGAAGACTTCCGATCGTACTATGTTCAAGATCCCAGTGGACGGTACGGCCGACACCACCGGTGTTTCTTTTGCGGGTACCCGGGCGTCACGAAAGAGGAAAAGTGTCCTAATCGTGATGTCCATAAATTCGTAAGGAAAACACCCTGGTTCCTTAAGGGCGGTTAAGGTCCCGGGAGATCTCTCTTTCTGTGACACCCACCGGTGAAGAAAAAGAAATTTTGTTTATTGTCATTTGTATATATTTTCTTTCGCCGTTGGGATGTCACTGAATATATATAATAAATATTATAATTTTTGTTAATATATGTATGATTATGATATTATTTGCCTTTTCCCATCCATATTTCCTATAGTTATCCGTTAGATTTTCTTGCAGAGTTGCTTTACAGTAGCATACGCAACATCTGGAGGGAGGATGTAACATGTATAGGTTAGTTCGACCTATACATGTTAATATTATTAACAAATAGAAAAAAAGGGAGGGAAAAAGGAAAAAAGAGAGAGAGAATAAAGAGGAAGATAGTGTAGAAAAATTATTAATATAATATAGTTAGTTGTTCTTTTACCTGAGAAAATTTAGTTAGTGTAAATTTGCCTCTTTGTTTTCTTGGCTATTGTTGGATATTTAGAAGTTCTTATTGATATTCAATCATAATAGTGAAATTTCGTTGGATTAGACAAATAATGTAAAAGATAGTTTATTGTTTATAAAAAGATCAGTTCCGAGGAAAGGCATTCAAACCGGCCGGTTATATAACACCAAGGAACTCATGTTCATTTCGTCGTTGGGTTATATTTTTTCAGCATTGGTGTATTAAGGTTGGTGCATTTTTTCTTTTTATATATTTTTTGTACTTTTAGTTTTCGGTACAATATTATATACTTTTACTTCTCTTTATTAATTTTCTTCCCGAATAAAATTATTAGATATAACGAATTAATTTTAGTATTGTGAGAGAGACGGAGAGATATAACCATAGACTAGGATAGCACGAGTGGTAAGCTCGCATTCAACTTTATTTAATAGTACACCTTGTTCTTTTTTAGGTGGCGCTCTTGTTACTCTGTCTCTCCGTGAGACTTATAAATTCACCTCTCTCACACCCTGTGTGAACGGATACGCGCGTTAGTTAATCGCGGGTGCGTATTAGGTAGGGTTAGAATAACAATTGTTATAATTTTATTAAATTAAATAAAAATTTTAATTGTTTTATTGACTAATAAAATAGATTCACTTTTGATTTTATTTTTCTTATATATTAGAGAATATTATACACTATCTCCTCCCTGTACCTGATCATTATTCCGTCTTTCTAGAATCATCGCGCGAAGCTGAGTTCGAGTCGTCGCATCTGCGTGCTATTTCATAGATCTTGTCCGCGTGCGCGGGCGCGCGGTCGTCCTCAATATTAACTATCTGGATCTGAATCTGCGCGGGGAGGCGCGAGCGCCAGAATCGCATTACCGTATTTACATGTATTTGGTCGCCTGCGAGTTTAGACATGTCCGCGAGGATCTCGCTGGACCTGCGATCGTGGATTGTTGTTTCGCGAAACACGCTTTCCATGCGTTCCTCGAGCGATAAGGAGTACCGCGCGCATACGTCGCACTTGAGCGCCTGGTCTGCCCCTCCTGGGGAGGTTTTGCAGGCACTCGAAAAGAGTATCGGTTGTTTTCAGCCGCTCTTGATACGTTTGAGTTTCCGCGTGCGGATGATCGCGCGCAGTCCGCTAGCCTATCCGCGCGATTGCCATCGCGGGTGCTGAGCTCTTGCATATGAGCGCTTTACTCTTCGACGCGGTCGCGTAATACTGCGTTCTCGCCCGCCAGCGCGTCGAACCGCTGGTTCATTCTCCGGCAGAGCTCCAATAGTTCCACTGTATCGCGGTTATTGCTCGTGTTGCTTTTCGGTGGCGAATGTGTTAACGCCCTATTATCATTCGCGTAAACTATTGCGTATGCTATCCCGCTCCACGTCATACTCGCACCTGACTTGATGCACTTGATCAGTAGCCCGCCTTTCTCGGTTGTGAGGCTGACTTTCACGGACTCGGGGTTGCTCATAGAGCCCGACTTACATGCCGCAAGGTATACACAGATACCCGCCTATGGCGATGCCGGGATAGAGCCGCTTCCCTGCCTATCGGTGTGTATGCACTGCGATAAGAGGGGGAGGAAAGAACCGAATCGCTTTTATTCTCCTTTGTTCGGATAAAGCGCCTGTCGTTCAATTGCGCGCTTTTAAGCTCCGTCGTGCTGTTCTTCCCGTGACTAGTGCGGGTGGGTACGGCCCTCGTTTGCACGAGTTTCGTCGGTGTGACCGGTTCGACTGCGGACCGTGCTGATGCACGAGGTCCGTCTGACCAACGCTTGGCTCTAGCTCCAGACGATGCCAATCAGTTGCAATAACTTGATTTCACCCGCCTTCCCAGATATTGGGGATTTCGCCAGAAGGCGCGTTTCCTTTTTGATTCGCAGGCGTGTTTGTTTCTTGAGCGTCTTTTCCCTGATTTGTTAGCTGCGCTTGCACGTGTCGTTTGCTCTCCAAAATTCTACTTATTCACTTCGCTTCGCGTTTCGCGCGGGTTTTTCGTCGATCCGCTTCTTGAGGCCGCAGTGTGAGTGACAGAACTGGGACGCACCCTTTGTCTCCCTGTGTGCCTGAAGGAGCGGGATGGCGAGAATCTAACGCTGTTGTGCGCGTGCGTGGCCGCACAATGGGCACACACTATTTTTCGCTTACGTGGATTTCGGCCATATCGTTGCTGCTGCTGCTGTAGGCTGCGACCCGGATTGCGCTGCTCGATGCTGCTGCTACTGCTGCTGCTGCTGCGGTTGCGCCTGAGCGCTGCAATCTGATGTGCGTGGCTCCTGATGCCGCTGCTGCTGTGGTTGCCCCTGGGCGCTGCAACCTGGTGTGCGCGCGGCTCCTGCCGCCGCTGCTGCTCGCTGGTATGCGGTGCGGGCGCGCCTATGCGCTGCACTTGAACTGCTGCGAGTACTGTTGCCCGTCGCGTGGTCTTTGTCCACCGCATGGCCTTTGTCCTGGCTGGCTACGTACTGAGATGTCGCGCGCTTTCCTTTGGCTTTTCACGCAAGTCCGCTGAAAACACCAACAAAAAATAAGTACTAGTTTTTGCTAACAAAACTTTGTGCTTTCTTTTTCCACTGATCCCAGAGCTCTTCCGTTGTTCTCCGCGCGGATGCTGGCGGATACAATCTAACTCTGAGAATGTGTCGCCACGTGGTGCGTACTCTGAGTTGGGGTCACCAGTGTAGGATTTGTGCAGGACTTTCTCTGCCCGACCGCCTACGCGTCGGTCGTAGCTGGGATTGTAGAAAGAATACACGAGTATAAATTAACAATAATGTATATTAATACTATACGATATAACAAGACTGTAGGTGAGAGCGAGTATCGGGTACTCAGCTCTACCGAGACCAGAACAGGAATGGCGCGGCGTACGGCCGCTGCCCACGCCGTGCCGTTCGCGGCCCCCTCCATCTAGTCGGAGGCGTCGCCGCTCGCTTATTACATACATGGTTATGCGCTAGAGCGCATGCGTGTGGTCGTCCTGGGGTTGTGCTCGTGCACAGTCCCCACACTATGTTAATAAAGGAGAATCTGAATTCCCCCACCAGCTTAAATTTAAATTTACTTTTCATTTCCGACGTTTCGAACAGTTCCGGTTCATCTTCAAGGACTAAACTCTAATATTATTTACTTAATTCTAACTTTTTGTTTTATTTTTTATTTAATTTAATTTTTATTTTACTATTTAGTTGTAATTTCTATTTCAGATTGTACGGTGATGCTTATAAATATGGACTGTCCGATACTTATTATATTATCAGGTATGTGAATAAGTCTTTCCCGTTTTTTTTTAAATTTTGAGCCTTTATTGTGAAAAAATGGTTACAAATGAATTATTGAAAGTATTGGCCATCGCTAGCTACAACTTTTTTCCATCTTTCTGGCAACATATGAATCCCGTTGCGAAAAAATTCGACCGGTTTGGCCTCTATCCAGGCATCCACCCATTTTTTGGCTTCCTCGTAGGAATGGAAGTGCTGGTCAGCCAGGCCATGCGTCATCGATCTGAAGAGATGGTAATCAGACGGAGCAACGTCTGGACTATACGGCGGGTGGGGTAAGACTTCCCATTTGAGCGTTTGTAAGTATGTTTTCACCGGCGGTGCAACATGTGGGCGAGCATTGTCATGTTGCAAAATAACTTTGTCGTGCCTGTCGGAGTATTGTGGCCGTTTTTCTCGCAGTGCGCGGCTCAAACGCATCAATTGTCGTCGATAGACCTCGCCTGTGATCCTTTCATTCGGTTTCAGAAGCTCATAGTAAACCACACCTAGCTGGTCCCACTATATACAGAGCATGAGCTTGGCGCCATGAATATTTGGCTTGGCCGTCGATGATGATGCATGGCCGGGTAGTCCCCATGATTTTCTTCACTTCGGATTATCGTAACGTATCCACTTTTCATCGCCAGTCACGATACGATGCAGAAAACCCTTTCCTTTATGTCGCTGAAGCAGCTGTTCGCAAGTGAAAAAAACGCCGTTCGACGTCTCTCAGCTTCAGTTCGTACGGCACCCAATTTCCTTGCTTTTGGATCATTCCCATGGCTTTCAAACGCTTGGAAATGGTTGTTCGGTCAACTCCCAATGCTTCAGCAAGTTCTTCTTGCGTTTGACAAGAATCTTCATCAAGCAAAGTCGCCAATTCTCGATCTTCAAAGATTTGCGGCCGCCCGGAACGCCCCTTGTCTTCCACGTCGAAATCACCGCTTTTGAAGCGTCGAAACCATCCGCGAACACTTGAATCATCGACACAACCTTCTCCATAAGCCTCCTGAAGCAATCGATGCGTCTCGGCAGCAGATTTCTTGAAATTGAACCAATAAAGTGAAACTTCCCACAAATGACGTCGACTTGGCTCAAATTTCGACATTTTCACGATATCAAAAATTTATGATGCGAAAAAATTTTAATTAATGTGTTAGTATGGAATGGTTGACATATGAATAAGCTTTGATTATGACATATGTAACCATTGAATACTCGCACAGTATTGGTGGCGCCATCTCTTACAAAAAACGGGAAAGACTTATTCACACTCCTAATAGTATATTATATTATTGTAGAAAAACTGTAAGACCGATACAATTTTTTATCAATTTACAGTCGAATTCTCTATCTTTTCAGCTGAAGCATTTGCTTCAGATATATGCTAAGTACTTCTTGGTATCAGATATGCTCAATCCACTCGACACATCTCCATCTTATATATGTACGGCTTCAAAATGTGTACTAAATGCACTGCACAATCTCAGCGCCAATAATTAAGAAGTTAATGAAATGAATTATAAACTCATAAAATTCAATAAATAAAGAAAAGAAATCAAAATAGAAGTCTTAAGAACATCTGCACATGCAAACAGCATTGAAAATCGTATTGCCAGCAAAGCAGCGAAAGAAGCAGTTCTAATACAGCGTGAAAAATAAAATATAACAACGCTGCAAATATGTTAATATTAAAAAGAATGGCACTACATGCGATAGAAATATATTGTAATAACATATGGATAGAGAAAAAAAAACAATAAAAACAAATTTTTTGAACCAAGTTAAATTTTACAATAATAGTTATTTATTTTTGAAAGTTCTTAATATTCTAAAAAGATATCAAACTCGCCTAGTTATTTTGGTTTCTTAAAAATTTTATTATGAACGTATGATATGAACTTAGTCATTAGTTTTATTTTTTAAGTAGTTAAAAATTGAATAAATTTTTATTATTTATTAGACCAAATTTCTGAATCTAAAATTTATGTTCCTCGAAAAAAGTCCTATTTTCGTAACATAGATGGGGCCTACGCTGTGATTTTATCACCAAGCCACGTAGAACCTAAACTTGCTAGTGAATGTAAATTTGTATAAAATGTTCTGTATCATATTTAATTTTAAATAAATGAAATATACAAATTAGTTTTCAAACGTAGTATTTTTATTCTTTATACTTATTGTATCATTTTCGTATTGTAATTAACTTTTTGGCCATTCTTATTGTTGCTGGTTGAAATTTTAATTGCAATATTTACTGTAAAAAGTAAGTAAGAAAAAATGATAACGAAAAATTAACTACGACTCTTAAAATATTAATCCAAATATCTTATTGAATCTATAATTAAAAAAAAATAAAAATAATTATGCACAAATACATAAAAATAATGTTAAAAACCTATTTTTAACAAAATGGTTAACAATTTAAATTAAACGGTAAAAAAGAAATAACAGAGAAAAATTTAACTAAAAGTTAAAACATAAAACTATGCCCAGAAAATATTAAATATGAAAAATATTAAAATATAAAATATAAACAAATTATGCTCCAATGAGCAAAAACGTCCGACTAAGTTTAGGTAATCTGCAGGTATCCCCGCAAAAAGGATCGATTCAATTTCAGATAACATTATATCATATTATGTTGCCAAATTCAGAAGGGATTTTATATAAGACCTATATATATATATATATATATATATATATATATATATATATTGTAACGAGGCCGCAACCGAGATGCGATTCGTCAGCCGCGGCGTGCGCCGAATGTAAACATTGTGCGACTTCGGCCGGCGAAGGAGAGCAGAGCGGGGAGAGAGGAGGCGGAGTCGTCGCGGAGAGGAGAAGAGGGAAATTCTGGGCAGTCGTGTTTCGAGGCAAGAGAGAAAAGCCACGTGCGTCCGAGTTGTATAGAAAAGAAAAATTACGATTTCGGGGTTTCGCGCACGTGCTCGAAACGACACGGGAGGAAGACCGCCCTCGCACCAAGACCCGCACCGTGTGTAACGATGTGTCCCAGGCCAGCGAGGAGGAAGTACAGACGAGACCGCGAGGACCGCGCGCGAGAGCCAACGGCTGTCAGCACCAACGGGCCGAGCAGGAGGCCCTGCTACGCGCGTCGTCGTCTAGTGTTGACTGAATCAGTGCTCGCGTTCGTGTGGCATCCGCGCAGACGGTGCAGGTGAATCGCTGCCGTTCTGCGTCCGCGAGTGATTGCGTGTGCCGTCCGGCGTCGATGCCGGTATTCCTGGGGGATGCCCCTTCTCACGCAGGTTAGTCTATTCGTATGCGCCTTTGCGAGGCGCTCCGCCAGCGGGCGGACGAGTGTGCGAGAGAGAGAGCGTGCGCGCATATTGCGGCTTGCGTCCTTCAGGTTGTTCGTTGTAGGCGCGCGAGTTTCGCGGCCTTTAATTTTGTATGACGGGAGTCTGCGGTGTTGAATAAATCTTGTACATCATTAACACGTCCGCGTCTGTTTCCGTGCTTTCTTTCCTTCCTCCCTATCGGCTTCTATATTCGCTGCTTTTTTTTCCAGCATCGCGTTGATATTGAACGTACGATCCCCCTGACTCCTCGGGCACGACGAAGTCCTTGCGCCGTGCGATCTGAGCTTGCTGCGGACGTGGTGCACGTTGCCAGAGCACCGCGCATGAGACAGGTGAGTAGGCTCGCGTATTCACGGGCCGACTTCTTTCTTTGTAACGGGCCGGCGCTTCGCGGCGCGCCGAGACTCCGCTGCCGACGGGTGTAGATTCTCCGCACGGCGAGAAGCAAGAGCAACGTGGGTTGCGCGCGGGCCGTACGGGAATGGCCGCGCGTCCGTATTCGAACGGGAGTTCGCACAATCGAACCCACCCCGTTACAATATATATATATATATATATATATATATATATATTTGGAATACTGCATCAGACAAATGACACAATCTTTATTCAAATTTGTTTTTTACATTTTGTAATGTAGATCGATAAACACAATTGAAATTTGTTTTCAAATATTGTATTATTTTTATTAATTTATTATTTTCGAAAATACGCTTATTTAGAATAAGTAATTTAGAAATAATTTAATACAGTAAATAAAATAATCTATTTTAGATAAATATCAAATAATGATTTAATTATTTTTTTAAATTACATAATTTTATATTAAGAATAGTCTAAAGTGCCATTATGTTCCATATAATTAGTATTTTTATATTCTTTACCCGATAGAATCAAGTACGGTTCTGTCAAATTATAGATTACCATTACAATTTTAGATTATAAATACAGATTTATAATACAATAAAAATGTAATTGTAAATAAAAAAGTGCACGGCAATCCTGACAAATTCAAATTTATTTAGATAATACGCAAAACTATAAAAATTTAATATTTTTATTTACTACTTACATATTATAGCATTGCAATAACAAAACTAATATCTTATACATAAACCCAACAAAATGAAAATATTGAATTTCTTTATATCTAACAATTATACGTATAAAGAATGTCAACTTGGTTTTCTATAAAATGAAGAAGAAAAATTCCTTAGACTACATTCCTGGTACTAAAAAATAATTCCAAATTTAAGTGTAGAAAAAAGGAGTTATAATGGCTAATTTATTGCGCAAGAATAGATTAAAAGTAGAATTTCACAGGTATACTAAAAAATTAGAAACAAATCAAAGAATGACCAACAAAAGCTGAAAAAATATTTTCAAAACTTTCAGAACAGAATCAAAAATTAGCATTATACACCACCTTGTAGACATCTAATAATTTTGAGTAAGCTAAAATCTAGTCACTACGAACTAAAAATAATTGAACTATTATTAAATTAAAATTAAGAAAAAGGTATAAACTAGGTTCTTTTATTTCTGTCTAGTAAATAATAATTTTATTTCATATGCAAGTTTTAATTACTATACTGCAAGAAATTAATATTTATAGAATAATAATTTCTTATGTTATTTGTTTAATACAAAATAATTTAATACAATACATAAACTAACAGCTTGAAAGAATTATAACATAATAAAGTTTATTGTGTATTGGATTTATCATCCTAAAAATTAAGTATAATAATAAATTTTACAAATGTTTACCTTAAACAGACAATTTTGTATATCTAAATTTTCGAGAAAAAAAAATTAATTTCGAAATATTATAATAGTAATCGCGACGTATATAGAATCAAGCCTGGGATTCATGGGAAAAAGAAGCAAACGATGCTTTGAACACGCGAATAACTTTTTTTCTTTTTATTACACCCAATCATTCGACAACTATGTTGTGACAATAACTAATCAACATATCGAATCAAAAAGGGCACAGCGTCGGCGGGCGTGGACATTATCGGTAAAGTTCCGATTGAAGTAAGCATTCTATGGCTCCTGAAAAAGGTCGATTACTTGCCCGCTCCACCAACGCTGCACCCACGTAAAAAGAAACACTGAACTACCACATATCCCACTGTTTCAGCAACACCTACTGAAGACCACCGAAAAAACCAAGAAGCCACGGCTCATCATGACGAAACACCGATCAGCGACATAACCCATCCACGATTTTCCTTCCCTATTTTTTGTATTTCTTATCTTATATTATATCTAGTGTTAATTATATATATATATACTCTACTATATCATATTATATTTTATTATACTATATTATTATATTATTTTCATATCTTAGGATTATATCGAGTCACCGCAAACCGCTACGACTCCTGTGAGCACCAGCGGGTGTCTCGTGTAGGTTAAGAAAAAAAATGTCATTTTGTCCATTAGTATAATAGTATCGAAAGCGCCACACTTCCACGAGCGACCGAGTATTCATCCCTATGTAATATGTCATAAATATTTATCACTTTTTCTTCTTCCCTATCGTGTATCGTCTCCCTTCAACGTTATCAGACTTAGTTTGTATTCTCCACGCGCCCACGTCGGTTTTGGGAGGGGGAATTTGTAACCGTCCCGATCGACGGTCCCTGCGTTCAAAACCGCGCGCGCGCGTAAGCGCGAATAATACAGTCGTGCTCCCAAAAGGGCGCGCACGAAGCGCCGCGCAACGCGACGCTCGAACGAGAGTGAAGCGTAGGCCTTTTTCTCTGTCGAGAGACGGTGAAAGACTGACGCATTTGTCACCCCGTTCGTACGTCGCCACAAGCTCCGTTTTGACCTTCGAGGATAGTCAGCCCCGCACTGTGAGTGGCTCGTGTGTGTGTGCTTTAACGCATCGACTCGAGGACGACCTGAAAAATACAGAGGGGAAATCGTGAACACTGTGTTCCAAGCCCCGGCGATTCTCGCTGCAACAAGTATTCGCATCGGGAAAGCGCGTAGCTCCCCGACTGCCATTACACCACCACCACTGCCGCAGCCGCGGCCGCCTGCACGACCGGAGTCATGTGCGATCTGCCACCAGAGAGCCCCTGCTCTCCTCCACCTCCACCACCCACCCGGCCAACGGCCCAACAGCAGCAACAGCATCTCCAACGAGAGATGCTATCCCCTACCGACTTCCCCATTCCGTTACAGGTAGACGCGGAGTATCTGCACGTATCTGCACCGCCTCAAAGTAAGTGAACGGCGAGATATATATATATATATATATATGCATATCTCTCTCTCTCTCTCTGTGTGCGTTTGTATGTGTGTAAATTTATATATATATATATATATATATATATATATATATATATATATAATAAACTTCTTGTGACACATGATCAACTACTCCGCTACTTATTTCACAAGAATATTATAAAATATAAATTTTGTATGGATCATTTATAATTTACATATTTAACATGGGCTACTACGGCCCTGATTAATACTGGAATAATCGAGAAAACAGAACAGGATTTTTCGTACACTTCAAGTTCCGCAAACTTCCACAGTATATTAAAAATCGGGCGCTTCAATCGATTTTAACTTCCATCAGAGGTAGGGAGCACTCTTAACTGATAAAACTAGGCTCATTATATGCCTAATTTCAGATCATATAATTTTGTAATGTATTTGTTAAGCATTTGTTTTCTTTTTGTCTCTCCCTTTTTTTTTGTTTTTTTAATAAGGCTATGATTTGCTGTTCTCTTTCTTCTGAGTTGTTCGGAATTCGTTCTGTTCTTCTGCGAGCATGAAATATATTTGAAGTATCGTTTTTTCAAATGGTTGCTTTCTTTAATTTTTTCAATTCTTGCTCCTTCTTTAAAGCCTTTTTCAATCGGCCTATTCTTTGATCTAAATAGTTTCCGAATACTTAACGGTGACGATCGTTGGCGATTAATACATGAATTTTTTCTTTTAGGCGTTCTTACCTACTGTTCGTCTAGACGCTTATTCCTTGGGGGGGTTAGTTTTACTAACATTTACCCCTATTTATTCTATATATATATTTATCTATATATTTTATTTATAATTTTTTTATTAAATGGCGATTTAATTTTATAATTTTATTTATTATAAATTGTATTTATTATATATTATTTCTCATAATATAAATATTATATTTATTATACAATTTATTATAATTTTTTTTTATGTATAATTTTATTATTTATAATGGCGATGGTTTAATTTAATCGGGAGTTTCACCTCTTTTTGTCCGTGTCGTATTTTCTTTATATTTTCCTTTATTATATTTGTAACAGCAGCTTAATAAATCATTGATGCATCGTAGTATATGTTTTCATATAATTGTAATTGTGGTGATAGTCGCAAAAGGCATGCGTGGTTGATTTTTAAAAAGTCTATGGACGAACCTATGTGTCTATTAGTGTGTCTTCGCATCTATGTCTCGTTCTTGGAGACCGAAGAGCTCGATTTCTTAAATAGTTGGTGCTAAGATGCAATAAAGAAAGGTATTTTCTTAGTTTCGCATCATTAAACAAGTATCACTTTTAATTATTTATGTGTAATTTTTGCATATGTAAGCCATTTGTATATTTTTTTAATGCATTTGCCTATCCATACACGTATAATTTTAACTACTGGTTGTTTTTATTATTTTATTATTATTCTTCAGGTTTATCTGATACTACTCTCACACCTTATTGATATCTTTTGATTTTTGTAAATTTTATTTTCACTTACGTGAGAAAATCTCTCGCTCTCTCTCTCTCTCTCTCTCTCTCTCTCTCTCTATCTCTCCCTCTTGGCCTATGAAGGACCACGAGTCCTTAGGCTTTAATAAATAAAATTTTATAAGTCTAATAATTCTCTCTCTCTCTCTCTCTCTCTCTGTGTATTCTTTCTCCTTCTCTTATGAAATGGTTCTGTATATCAAATCATACTCAATATAGTTTGTGACGACAAATTTTATTTTTGTCTTTATACATTATATTAACTTCAGAATTGGAACAAGAGACTGTTTTTATTTAGATTGAAGAAATGATTGCAAAATTAGGGTTTTTTTACCAACAACCTCGACACTATGAATATATATTTTTTTTGCATTTTTGCACTTTTGTATAAAAGACAATATCCATTGTCTGCTTAGAAAATATGCTATTCGCCATACCATTTCGCTTGAATTTCAGTTGGCACCACTACAAAAATATTCACGATAATTTATTGAAAAACGAAAATATACGAAATATGTAATATATATTGTATGCATATGATATTGTACATATTATATATACACATTTTAAATACGGTTTCTACTGAGAAATATTGTATTGGCATCTACGGGCGGTTTATTATGACATCCCGTTGCGTCAAGACGATTTATATAGCCCGTTGTGTGTTCAGATGATAGAATGCTATGTGCAGGTGTCTCTGAGCGATTTCTATGGGGAATATCGTATTTAGTTGAAAGAGGACGATGTCTAGGTATGAGGAAATCAACTTCTATGGGAAGAATCGTATTGAGACAGTACTCTTTCCGAACAATATATATATATATATATATATATATATATATATATATATTGTTGGAATCTAGACTTAATATATGTATAAATAGCAGAGTGGAAATAAATAAGAATAACGCAAAGATAATATATATCCGTAACTCAAGAGCTTTATTCTAAACCAACTAATCTCTACAGCGTTTAGCAGTCTACTGACTATACTCTCTATAAAGGACGCTCGCGCAGCGCCGCTCACGCACACAGCATCTGTACCGCTCGTACAGATGGTACACACATACTATATAAGCACAGCATGGTTGGTGCTCGATCCCAACACTCCCTCTCACCACCATGCTACTTGCTTTGGCCGATTTCTCTCTCTATAATTCTACAAGCTCTTTAATGCTGGCTCAGGTCTCAGCGGACCTTTTCTTGGCTTTCGCTGTCGACCACCTGGCATTAATTATAGCCAGCATAAACTCACGCTGCGGGCAGGCCTCAGTCACAGTTTTCTGGTTCCGAACCTGCAAATAGAGAAATCAGTTAATCTCCTAGCATTATTCTCGTGCTCAGCTTATCATGCAGCTGAGCGCACAACGCTTTGGTAAATATGTCTGCTAATTGATTTTTCGAGCAGATCCATTCTATCTGAACGTAGTTTCGTTTAACGCACTCTTTAATAAAGTGCTCTTTTCTTTCTATCATATGTCTTAATCTATTGCTGCCGTCGGTTTCCGCGCACGACTTGGCAGCCAAGTTATCACAGTACAGTGTAACTGGCATTAGACTTTCAGATATTAATAACTTAATCGAGTCGTGTATTGCGAGAATTTCTTGACACGCATCGCTCATTGCTACGTACTCTGATTGACACGTTGACAGAGCAGCACTCTGCTGTCTTTTCGTCTTCCATACGATCGAATCGCCAAACAATCTTACTATTAGACCGCTCGTTGTAAGAGCATTTTTACAGTCTTATAGGCTGGCGTCCGAGAAGGCCGTCATCCTGTCAGACAAGCCTTTGTAAACAAGACCTTTGTCGATCGATCCCGACAGATACTTGCAAACACGGGAAGCCATCTTCCAGTCTTCCTGTGTAGGACTTATCTACATAGAATATTTACCGCGTAAGTTATATCTGGTCTAGTAGAGTTGGCCAGATATAGTAACGATCCTACTAATTCGCGAAATATCCTATCGGTAGACGCTTCTACTGCGCAATCTTCATTTTCTCTGCTTTTGCGCGATCGGTCGTTCGCGTATGCAATCGGCAGTGGTGTATCCACTGAGTACGTTCTTTCGTATCCGAATTTAATCAATAGACTTCGCGCGAATTTTCCCTGAGACAATCTAAGTGTTTTCTTCGCCCGATCGCGATCTAACCTAATTCCCAGAAATTCGCGGGGTTCACCGAAGTCTTTAACTTTGAACTCCGCGCCTAATATCACGGTTATATCGTCGATTTCTTTTCTGTCGTTACTGGAGACGAGGATATCATCCACATACAAGAGTACATAACAGACAGTGTAGTCTATTCTTTTTACGAATAAGCACGGATCTACTGAATCGGATGTATATCCAAATTTATTGATGGTTTCAGTAAATTTGACATTCCATCTTTTCGGGCTGATTTTTAAGCCATATAGCGAACGTTTTAGTTTCCATAGTTGTTTGTCGTTTTCATCCGATTTGACTCCCTCTGGTATATGCATGTATATATCATCTTCGACTTCTCCGTATAAGAAAGCGGTTTCTACATCGAGTTGACGAATTTCCCAGTCGTAATAATTTGTTATCACTAAGCACGCTCGAACTAGTGGCAACCTAGAGACTGGCGCATAAATTTCGCTAATCGAGTATTCGTTTTTGTCTTTAAACCCTCTGATTACAAGACGAGCTTTGTATGTAACCTCGTTTTTATCGTTAAGTTTGGTTTTAAAGACCCACCTCGAATCTAAGACATTTGGATTGCTAACGCTTGACATTAACTCTCTCTTATTCACGGTTTCGAACACATTTTTATCTACGAGTGATGTAATTTCATTCTCTATCGCTTCTATCCAATTTTTGCTGTTCGGTGAGCTAACTGCTTCGCGGTAATTAACGGGATCTTTATTTATTGATGCTATAAGTATATCCCTAGCTTCGTCGTGCAGTTCTACTCTGTTATCATTGTTAATATACATGATATCTATCCCTGATCTAACATTCTTCGGTCTTCCGCGTTTGACTATCGGACTATGTTTAATAGGAGAGTTGTTATTTTCCTCTCCCTCTGAATCTAGTGATTCTTCCTGATTTTTCGCAAATGATAATTTGTTCTTTTCTTTGTCGAATACGTCTCCGTAGACAATGTGTTCAAGTGATTTGAGGTGTCTTGTTTCATACATTTTTCTTTCCTCGGGTACAAGCAATTTATAACCGGTTTGAGTATATCCTACAACTACACCCCGAATACCCTGTAATCCGAATTTATGATCTAAATTTCGCGGTTTCTTAAAGAAGCCTAAGCTGCCGAATCTTCTAAGCTGTCCTAAATCCAAACTGAAGCTATTTCGCAATTTGAACAGCGGTATGTTCATGTCTAACGTTTTGTGCGGGCTCCTATTATAAGTGTAAACTGCCGCGTCTACCGTGAGGTCCAAGTTGCTGAGAGGCAGACCTGAATCGCACAGCATCGCGCGTACTTTCATTTCAAGCGTTCTATTAAACCTTTCTGTGACTCCGTTATGTTCCGGAGTATCTGGACACGCAAGTTGCAATTCTGCATCTAGTTCCGCTAGCCTGTCTATAGTTTCCCTGCTAGTGAATTCCGTGTCTTGGTCGGTGCGCAGATAACAGAATTTTTCATCCGACCCTATCGCGTTTCTTAATTTTCTAACGCACGAGTCTATGAATTTCCCTGCTTCGGTCTTGCTTTTAACTGGGTACGCACAAGCTACCCTAAAATAATCATCTACCAGAACGATTATGAATTTATGCCCTCCTGGATATGACGCTGGTTTAATAGGCCCCATAGTGTCACCGTGCAGTATTTGCAATGGTTTATCTGCCCGCGTTCGCGTTTTATTAAACGGTAGCTTTACTATTTTAGTTAGATGGCAAACTTCGCAATTATCTATTTCGGTTGTATCTAATAAATCCTTTTCGTTGATTAAATTATTATTTGTCTTCGCGAACTGTTTAAGATACTTGACCGACGCGTGGCCTAGTCTCGTATGCCACAGCATAGCTGCTGATAGTGTCTTGGAGTTTGATACGTTGCGGTTCCTATAGATAACTTCCGGTTCTTCCGAACTCCTAACCTCACATTCTCCCTCTTTCGGAATAACCGTGACTAGTTAATCTCCTAAATCCGTTTCGGAAATGACAGGTGTATCAGGTAAGTTTGAATTCGCTACGCACGATCTACTACGCGTGTTTATTGATACGCTCGAATTCTCTGCTGCTAGACCGCTACCTATTTTAAGTTTCGGAATTTCTAACGAAATCGTCCAGAAGGGAGATTTATAATTACTAGTGAGTATTTTCTCCTTCGTTTTCTTATCAATTACGTCGATTCGTTCGTCGTTAAGGTAAATCTCCATTCCGTTTTCTACAAACTTCCTAAGTGACAATAGGTTTCTGGCGACCTCATTCGAATAGAGTGTTTCGGATAATCTAATAGTTTTGCCGTTTACCGCGCGCGCTTCAACCGTTCCTTCAGTATTAATGCTTAGATATTTATTTTTATTCGCGCAACGCATTTGACAATTGATCGGTTTAACGTTTGTTAATATCAACTTAGATACAGCTATGTGCTCGGTAGCACCAGAGTCGGCTATAAAATCACACAATAATAAGTCATTATATTTTGCGTAATTGGTCAACTCACCCTCTGCTCCGCGATTTTCGTCGCTACCGACCTCTTTTTCTAGAGCATAGGCCGTACGCCCCTTCTTCCTACTACTGAAGGGGTTGTCCTTGCCTCCTTCGTGGCGATTTTGATCATATGGCCGTTTGGCCGGCTTAGCATGCTTACTGGGGCAGTCTCTGGTGATGTGATTGCCCAGCTCATTACAATTGTAACATTGTATGAGCGTAGGAGTTGGACAATCTTTCAGCATGTGCCCAAGTTTGCCGCATGCTCTGCATTTGAGAGCACGGTCGTCCCTACGACCCGCGCTGTCGCCGCTCCTGCGGTTGTTGCTGTAGGGGTTGCGGAAGGACCTCCTGTGTCCGCTTTCAGCAATCAGCTGGTCGCCCCTCCGCTCGGCTGTGGGCTTCGTTGCTTCCTTCTGTAAATAAAATGTTTAAGTGCCTCGTATGTCATTTCTTTACCTGTTGACTCGAGGCTTATAACCTCTGCGAGAGTCACTTCAGGTACTGCGTCTGTGATTGCTTGCACAAACATATCTCTCTTTTCTTTATCAGACAGTTTGTCTGCATTAGGCACACTCTCATAAATTCGGACTCTGTCCTCGAATTTATCCCAGAATTCTACAGCACCCTCCTTAGAAGGATTGTACTTTATAGTGTATAACGCTCTCCGAGCCGAAATACGTGTAGTCTTAGTCTCAAGTCGTTTGTATTCTTTTATCTTTTCGAGTATCTCCCTAGGAGATTTAAGGTTTACAATCTTTTGATAATATGTGATATCAATATGATTGATGATTATATCACAGGCTCTGAACATGTCGTCACGAGCTTTCTCATCAACGACATCGTTCTCCTCTATCGTCAGAACGTGGCTCAACCTTTTCACACGTAATTCCGAGTTAAGATAATCCTCAAATATATCGAAACGCATATCATTTGTAAGTCTGTATTTTCTGAAAGACCTATTCTCTTTATTTGAACAGTTAGTGATTTGATTTAAAACCTTTTCAAGCAAATGACCATCTGAATCATTAAATACAGAATTACTACTATCTACCTTTTCTGTTAATTTATCAGTCACTTCACTGCACTTATCGCCTTGAGAACCGATGCGATCATCAGCCACGCTCGCACTGAGATTATCAGGCAGAACGTTTGCTGGAAGATTGCTCGACTCTGTTCTCGAGCAATGCAGGTTATCGTGAGACTTATTTACATTTAAATTGGAATCAGAAATAATAAGATTATTGTTATTATTATCAGAGTCGGATAGCCTTACATTATATCTCGAATCTCCCTCTGAAGCTGCGCAGGGGTTGTAGTCATAATCTCGGTGATCCAGTGACGGCTGCGCTCCCTTCTCCTTGGATGGCGGTGTCGAGCTGGCGTCCATGTGGTTCACCAGAACCTTGATCATCTCGTCCGTCACGTCTTCGTAGGGATTGAAGTCCTTGTCGTTGACGGATCAGGGCAGCTTCCCACGGGCCGGCTGTTCGTCCTCTTGGCGAGATCCTCGAGGGCTGTCCAGAATCTCCACGTCTGGTTCCAATGGCGGGATATTTGATATCGGCTCCTGCCGACTCGACGATGGCAAGGCAGGCCGAGCAGCAGCTACTTCCAGGATTACTGGAACCAGCTTCTCCACCAGTGTCATGACTGCTGCCTTTATTCTTTCGGACGACAGCCATCTCGCCAGGTTGTTTAACTGGCGCTCCTGTAAAATGGAGTTTTGCTCCACCATGCCTTTCATGGTTTCCTCCCATTTGTCCATGCGCTCGGAGGCCTGCTCCGCGACAGTGTGTATATCACGAAGCACTCCCTCGAGCTTGCTCTCATTTTCTCGTTCTTTCCTCGGAGCGATGGTCTGCTCCGGAAAGAATTCTACCAGCACGTTGCCGGTAGGCCAAGCTCGATCAAGCACCTCAAGCTCCTCTGGGCGCAACAGGTGCCCAATCCTCACCACCTTCGTGTCAGAAAACACGATTGCAGCGCTCAATGTTCGCTCTTGCGAGCGATAAAGGTATACTCTCTGTCCATGAAAATATCTCTCGTGGCCGTACTTCCTCCATACCTTCTCAATCGCCTTCCATACCTTCCTTTCCAAGGTATCACTCACTGCGGCGTCGTTACCTATAGGATTTTATGTAACGTAAGTACTAGCTAGATTTGACGTTTTGTGGCGTGACTAAACCACCTTAAGTAGAGATCTCTTTCCTCACTACACGCGTTTAGTTTCCGTAAGTACGATATCGATTTTTTCTTCTTGGAAAAGAACAGTGTTTCGCACTAAGTCCTCGAAACCCTTAAGTATGTATTAAGAGCCCCGGAGAGCGACGTCTCGCACTATAAAGTCACATTCACGTCGAGAGAATACAGAAATGTATGCACCCCCTCTGTCTAGGCGGTATGGATCGGCAGGCAGGCCCTTCAGACTAGTGCGAACGCAGCAGCAACTGCGCTTGACAAACCAGCCAAATCGTATACTGTCCAGCATACGCAGGGGGTTGCGGTCGCAGCACTGCTGCCCCGTACAAGTACGGTGCACTACACACTCCCTCTTACTTGTGGTTATATGTAATGGTAACCGGCGCATTTATATATATATATATATATATATATATATATATATACCGCAAGAGGCTCACACACGCGTGCATATATCGCGCCTACACACTGTATATACCTATCCCGTATTAGGCATCGGGCCCCTCTGGTATAAGGATACGGTCCTGGCAAGAGCCCGGGGCCCCCTCACGTGAGGGCACGGGCCTGGGCGGTACCCAGGGCCCCCTAGCTATAGCGTCGGATTGGACTCTATATGCCGCGGGATAGACTCACGTATATTAAATGCGTACAATGTATCTATATATATACCCGTGCAGTATGTATGCACGACCATATAGCAGACACACACATATAAACCCTCACACCTATATTAAGCGCGTAGCCTACCTCTATATATATACCCGTACAGTATATATGTACGACTATATGGTGGACGCGCACGTATACATTGCGGCGATTTTTCTTATGGACATGCGTGTAAATTACACGGCGGTTATAGAAAACGCGTCCTCAGCCTCGTAGGAGGCTTCCTTGTGCGTTACGCTCGGACTCCCTCCGGACTAGGCCGCGCGCCCGGGAGAGAGACCGCCGCTGCCGCGCTAGCCCCTCCACGCGCCGCGCGCCAGCGCGTCCGCTATAACGCGCGCGCCCGGGGGTCGCCCGCGTGCCCCCCCCCCTCTACGCCGCACCGCGCACCCGTGTATACCGGTGCACACGCACTTACTCTTTTCGGTTAAAATTCCTGCTTGAACTTTTTGAAATCGAATTCTAGGAAATCTAAAGATTTATCCCGAATTATTATTACAACAAATTCGTTATGTTCGATTCGCGGTAAAATGTTAAAATCTTTCCCGCGCGATTTTTACATTAGCTAATCTCTACATAAGCCACTTTAGTTTTAATATTCAATAATTATCTAGATGAATTTTAATTATTTGAAACAATTTTAATAAATAATTATTATTTGTTTAAACTATTTAGTAAACAAATTGCAATATTAAAACTTATCTTTCTTAAAATCAAATTTCAATGGATTATGAAATTTTACTTAAGCTTTTTACTCTCTTAAAATTTTCATTTCAACTGTTAGTTTACTTAATTATCTAACGATAAAGTATTAATTAACTTTAGCTTAGATGAATTTTCAACTATTAAAATATCAAAATCACTATTTTAGATTTTCAATTCGAACCATAGTGGTAAGTACACTATAATTCATATATTCAAATCTAAATTCACTTTTTAACTAATTCAATACTTTTTGCATTATTGCAATAAATTTAATTATTAATAAATTATAAATCCTTCTAGATTTATATCTTCCTTCAAGGCTGGCAAAGGTTTTTCCTTGGTTTTGTTACAGGGAGCAACACGTGCTCGACCTCTCTCTCTTAGACAAAGCACTTTCTCCACGAGCACGCACTTTCGAACACTGTTTCTCACTTTTCACGAAATTTTAAATTCTAAAATATGCTAAATGCTCAGTGGACGTGGGCGGGTCCCATAACCTGTTGGAATCTAGGCTTAATATATGTATAAATAGCAGAGTGGAAATAAATAAGAATAACGCAAAGACAATATATATCCGTAACTGAAGAGCTTTATTCTAAACCAACTAATCTGTACAGCGTTTAGCAGTCTACTGACCATACTCTCTATAAAGGGCGCTCGCGCAGCGCCGCTCACGCACACAGCATCTGTACCGCTCGTACAGATGGTACACACATGATATATAAGCACAGCATGGTTGGTGCTCAATCCCAACATATATATATATATAAATATATATATATATATATATATATATATATATATATATATTGTATAAAACCGTCGGCAAAATATCAACTTTTTTTAGTGGACGCTACATTGAAGTAACTTTTTATACAGAAGCGACGATAGGTAAATTACGGTCAATTATTTATAGAAACATAAATTTTTATATATGGAGTACTTTTTACTTAGATATTATTGAATTATTTATGAAATCGGTTAAATTATTATCTCGGGCAAAGCCGAGACGGGGGATGCTGGTATATATATATATATATATATATGTATATATATATGTGTCTGTCTGTCTGTCTGTCTGTGTGTGTGTGTGTGTGTGTGTGTGTGTGTGTGTGTGTGTGTGTGTGTGTGTGTGTGTATGACTATTATTATTTGTAAAAGTCAATATTATATATTAATATATATTTCAAATTATATATACTATGACATATTTTTCATTTTCTATATTATTATATATCCCAAATTATATATTTTATTTATAAAATATATATTTTGTCATATATTTAAAGATTCATTAATATTCTATTATTATAAATTATTTGAGTTATTTGGCCCGATGTTACACGTGCTCCCGCCAAACTAAAATCGATTGTGATAAATATGCTTTCATCTACAAAATTCACTTTTAAAAAAGATAGCATCTCTATTAGATCAAAAGTTATTAAATATTTAATATTTATGAAATCTTGGGGGTCCACGCTTTGCATCTAAATCTTCCAGTAATAGAAAAATCAAATTTGCAACGATTGCAAGTGATTGGCTAAACTAATTTGGAGAATTCGAAAAGCTTTTTAATTCGAAAGAAGAGAATTCGAAAAGCTTTATCATTATTAAAATTGAAAAATATATACGAGGATCTAGAATTTTGACGCCTGCTCAGCGTTCTTTGTTTTCACATATTTAATAACTGTTAATCTAACACAAGCACAATATTTTTATATAAAGATTTTTTAGATATTCGAATGAAGCAAAAAGGCAATATTCTAAAGATTCAATATCTTTCTAAATGTTTTAAAATTGGCTAAAGCAATCACTTGTAAAGTTAACTGGTCAACTACTGCGGGAATCGGAAGTGTACTGTGGGTCATGCGTTGATTAATATAATCTGAGTTAAAATAGATTAATATAATCTGAGTTAATCAATTTGAAGTATGAAGACTTCAGAATAAATCTACGAACTATAAAAAACATTTCTGTTATATTTTTCAAAAATAAAATTTGTCAAGCAAAATCCTGAAATAGGTCTCCTTCATTTCTACGTATAAAAACTGTAAAAAATTTTCACACTATTATAACATTTTAATATATCGTATCTTTTTCATGAAAAACAGAAAAGTATAAAAATTTTCTAAAATATTAAATAGGTTGTTACTTTCCTGCAAACTGCGATTGTCGCCACATCGAAAAGAATTAAGAGTGTGTAGAGCAAGATACGTATATAAAAAACTAATGAATTTTATCTCTTTAATTTGATTTTATGTAATATTATTGAAAATTAACCCCTTTCTTGATATTGTCCATTCATTAATATTTCATAAACCGCATTTTAAATACATTTTTCAACATAAGTTCTTCGTAACCTTTTTAGTTTTCATTATGTTATTTTTATCAATTGTATAATTATGATTCTAAAAAATTTTAATCGGTGACAGACTTTTTTATTTGAAGGGGTCTCTATATACGTTACCTGTTCATAAATTTAGTACTACTCTGATCGTTAATATATTATATTAATATTCAGAAGTATCAAAGAAGACGAGCGTTTCGGCCTTTTAATGTTTTTTTACATTTTCTCAAGGAAAATCACAATAATAAGTGTTTGTATATATTGTGTAGTCTCCAAATGAACATATCTTGCACAGCGTCGTTTGTAATTTGGGTTTTAGCCGTTAAGAATAACAGCGTACAAATGCTTGGTTCGGCGAATGTGCAGCTCGTCCAGCTGTTGTGTGTGTATGTACGTGGGTATATATATATATATATATATATATATATATATATACATACTCATACATGCATACACATACATATATATATGTGTGTGTGTGTGTGTGTGTGTGTGTGTGTGTGTGTGTGTGTGTGTGTGTGTGTGTGTGTGTGTGTGTGTGTGTGTGTATGTATGTATGTATGTATGTATAAATATTTCGCTGTGCCCTGTGTCGATGGAGTACTTCTAAATCTTGAGCGACAAATATTTATGAGCCTTTGATACTCAACCTTTTCTATATAACTTCCTCTATATGCGAGCTTCAGAGAGCAGCTTATATATTGCAATATACAGGCAGTCTTTAGTCGCTCCTCTTCGCAGACAGACGTCTCTCAATAATCGGTCCGTCGTGAATTATAAAAAATAGAAAAACAATATACAAAATATCTTGCTGCTTTCGGTGCACACCTCTTAGTTTTACTTCGCTTAGATATTCATGGATAGTGCATCCACGGTGATTGGTGAATGACACCTGAGTACGCGGTCGTCGAATAGCGAATCTGCGCCAAAGAAAACGGCTGCGACAGCATCAAACCTGTATTTAAATACTTGTGGAGCTAACCTGTGCCTGAGATGTCAGGGCTCCGTGACGTAGTGGGCATTGCCATCCGTTTACTTTCACCGTCACCGTCAACGGCCTCCCTGAGAAAGCGCTCGGTCGGATTAATTTGTCTACAAAATTCCGATTGACTAGATTCGTCATGGCTGTTCCCTGACGCATTAAGATAGATAAGCGAACTCTCTATGGTTAACCATTGCGTTAGCTTAAGTAGCGAAAGATTCATTTGTTGTGTAAGCCTATTTATATAATAGTAATCAATAAAGTATAAATTTTCAGCTTGCTCGGGCTTTTCCCTCAAATTCGTGAGGGTTTTTACGCCTAAGCAAGTTTTGTTTATATTATTTACTCGCGATATTTTGTCTTTTATTTTAATACATAACCATTTATTCCCCGTATCCTTTCTACCCTTTTTTCTTCTTATAAATGTAGTTTAGTAGAGAAATTATTATTCATATAAATATATTTTATGGTAAGTAATAACTGAAAATTACATGGGGCCCCGGGTGAGGAATAAGTGGTTGATGTAGTTTTAATTAACTATTGTTATTTAATTCAGTAATTAAATCTCTCTTAATGAACAAGAATATTAATATTTTACAGCTTATCTATAACTAATATTACTATTATTTAAAGTGTGCGAATAGTTTAGCGAATTTAGGTAACTACATAGTTATAGTTTCTAGTTATAACGTATGAAGTTTTCTATATTTATATATGATATATACATTGTTATGTGTGTTTTAATATTGTTTGTCAAAGTGTGTTAATATTGTGGATTATATTGTGTTCCTGTAAGTGTGGTCCACTGTGGTATAAAGGCGTAGATAAGATTATAATATTATCTGAGTGCTTATCTTCTTTCCGTTGGTTTATGATCGCTGGGGTATTCCAATTACCGACATTCGATATCACAGAATCAAGTCTGTCTATGCGGGCATTTTTCTTTTTTTTAATTTCATTACTTGAGTGTCGTCATTATCCAACGTTACATTTCAACAACAATTATTATCGTATAGGAATATTCATATAGCTTTTTCCTTTCTCAGATCCTTTCTCAGATTTTAAACGCTTTGTTTTCATCTATCGTTCATAGCACTGTTATTTTTGTTAATTAATTTTGTTATTTTTGTTAGTTAATATATATTCTTAACATATTAAGAATTTTATAACTTATAAAAGCATCGCCGCTTTCTCTTCGTGGTACATACTCGTGTATGTGTAACGGTGCATACCGCTGTATGCTTGGTCGGCACATGTGCTGTGTCGCTATATGTGTGAACTATGCGTGTAGATCCCACATCATTCGCTCATTTTGCGAGTTTTCAATGACTACAAAATTGAAAGGAAGGGATCTTACGCATGTTATCTGACTACTACGCTTACATGTATTGCTTAAAACTACTGAGAGTAAAGGAAGAAGGTGTAGGGTTTCTATTTACTAGAATCGTAGGTTTACAAGTTTGCTTATTTACATTACAATGTACACAACTCTTAACTATAGTTTACGTGAAACTTAACTCTAGCTTCATAATTCTTAATTCTAGTTTACATAAATCTAGGTTACTATCTTATATTAGCGATTGTCGTTAGTCTACGTTATGCTTGATTACTATGCACTCTTTACACTGTTCAATTACTATCCCGTCGCGCTCCAACTGACGTAGTCTATGGACGGGCAGTGTTAGTTTGCACCTGCTCAGATACGTGTAGAAAGTTTGATTACGCTTCGCCATATTAAATATATATTTTTCATCAATAGAGCGTATTTTTCTAACGCTGAACTTATTCTCTATCCTTATAAAATTTACTCCCCTTAAGCTGAGGTGAATCAACTTTTCGGGGTAATAATCTATGCTTAACGCGTTTAGCTACACGCAGTTGTCTACGTGGAAGTTGCGCGGAACGATTTATCCGTCCATGGTGAGCTCTTCAAGGTCCGGTGTGTACGCGAGAATCACGAGTATTCAACACTTTGCATAAGGATTGTTACTGAGACCTAACGCCCTAATTTTTTTGGATTCCTTAATGACTGGCCATCGGTAGCTGTCGCCCATGGGAATATCTTGCGTCTCCGAATACGTGCAGTTAAACTTCTGTAGCAAGTTCTTCCCTGAAAACACGTATTGGCCAGAGGTGCTGGTGCTGCACCCGTATAGAGCAGACTTGCTATCGTCTAGCTGCTACTGGGTTTCTTTAGTATGCTCCGCAGTTGAGGCGTCAGGCTAGGTGCCGAGTAGTCGTCGAAAATGGCGCGGGATGACCTGCATGTTTCGTTCGGCGGCGGTGATACCGTGTAATGGTTGTCGTACGCATCGTCAGCATCGTCGCTCTGCTCGATATCCTCATTGAGGTAATGCGCGGGTTTGACGCGTTCGATTGACACAGTTTTTTTGCAGCCGTTAATTACAATGCCACCTCTCTACCATCTCGTTCGCGGCAGTATGATACGACGTTGTTCTGATTCCTTAACGAGCAACCCAGTACTGCATGACCGCGTCAGCTACTGTTCGCGCGGTCGTGTTTGCTGTGGATACGGCATCTGGCAATCGCGAATAACGACCGATCATGGTTAGTATATATTGCAGTCGTTCGACTGCAATATATACGTATATTATCGTATGTGATCGATTTTTCGTCGCCAGTCACCATCCGCTTCAAAAATGGGTCGAGTTCGTTCCGTTTCAGCTGCACATCGCAGGCGTTGATTCGGTCCAGAAGGTTTTTTGCGTCAAATCATGCGGCACCCAAACATAAAGCTTTTTTTGTATCCAGCCTTCTGTAGATGGTTTAAAATGGTTTGGTGACTAACTCTCATCTCCCGGGAAATGTCACGAGATACCACATGCCGATCTACTTCGATAAATTCCACGATTTGATCGATATTCGTCGTCACAGGTTTTCCTCCGGCTGGATTATTCATGGTGTCGTTTTCACCGGTGTAAAGCCGTTTTCCTACCTAACTATCGTGCGCTACTGCGACTAAGTTAGGATTGGGCTTATTGCTGCCTTCTCGATGTTTTAGCATGTCGTGCATCAATGTTTTTAAATGAATATTCTTCTACTATTTATTTGATAATTCATTATTAATAAAAAAGAAAACGGGTATGAATTAATTTATGTATTCAAAAATTTTACTGTATATACCGAAATTTGAATAAAGAGGGATTTATTGGTAAATAATTTTGAATTTTGTAACTAAATACATTTTAAATAGCCAACAATATAAATAAATATGATTTATAGTTTATCAAAAAATGGCTGCGCCACTTCGTTGATTGGAAGTGTATAAGTCAAGTAAGGCTTCAACACCTTCCAAGAGCAATATGGATAAGCTAAGTAGACTTCTTCAAGTCTATATTCGATATTCTCACAAGAAAGTAAAGTAAGCGAATTTAGCAGCAGTCTAGTAGAACTCTAGAAAATCTTGCCTCCAGCGCGGAAACATGCCTTACTTATACTTCTCAGTGTCTAAATTTGATTGTGGGTAGAACGTTAAGGCATCAAAGGCCACTCTTTATCCTTGGAACTTATATTGATATTTGGTTGTCTACTTCAGTAAGGCAAAACTGAATGCCAGTTATATAAGACCAGGCATATAAAGCTTATAAGACTCGAAACTTGCCATTATAAAGTACGCGGCGCGAACATAAGTGAATTATAGATAATAACTATATAGAACAAGTTATTATTTATTTATTGCAACAGATTATATACTCCTTTTTTGAAAGATTCTGATTTATGAGTTTAATTATTGCCCTCAAAAAAATAGGAAAACACTGTTTTGTAAAAAGATTACGGAAAAATCGGTTGACAGGAATCCAACTTGGACGATTGACAAACTTCGATTTGGCAAGAAAAGTTCGGTACTTAACGACAGTAAAAATCGATGCTCTTATTGTTTCACTCCAAACAATTCTATATATTTATGGAATTGCAATAACGTAAGCTAAAAATTCTAGAACTTTTCGAAATAATTTTAAAATTCTATAGAAGTAAAAATCTCACTTTTACACAAATTGAAAATAGTAATCTGTCATCGAGAAAAGCAACAAACGAAATGGTGTAATATTTGCTTGATTAAGTAGTATATATATATATATATATATATATATATATATATATATATATATATATACTATAATCCTGTCTATTAATTTCTATTATATTTATTCTTGTAGACAAGACTTTGAAAACATAATTTTGTTATTATGGAAGTTTTTCCATTCGTGCGGTTCATATAAGAAGTTATGAATAGTTAACTAACACTAAATAAGTAATTTTTTTTTTTTTTATGTTATTTAACGTCGCTCTATTTATGCTTCCAAATATCGGTGCTAATCAGCGACGGAGGTCTACGATGTGTTTGTAAACAAAGCACATATAAATTATTACAGCGGTGTTTGTGTCAATCGGCCGAGACCGGGATTTGAACTCGGATCACCAAGTTACTAGTCCTTCGCTCTAGCGATCGAGCCATCGTAGGCCTCTTAAGGTATATTTATTTTCATTAAATATTCTTTCTGAAGATTTGAATAATCTATTCCAAATGAGTCCTGATTTAAAGAATACGCAATTAAAGACTTAGAGTATATATATTTAAGTTCATATTGGATTTGTTCACCTATAAGCTTAGTGGGAACGCCGCTGGCAAGTTCATACCTGCTTTTTTAATAATGCTCAATGATCAAAATAAATAGCAGAAAAATGTTCAAATAAAAACATCGATAATTCAAGATAATTAATTCTTTTTTACGAGTCCACGCCTAGAAAAATGATCTGTAAATAAACTCAATTATTTGTAAATAATTTTATCTCTTTATGAAGCTGTATTTCCGATAAATCTATTTATTTATTATTATTATTTAGAGTTTGAGATATATTTTGCGTAAAATCAATAAATATTTTTATCGGTCTTACAATCTTTATAATATAATATATTAACTAAAGTAATGACAGTCAGACTCTCCTTGTTTATAGTCATCCCTGAAGAATCAGAAATAGAAGTTATTACCACAATAAATTATATTAAAATTTAAAATTAAGAATAAAAATAAATAACATAAAAATAAGAAAAAGAATATTCTATGTTAGTAAAGGACAACATGACTGCATTTTATTTTTATTTTTAATTTTTAATATAATATATTGTAGTAATAAGTTCTATTTCAGATTTTTCGGAAGTGACTGTAAACAAGAACAGTCTGACTGCCATTACTTTAGGTAATATATTATATTATAAAGACTGTAAGACCGATAAATATATTTATGGATTTAATTCAGAACAGTCGACATTAGTACAATTTTTAATTTTAATATATGTTGTGTAAATTATACATACTGTTATTTATAGGGATGCTTACAAAATGCACTTAACGTTTTGTTTTAATGGTCCATTGTTTTAATACGTTATAGTTTTTGTTAATCTATTTCGGAAGATTTTAGAAAAATATTTTATATAAAGTTTTTATAAATACATATATAGATTTATAAGTTGTACATTTTTTAATATGCTAAGACCATATATTATTATGTTTCGCTTCATCACAATGAGTAGGACATCTGCTTATATGAGTGAAATGATTTTAATTTAATTATAGAATGATTTTTTTGTGAATATATTTTGAGCTTTTGGAAAATATTTTATATAATTTTTTTATAAAATACATGAGAAGATGTATTTAAAATACTTGCTATGCTAAGAACACCTCGAACTCGCCAAACTATTTTACCTTTGTTAAAAGCTCTTTTTTTGGAGATGTCATTTCGTTTTTAAAGAATCATTATTTAATTAATATAAAGAAACGTCCACCATACAATACTATATAATTATACTCTTTCAAATTACTTCATACAAAAGTATAAAATAAGGCAAGTACGGTATATTGGACTTTCGGATCATTTATAAGCTCTTCTCTATCATGCATTGTATTTATATAAATGATATTTGCTCCTAATTAGACTTCGTAATCATACGTATATATTCTAAAAGTTCTAGCCTAAGATAATAATAAAATGACATTTCAGGATTCTATTCAATTATTTCTAATTTAAACAAGAGAAAGCATTCAAATCAATTTTTATATAGTCAAGTATATGTTGTGATACGAGGAATTATTGCCTATGAATATAAAAATATTTTAAATAAGTCTGCAAAGAATGGCTAACGTAACATAGGATTCAATTATCTTAAAGCACATATAAACTTAACTTTAATCTAAATTTAATTTTAATTTAGTATAGTATTATTAAGGTAATTATAAAAACTAATTATTTCCTTCTTTATGTTATCAAAACTCTACATATAAATTTAGCACCATTCTTAGCAACTTCCATCCTATTTCGATTTGCATATTACCATAACGAAAACTATTCGAAATTTTGCTGCGGACCGCTCGTGAACTCCGCACACGACGCTCCCGAGAACCGTCGCCGCCGACCCAATCACTCACCCGGGAGGGGGGATTCTATAGATCGTGCAGCAGGCATTTATCTCTGTGCTCGTGGGGGGAGGGGCTGCGTTGACGGCGGGTCCGCGAATCGAAGGACGGACGCGGGTGCACCGCTGAATCGCCGCCTGGAAGGTCGTCGTCGTCTTCCTACTCTGCAAATCTTTCCGTTTCTTCCTCCCCTTCTCGCTCGGCCTCTATCTCTCCTCTCTCTCTCTCTCTCTCTCTCTCTCTCTCTCTCTCTCTCTCTCTCTTGCGCTGCCGTTCTTTTCTCTGCTGCCTTTTTTCGCACTCTATATCTACTATCTCTTTCTTTACTTCTTCTGTACTGTCCCTCTCTTCCTTTCTAATCTCACTTCTTGTCCTTCACCTTCTTCTACTCCCTGTCCATTTCTCCTGGATGCTACTACTTTCTTATCTTTCTTTCTTCTTACGCGACCGTGCTTCATCTCATGTCACATCTTCCTTTCTCTGTAGCCGAGGCTAGAGAGACCACTCGCCGCACATCTCCCGGAAAAGTTTTTAAAAGAAGAGGGGTACGCTCGGCGGCGGGCGTCGGCGATCGTTACGCATCGGGTGCCGTTGCCAGCGGCCTCGAAGAAAACAATATAAAGTACTCTACAAATTCAATATAAGTAATCCATAACTACGATGAGAGCAAAAAAATACCTTTTTTTCTTTTATAAAATATTATAGACCATTTAGATCAAATCTTTTTGATATTTTGCCAATGAAATCGAATAGCTACAACAATAATGTATAAGTGTTCTATATGTTACGTGTGAACTAAGTAAATAAAATATTTTTACTACAGAGATGATTTTTTAGGAAATACGCCTCGATTTATGTGGGCCAGTCAAGGAATTAGTGAATATAATAGTCAACGATTCGAATATGAACAATAAATATAATGCATTTTTCCCATCTTTTTTCAGTAGTGCCATCGGTATTTATATTAAAAATGAAATTTTCAATCTAACATTCTTATGTTACAGTATAAACTAGTAATTTTCATGACATATATATCCACATTTGCGCTAAATCGTTTTTTTTGAAGTCTAATAAAATATTTCAGAAGCTTGATAGTATAAAATGCGTTATTTATAATATAGTTATCTTCCATCGAATAAGAAATATCAATGTAGAAAAAGTTTCTTTTGAGTGAAATTTTATTTATTATATTAAAAAAATATGTTCGCTTGAGTCAATTCAAATTATAGTAAACGATTCCTTTATAGACAGGTTCAGTTGATCTTGTTGACATGTTGATCAATTATACTTCTTCTCGTGTATTGATTCCGATGTCTTATATTTAAATTGACGCATAAATGTAAAATACTCCTCAAGAGATACTGAATTCCATAAAGTTACAAAAAGAAATAGACTTTTTTGAAACCAAATTGTATGATTCATATCAATAGTTGATAGTTTAATCAAAACTTATGATGCACAATAAAACAATAATAGTAATTATATAAATTAGTCGTATATTATTAACCTAGGAAAGTTATTATTCAAGAAACGCTTAATAAATTATGTTTAGAGAGTGGCGGATCCACGGGGGGGAGGCGATTGCTCTCTTCCCCAAGCACCAAGAATGTAAACGTAAAAAAAAAATTTAAATCAGCATTAAAAAAATATTTTATCAACTTTTCACAATAAGCTTTTCGAAGAATAACAATACCTTAAGGAGAGTTTACACTTCAAAATGAAAATATACATTTTCTGTTTTGCTTTCTTAGAATTTATTCCATCAAATTTTTCATTTTTTCTTTTTAAAATTGATATATTTTCGTTTTCATAGAAATGAAACAAGAATATATTCCCTCTTACTGTCATGTTTTAACATATTTTGCGATAAATGGTACGATATCGTAATAAAACTTCAGATTATACAAATTTTATTATTATATTAACATTAAAGTTATATTTGGAATCGCCCCCCCCAAAGGGCCACTGCTGGACTCGTGTGAATAACATGCGAACATAAAAATTAGAAATCCCAATTTTTCCATCTTTTAACTATTTCATCTTGTACATTTCAATTAATTTATACACATTCAAAAATGATATACATTTTCAGAAATGACTTTTTATCGTAATAAATATTTTGAATAAATTAACTATAAATGAAATTAAATTTCATTTCAGTAAAAAAAACGCAGTAAAAAGTTATTTTGTTACATTTATATATAATGAGGCTTACGATGGCTCGATCCTTAGAGCTAAGGACTAGTAACTTGGTGATCCAAGTTCAAATCCCGGACTCGGCCGATTGACATAAGCACCGCTGTAATAATTTACATTTGCTTTGTTTACAAACACATCGTAGACTTCCGTCGCTGATTAGCACCAATATTTGGAAGCATAAATAGAGCGATGTTAAATAACATAAAAAAAAAGAAACTTATATTTATAACATGGGGATACAGAGCTATGAAAATATCATTTCAAAATTATTTTGACATATACTTGCAGGCCCGTCTTTGAAAAGTGACTTGCCAATACAAGTATTTATATTTTTATGTACTTTATCTGTATAAGGATTATTTTTTAAGAAAAATGAGCTAAACACTATCCCTATCTATATATATATATATATATATATATATATATATATATATATATATATATATATAGTAACCTGCTAAATTTGCCGGTTCTCGCGTTCCCCCGCGTCTCGGTGAAAACCGAGTGTTCGCGCGCGACAGCGAAAACGCGCGAGTGTGCGCGACCGTCGTGAAGAAGGAGGAAGTAAGAAGAGAAGAGGATCTTCACCGCCCAGTTATCGAATCGAAAGCACGTGAAATCTAGAGAGAGAGTTCCAGCCAAAACAATATCTCCCTCTCCAGCACCTATCCAGGCGGTGATCACCAACTCCCGATGATTCGGATTGTATATTTAAATATATTTCCGCGTGCTAATTCTATAGCCGCTCGATCGTTGTGCGATCGCCCACGCGAGAACGAAGCGAGAAAGAAGGAATGAAGGAAGCGATAACACCAGAAATCTATTTAAAGAGACCCAATAAGGGAAAGAGAGAAGGAAAGAAGGAAGGACGAAAGCGAAGACCATCAAGAACGAGAGGAAGCAACGGCGGAGTGTCGTCCCGGCAAGTACCCTCTATTTATTACATGTGGAAGAGTGCGCGTCCTCGAGACTAGTCGAGGATGCGCGCTGAGTTATCCATGTATATATCATTAGCGGAATTGTAGTGTGTTAATAAATGTGTATTCAATATACACGCCTGTTCGCGTTATTTCGCATCTCCTCATTTCCCCATTTCAGGTCCAGCGCAGCCGGCCAGCAACGTACAACGACCGTGTAAGTACACGTAACCGCGCATAAATATGCGGTTATAAAATGGCGCTCAAGCAGTGTGGCCCGCGGGCATGAAAGTTATTGCGCGGCAGAAGTCAACTTACGGACGGTTATGCCCCGCGCGACCGCGGTAAAATACACGCGGAAATATATGTGTCGTCCCGCGCGATCGCGTTAAAATATACGCGAGAATAAATATGTATGTAGTAAACCGTCCCCCGCAGTTTTTTTCCCTCCGCGCGAATATAGAAATATTAACCAGTGAAGTGAGAAAATTAAAATCATAAAATACGTGAGCACGTGGCGAAGTGCGAAGTGCGGCCATATTGATGAGCGGCGCACGAGAATGCGCAGTAGCACCACCGCGAGCAACGTACCGTAAAGGGAGACTTCCCCCCTCCCCTCGCAAACTGGATGCTTTCCCCTGAGGAATTTTTGTTGCACTGAATTCCTAATTGCACATTATTAAAATATTCATGTACATCTTAACTATTATTGGTACTAAAGAATTTTTTGATATAAGTTAGAATGACACTAAACAGATAAACAAAATCTCTTACAAATGCAAAGGCTATGGATAAATGTGTGATTTTCTTTTTTTTTAGTGAATTAGAATTAGCAATGCTCAACTTGCTTATTCATACTGTATGTTATACGCTCAGATTATTTTTATTTCTTATTTCAGTATTCACAATCTTAAAAGTAATGAGTACTTGTCTATTTACATTTATTATTAATCAAAATTTGCTTTAAAAATATTGTTATATAAGTACAATTGGCAAAAAGTTATGATTTACGCATGTGTTATATAATATGCATATTAATTCTTAAATTCTAAATATAAAACTTATTTCAAATTCTGACATTAATAAAGTACTGTGTTAAAAATAACAATAAGAGTATGTTTGCATCAATAGTTATGAATATAAGATGTGCGAATATTAAATTCTTTTAAATAAAGTATAATTGCATATAAAGACAAGAGATAGATGCAATTACTATTAATAATAATTTAGATGTCGATCAGCCCCCTTCAAGCTCCAGTAATATAGTTATATTATATATGTCAATATAGTGTATTATGTCATACGTGTGCAGCATCATATATCAAATCTTGTATATGTTCATATATATTATTGTTTTTCATTATTCGTATAAAATTTACATTAATGTGCTCATGTTATATATTTTATTTATATATATATATATATATATATATATATATATATATATATATATTTAATTATTATTTAAAATAACGTTTTATCAATTACTTTTTTATTATCATATAATATCTCATTGAACTGTATATAATTATATATTTCACACAAATCGTTACATGTTTGAATGATGTACTTATGGCCCTTTCCCCTTGTCGTCCAGCTCACTAACTTTTAGAAGTAAGTGGAAAATACCCTTTGTATTTTCTTGAGCCATCCCCCATACAAAAAAGAGTAAATTAAGAGCATCAAGCCTTTTCAATAGTAAGCGTGGACCAGCTGAACAATAGCAACATACAGCTGCTTTGTAAGTGCTATAAAAAGGAAAATAATGCATATTTTGCAAAAGTAAGAATTGTATATTGCTCAGGAAAGCAAGAGGTATTGAGAACGCTTCAATAAAAAGAAGTTTAACAACAATTTATGGCTGTCAATAGGAATAACCTGTTGGGAAAAACAGGCCCTCGACGAGCAATGTGTATATTGCTAACAAGCAAGATTTTTCCTTGAAATCTACTTTCTTGTGGCTAATTGACAGCTTGAACAACAAGGAAGTAACCTGCACAACAAAAGGAGTCGATATTAAGTACATTTTATTGTTTTATATGGGATTAATGTGTTGTAAATATTTGATAGTGTATAAATAGTACCTGTGCACTTCAGAAAAAGTAAAGGAGAAAGAATATTCAGCACGAGACCAGCTAATATACGCTCTTGTGAACTAATTGCCGAGCTTATTTATTTAATACACAACTAGTGACAGTGCAGTGAATGTGACACTTATAAAAAAGGTTAATACCTGTCTGCTACATAAGACAGTATAACCTATATGTTAAGTGTAGTACATATAGGGGACAGAAATTGAAAACATAAAAAGTGTGGGAAGGAAAAGGAATTTTCCATCTCAGTAAAGTGCAAAAGACTTGTGCGGACCACAGCAATGGTGGATATCAAGATAATAAATATTCATAAATAATTATAACTTTTTACAAAAATACTTTGTAAGTATTTTTACACCATACGCTGTCGCTGCTTTATATAAAGTACAACCAGACAGATATGATTCAAAATAGCGCACATTCACTGCAAAGTACATTAACCATCAGCAGAGGAGCTGGATATGAATAGATGAGTAATAGAGGAGTAATAAATAAATAAGTTACACTTGCACAGGATGAAGGTAGTATAACTGTATTAAAAAACACATATGTATGTGAAAATGCGCTTATAGTATGAGGTAAGTTTTTTAAAATAGCCATGCTATCAAAAAAAAAAAATTAGTGTAGACACAAAATAAGTAAAATATTAATAAATACATCATAAATAAGTATAACCAATAAATAAACAATTAGCTGGATTAACCTGTGACCACCACAACATTGATATGTAATTTCTTTTCATGCAAAATTGAAACGATTGCAGTAAAAATAGATGGTAAGTTATTCACACAAATTTCTCCCTGCAAATAAATAAATAATTAAATATATAAGCAATATTACAAAACATAAAACTCATAGGGTAAGTCTGCACTTATATAAGGTCAAATGACAACAAGGTGTGTTAACACAAGATTGTAAAATCATAGCAGCATGAAGCCATAGAGGATATATAGAAGTGATTTATAAACAGAATAATAATTAATTAACGATAAAAACAACATCAATAAAGTTACTATAGATAAACAAAGTCTTTAAGCAATATATATACAAAGAATATATACATCAAGCAAATTTGAAACTCTTTCTTTTTGCCAGCGAGGGACACTATATATTGTTCAGTGTAATAACTGACACACAATTATTAATTCAATAACAAATAACAAATAATAAATAATAAATAATTTAATAATTTATAATAAACAATCAATATCAAGACATAAAAATAAGGAAGTTAGTGAAGTAGCAGCAAAATCAATTAACGTCAAAGCAAATAAGAACAATCAGGATAATAATAACAATAATAAATAAATAAACAAGATACCACTCGAAAAAGAAAATTTCAACAATAGAAGTCATCTTTAAAATAACTGATCAGAAGACAAACGAGAACATAAAATTCACTACTTAATAATAGAAATTAGTAAACAAGTAATAAATAATTTTTGCAGAAACAATCAACAAAAAAAAACTTAAAAAAATTTTTTTTTGTTGAAATTTTATATACATTCGTAGAAACAAAAGGAATGTCGAATTAAATTATTTTAACTTCAACATTTTCTTTTGAAATTTTTCTAGTACTTTTTTTTCTTTTATATTGCTCCAGCTCACTAAACATCATAAGAACTTTCACACTTCCAAATCATAATAATACCTGCATTATAAACATAATAGTATTAATAATTAACAAATGTTGTTCATTAATAATTAATAAATAAAATAATAATAATAATCAAAAATAAAACAAACAGAAGAATAAAAAAACAGAGAAATAAAACAAATACTTACTTCAAGCAACGATTATTTGGTCCAGAGACAGAAATGCAATAAGAAATAAATAAAATAAGGTTGAAAAAAAATAAAGCAAAGAAATAAAGGATAACAAAACGACATTTTAACAAAATAGGCTAATAATTATTTTTTTACCTGGAACATAAATAGACCAACTATTATATAAAAATATATATATTTTTATATATAATAAAAGGAAAAAGACTGATAGTTATAAGTTAAAATAAAAATAAACACAGATAGACGTTTTTATTGAACCTTGAAAATCAGCGATCATCAGCTCGTTAGACGTGTATACAAACGAAGACAACAATAGGTCATAAAAACACGTTCTTAATCTAGGATAGTATAATAAACTAGATTTACATAATTATAATTTCTTTTATTACGGACATTCCTACTTGAGCAAAATGGAGGCTAAACCGTCGACAAGTCGGGCATTAGCCAACGAGGAAAAAAGATTAAACAGCCTTTTCATGGTAATGACGCCTGAGCAGCTCGCTCAAGAAGCAAGGCAGCACAACATCGTAACACAGGATAATACTGAAGCTCTCCGCGACAGATTAGTCAGGTTTGAGCTGAGACGTCTCTTCGGAAACAGCGCTGCTTAGTGGAATGAGATGAATGATGAAATTCATCCAGACATCTCGGAAATATCGAAAGTTCTGAATTCCACAGAACTAGATAAGATAGAGAAGACGAAAGCTAACAAAGCGACAGCTGTCAACGTAGAAACACGGTATAATGCTGCTCAGCAGAGCCCACAACATTAAGCAAATACGGCAACACTACCATGGGGTTTTCCCATCAACACCCCATTTGGAGGTTATAATATGGGCCCATGGCCATCACCATCGGCCCATAGCACAAACCTGCACGGCGCAGAGGTAATGCCCGCACCCATGATAAACCCCTGGTATAACCTACCAGGACCATGGAACGATCCACATAATGCCTGGATGAGACAGTATGCTGCAAATATGCAGCGTGCGCAGCAAAAGCCAAATAACGCCCCAGCAGAAGACCCAGTAACATCATCACCACTCCCATCGAATGAAATTCCCCATCCGCCGAGCTGGCAGTAAAACAGATCGTACGACAGCTCGTATCTCAAGGAGACACGAACAGGACAACTACTGAGACAGTGGAATGTAAAATATTCCGAGACGCCGCAAGAGGATATGGAGGAATTCATAGAGAGATTAGAGGAGACCTGCGAAAGTCTCAACATACTAGCGGAAAACATACTTAAGATGATACCCGGTATTTTATACGGATCTGCTCGCACCTGGGCAAGACCGATATACAAGGGCTGGCACACGTTAGAGCATCTTAAGATGGCGCTTCGTCAGCAGTTCAGGCCTTTCGATTATACGTTGAGGTTAGAAGAGGAACTGCGAGAGAGGACGCAAGGTCCTAACGAATCGATCGGATCATACCTGATAGGTATGCGAGCGCTACTAGGCAAAGTGTCGCCACCGTTATCGCCGGCAGCACAATTAGATAGGGTCTATTGAAATTTGCACCCTACATTCCTCAACAAAATCGACCGAAAAGAATTTAACACCATAGATGAGTTACAAGTATTAGGACAACAAATCGAACTGAAAAGAGAGCTCACAATACATAGTCGATACAAGGGGCCACGTAGCATGCCCCTCGTCTGGAAGAACGACCAGACGATCAAGAGTAGCAGCCCTAGACGAGAATCGACCTAAACGAGTTTCGATAAACGAACCACCTACATCGATATTGACATCCAGAAAAGCAGTTGACACGAGCCCCGTGACAACACCGCGAAGTAGGGACGGAAGTCATAGCCCACCACCGAGGCACCCACGGGAACGAATCATGTTCGAGTGTCATAACACCCCGACACCCAGACATTTTGGTGTTGAGAAGACGCTACGAAAGGTCTCCCGACATTACTACTGGTCAGGGATGAGACGAGACGTCTATAGTTACGTAAAACAATGCCCAGAGTGTCAGATATACAAGGTTTCCCAGAGGGCACCAGCTGGCCTAATGAAGCAAAGAAATATTGAAGGACCATGGACAAGCGTGGCTACTGACATAATGGGCGCATTCCCTGCCAGTAAAGGTCAAAACCGTTACCTGCTAATCTTCGAGGACCTTTTCACTAAATACGTGGAGTTTCGGCCACTGCGAAAGGCAACGGGCCAGGCGATACTGAAAGCGCTAGAAGAGCTCGTTATATTTAAATGGGGTTGCCCTAAGTTCCTAATTTCCGACAATGGCATTGAGTTCGCCAATAAATTAGTAAGAAAACGGCTCAACGAACTTGGGATAATACATCAGCTCATAGTGCCATACCATGCACAGGCGAATCCGGTAGAGCGGGTAAACTACACCATTAAGGGTATGATCTCCATCTTCGTAAAAGAAGATCACAAAGATTGGGACATACACCTGCCGGAATTGGCATTCGCCATGAATACTGTAGTGCATGCGAGCACGCAGGCTTTGCCAGCTTTCTTGAACTTCGGCAGAAATCCAAGAGAAATACCCACGTATAAAAATACCTGCCTAAACAATCAACCACGTCAGCCACTAACAACAGCTGACTGGCTAGTTCGAGTAAAGAGATTGTCTGTCATTCACGAACTAGTCAGAAAGAACCTTTGTGCAGCCAGCAACAAGCAGGCGCACTATTACAATAAACATAGACGAGAAGTATCGTTTGAGGAAAACGAGCTGGTTTTAGACGAACAAAACGTCTTGTCTTCGGGGCCAGATAAATTTGCAACCAAATTGGCGCCTAAATTTGTCGCACCATGCCGAATCGTGAGTAAAATATCCCCTGTCATCTTCGAGTTAGAAGACCTGGACGACAGGAAGAAAACCAAAGTACACATTTCGGACATAAAGAACTATTACCCCCCTAATAAACCTTCTCTTTTCCCAACAGATACCACCAGCAGAAAAGAAGATGCTGCGATACGTCGGACGAGGCGGAGGGCTTCGCCGGTCCATGATGACCGAGCCACAACGTCGACCAGAAGACGCCCTTACGCCCAATTTAACGGGTTTAACACCCAACAACGCGACGATACCCCTAGCCCTGCAGACGACCAATCAAGAGACGCAGGAGCGTCGATACGATCCCGACCACCAAGGTCAATCCCTAGACCTGGGTCAAGTCGCCCAAGCCCTGGACGACATAAACGAGCCGGGCAACCTAATAGAGTTCAGCCCGGACTCGACCCAAGAAATAGACATCGGGAAAGAGAAATCGCCAAGAGCGATTAACGAAAGCTCGTTCGCGCTTTCGCTGCTAGACATTAGCATCCCATCATCCGATGATCCAATAATATCCCGTCAGCCAACCCCTACCCCCACCAACTAAGAAGAGATAGGAGAATCCCTGCCCATAGAGGGCGAGCGTCCGCAATGATGTAAAACTACGATAGAAGCAGAAGAAAAAAACGCCTTCTGCGAGCGTCCGCAACGACGTAAAACTACGATAGAAGCAGTAGAAAACAACGCGTTCTGCGAACGTCCGCAAAGACGTAAAACTACGATAGAAGCAGAAGAAAACAACGCCTTCCGCGATCGTCCGGAACGATGTAAAACTACCGATACCATCGAAAACAACGATGGCCCACGTCCGCAACGACGTAAAACCACGGAAGGGCAGAAAGAAGAAGAGATAGATGAGTTAGCTCAAGACGAGCAAGTAGGAAAGATGGAAATGGACAGTCCGCAAAGACAGAAAACTACGACACCATCGCAGAGACAGGAGCTCAGACGTCCACACGGACACGAGCCAGTGCGAGCGCAGGAAAGCGTGAACCTTGAACAGGTCAAAGATGCAGCAACATCAACATTAGAAGGGGATGATAACGAACAAGTAGAAGGCCATTGACCGCAAAGACAGAAAACTAGAAAAGAGAAGGAAATGGACTGGATTTATAATCCATTTTCCGAGAGGTACGAGGACTTGGGCGATACGATCGCAGTAGGATATAAGTCCTACAGCGATGCATCGCACAGGACAGGATCACTAGAAGCGTCCCGCAGACGAATAGTGGTTCACAGAACCCCGGAAGACGCCATCTCGTATAGATCGGGACGACAAATTCGATCTATTAGCCCCTTACCGTACCGGCCAGGCCCGAGATTCCATAGAAAGAATGGAAACAGGCGACCAAAGAAAGTCGGAAGACCAAAACCCATAGTCTATGTTAGTACCCCGGAGGACGGCGACGTACGCCTGTACCATGGCGATCGATGCGCATTTATACGCTCCGTCGGAACGCAAAAATTCGGCAAATACAGCAAACGCGCCACTTACCCGGAAAACGAAGAAATATATGGGCAAAGTAAAATAATAATCCCGACGGTATATAAAGAGAGCCTTGGTCCCTATAAAGAGGGCGTCTGCGCCGGTAATAAGTCCCCAATACCCAGTGCGCGTCCAGAAAAATCAACTCCTTGCCACGATGACGATTGGAGATTGAACACCAAAAAGAAGTTATACCCTTTTGCGATACCGCAAACTCCTAGCCCCGCTGCCAGTCTTCACGAGCCTCTTGCCCAGCAAACGGCGACGCAGAATTCCGCCACAGGATCCCAGGGTATCCCATCGCTAATGGCATTGAAAGTTACGCCCCCCGAAAACTTCGCACCCCCCAAGCGCCCACATCCATCATATCCAGCCAGGCCCCTCACGAAACAGCAGACTCGGATACCGAATGGTTGTTGGAATTGCGGTGAGAGCGGGCACAGATACTCCAACTGCCCCAAGCCACAAAGCAGCAAGTTCTGCTACCGCTGCGGCAGTAGGACACAAAACGTGCTTACGTGTACATTTTGCCACGTGACGCCGCCCGCTGCCGCCTCGTCTTGGAAGGGGGATAGGCGACAGCCTAGAACAGTCGCCACGTGAAGGGTAGAAGACGATGCGGCAGACGTCCATTAACGCGGCAGAGGAAGATAAGGCGCGTGATCAGACTGAGCCGAAAAACACCCCTGAGAAGCCGACAGTTGCGCCAGCCAAGGCGCAAGAGACTGTGGGTCAGGCCCTGCAGGAGGTTGCAGGAGTGTTCGGCCAGAACGCGTAGTCGGTAACGATCATCATGCCAGGTGCGTCAATATATATAACGAAGTAGATGGCCCTGATACCGTTCAGCCCCCTAGTCCAGCAAATACTGCAGCTAGCCTTTCATGTCCCCTTTACCGCGATACCAGCAATATAGTGCATCATTCAGGGATCAAAATTGCGACGAATTAGGTCATGATACGGGAAACCGCGATGAGTAAGAAAACTGAGCACACGCGAGCGCGGCAATACGACGATGGTGCAAGCATGGAGGACGAGTAATAACACTAGAAAAAGAGAGCACACATTGGCTCCTCACAAGCAGAGCGCTACTTGCCGGATTCCTCAACGCTGCCCATCGACAGCTGAGAGGCTACACTAAAAGATGTCAACCTCATTTTCAGTCAACCACATCGTAGCAGGAACCAGCGCAGCGTGAATTGCTCCCGAGGAATACCAACACGAAGAAGACACCGTCATAGAGGGCAGACAGTTCGAGTCCCACACCAAACAAAAAGACATTAGCCATAAGTTGATAAAAATCATCCATATAAAAGCGTAGATTAGATAGGTTAGCAGTTAGTTTGTACCACTAGAATTAAGGCCGTACAAACGGCGATTTCCACTTTTGTTCATTCAATATTCTTTATAAATGGCGACTTTTTAATTATTTTCTGTAGACGTTATGATTAGTTATAGTATAGAGGTTATAGGTTACATACAAATAGCGACATCCCAATTCTTTTCTTTAGATATTAGGACTAGTTATAATACATAGGTTAGGCATGTAGCTGTAATTTTGTTTTCCCCAGATATTAGGAGTAGTTTTAGTTTATAGAATGAGCCCAAAGATGTAATTTTGTTCCCCATTTTCGTTTGTTTACCCTAGCCGATTGAACATATAAATGGCGCGGATGTATTTACAAATATAAATATAAATGGCCCCAGAGATTATATAAATGGCACGTGTTATTTTCTTTTGTTAAATGATATTCCTGACTTTTTTATACAAATGGTCCCAGAATTAATCTATAAATGGCGCGAATTATTTTCTTTTTTTTGTCAGTAGAAAAAGAATTCCCTTTAGTATTATATAGAATCATTACCGAGCGACGACGACTAGGCGATACCCTCTACAGTCACACACAAATTTAGGTTTACATTTTTTTTTCTTTTTACAAGGCGAAGCCCATAAAGTTTTATTTGTATTCCAAGCGATTTCGATCCCCAAATTTCAATTACCATACCTAAGTTCTTATCCCCATCTTCACCAAGACGTCACCGTAAGAGCCGGCGCAGAAACATGGACGGATGCGCCTCACACATCGGTTTGGAAGGGGGAGTTTGTAACCGGCTAAATTTGCCGGTTCTCGCGTTCCCCCGCGTCTCGGTGAAAACCGAATATTCGCGCGCGACAGCGAAAACGCGCGAAGCGCCAGCCGCGAGAGTGCGCAACCGTCGTGAAGAAAGAGGAAGTAAGAAGAGAAGAGGATATTCACCGCCCAGCTATCGAATCGAAAGCACGTGAAATCTAGAGAGAGAGTTCCAGCCAAAACAATATCTCCCTCTCCAGCACCTATCCCGGCGTATATTGAAATATATTTCCGCGTGCTAATTCTATAGCCGCTCGATCGTTGTGCGATCGCCCACGCGAGAACGAAGCGAGAAAGAAGGAAGGAAGGAAGCTATAACGCCAGAAATATATTTAAAGAGACCCAATAAAGGAAAGAGAGAAGGAAGGAAGGAAGGACGAAAGCGAAGACCATCAAGAACGAGAGGAAGCAACGGCGGGGCGTCGTCCCGGCAAGTACCCTCTATTTATTACATGTGGAAGAGTGCCCGTCCTCGAGACTAGTAGCGCCTTGGTCTTACGGCCGCTTCGCGTCCCCGCCGGCTAGAAGCTACGCACCACGCTAATCCCCCACCCCACTCCCTGCCGTACAGATTATGTTATCGTATAAATTTTAACAATTATTACTAATAGGGAAAAAGGAGGGAAAAAGGGAAAGAGAGAGAAAGAGAGAAAGAAAGAGAAAAAGGATTAGATATAATACGTTATATGGTAATATAATAGATAATTATTAACGGTTATTTCGGTTAGCTTTGTCTAAACTAATATTTTTATTTATTTTACTTATCTTTTCGGCTAACGAAATTATTAAATATAGACATTTGTGCTAGTGTTGTGTACATTGAGTTTCGAATAATTATATAAGTGAATATGTTTATTGTATTTATTATTGTATTTATTAAGACTGCCACTTTCGACGTTGGATTGTATTATTTTCGGCGTCGATCATCTAAAGGTCGGTGTTAAATCTTATTAACACTCCGTTCGCGTTATTCATTTATTTCTTTTCATTATTGATAATAATAATTTAGATATACGAGGTTTGGAGTGGTGTGGATCTCGTATATATATTTTGACACCACATGCGAACGTTGGTGCGCGTGGACACACAGTTGCGAATGTGCCACCGAGAAAGTCTCGAGTTTGCCGCTGAGAGAATCCGAGCCATCGAGATACCGTGAGCTAGACAGTTACCGCGACATAGTCTTTCACCGCGCCGCAGTTGGTGGTCAGCAACCGGCCGCTTTCGATGACCACGCCCAGCCTAGTCCGTCATGCTCGGACTATCTTCAGCGTGCCATGTCCGCACCTAGTGCAAATTTGCTATCCCCGTGAAGGTGATGGTAGCGAGTCAACCGTCAGTTGCCGCCTACAGCATCAACCTTCGTAAATGCTCGTGATCGATATGCGGCCAAGACATTTGCTTTGCAGCTCCTGTAGGTGATCACCTGATTTCATCTCTCTCTCTTTCTCTCTCTCTCCCTCTTCCTCCCGCCATCACGCGTGCTGTCTCCGTAACGGTTCTCGACCTGCGATTTACGGTCGCACGACTTTGTGATATACGCACGCTTCTTAAATTTTATTAAAATCCCCCAAGAAAGTGCCATTTTTAATTTTGTATAATTCAAGCAAAATAAAAAATGGAACTGTAGAATCTGAACTAACTAAACTCATGAGGCCATTATATTCGTAAATTGAAGATTTTAATAAAAGATGAATGATTATTGAACAATATGTGCGAGTATGTAAATGAATTTAAATTATTTCTAAAGTCTTTGGGTGAAGATAATTTTGAATTTATAACGATATAATTGTAAACGATATGTGTAAAATAAAATAATTAAATAACATTGGATTTAAACCGAGGTGTACTTATTTATTACTCCTCATTAGCAAAAATATACAAAAATAATTTTCATATTAAATGTATAATCATTTTATAATTTTCTATTGCTTAAGTTATAAACTCTATTTATTTGTCTAATTATTATAGGAGCTATCAAACCCAAGCCATTTTAGGACAAATTTATCTGCTCAACGTTTCAGTACTTTTTCAACGAGGTAAAATCTGGATACTTGGTTCCTAGAAGCTCTTGTTCATAGAAACATCCGGCGATTGGTTGATTTTAATAATTTTTTAAATGGTAAGTCGGTTGATGGAGAATATTTCTGTAGAGCAGTTCGGTGTACAAGGGCGGTCCCAGAAGTACCTTGCCCAACAAATAAAACTAAAAATTTTGGAAGAAAATTTATTTATTTGTCAACATAATCTCCTTTCAGCTCTATACACTTTTCCCAGCAATGTTCAATAACTTTGATACCCTTTTTATAATAACAATTTTCAAGCTCCTCATAATAGCCATTATTGACGACATCACCTCTTCATTGTTGGAAAATCTTTTACCAGCGAGCCATTTTTTCAAGTCAGGGAACAGAAAATAAATCGAGGGAACTAAATCTGGCGAATAGGGTGCATGAGATAGCAATTCAAACTTTAATTCATTAATTTTGGCGATTGCAATAACGGATGTATGAGCTGGTGCATTGTCTTGATGAAACAACACTTTCTTCTTAGCCAAATGTGGCTCTTTTCCCTTGATTTTCTCGCTCAAACATTACAATAACTTCGCATAATACTCGCCGTTGATAGTTTTTCCTTTTTCAAGATAGACAATGAAAATTATACCACACGCGACCCAAAGAAACCGATGCCACAACCTTGCCTGCAGATGAAACGGTATTCATCCATGTTTCATCCATAGTTATGAAACAGCGCAAAAATTCGGCTGGATTTTTGCAAAACATTGCCAAACAGTCAACTAAAATATCTTCACGACGCTGTTTTTATTCCATTGTGATCAAACGCGGCACCCATGTATCGCACTTTTTGAAATGCCTCTCATGTCTGCCACCATGCGCACTTTCAGTCGACGATCATCCAGTACTGCTTTGTGAATTTTCTGCAACATTTGTGGAGTCGTGACTTCGTTTGGTATGCTGGTAAATTGTCGATTATTTTATATATCTCGCTCAAAATTTTTAATACGCATGAAGTTCCCTCTTGCACATAAGTTCTCAATGTATCTAAATCACCGACATTATTTAATTTACTTGGCAGTGAGAGATTACACAGTATTTGGTTGGGTGGTCTCTTTTGTTCACCTTTTGTGTATACAAAAAAGGCTTGGATCACATTCAACATGTCGCAGGTTTAAACTGTGAGGAGACAGAGGCTAAATTTTAATGGCGAAAGGTATAACCAGCGTTTAAAAATCGAATAAAATCTGGGAATCTATACTATTCAATTTATATCTATTTATTCAAATTTAATAGTGAATTTGAATCAATAGATGTTCTCAGCTCCTTAAGTGTCGTAGAAAATACCTTCGAAAAGAAAGTTAAAACCTGTTTACAAGAATACAATAAAAATAATGCTATAAAAATAAATTTCGATTTCATATCTCAGCTTTCTGTACTGAAAAATGTACGTTGCTGTTGTTCAAATCTGCGTGGTTGAAAATCATTATTAGTTTATGGATAAATATGAAAAGATTTTTTTACACGTATACCTCTTCATACATTCTCATATATAGCTCTTCCAATGTTCATAATATTCAAAAAGACGTGTGTTCATGTTTGTAATAGTGATAAGCTGTGCTTTAAATACGCCATACTCTCAGCATTATATATTAATGCAATTAAACCTTCTCGGTTACATTATTATTATCAGTAAACGAATGAATTAAAATTTTATAATACTGAATTTGCAGTTAATCCACAAGAAGTTTCAAAATTTAATAATCAAAATAACATTTCCATAAATTTTTTTTATGCTTAGAAAGTTTAAACGAAAATATGAGGTATCTACTTGTCAAGTCACATCTGTCGAAAAGGAGAAATATATAAATCTACTCTTCATTAAAGATTACTACATCGGTGAACAAACTAATATTCATCATGATAATGCCACCAAAATACGATTATGTTTGGATTAAAAGTTATTCAAACTATTACATTCACTATTGAATAAATCACATTTATATATATACATATATATATATATATATATTGTAACCGGCCGAATTGCCTTTTCCCTTGGCGTCCAGCTCACTAGTTTTTAGAAGTTAGTGGCAAATACCCTTTTGCATTTTCTCAAGCCATCCCTCCATACAAAAAAGAACAAACTGAAAGCATCGTGCCTTTCTACTAATATACGGTGATCAGCTGAACAGCAGCAACTGAGAGCTGCTATATAAGTGCACCTTGAATGTTCATGAGGGTGCTATAAAAAACGAAAATAATGCATATTTTTCAATTGTGAGACTCGTATGTTGTTCAGGAGAGCAACTGGTATCACGAAGGCACTAATAAAAAGGATTGTAACAAGAATTTATAATTGTCGATAGAAAGAACCTGTTGGTAAAAACAGGCCCTCGACGAGCAATGTGCATATTGCTTAACAAGCACGCTTCTTGCTTGAAATCTACCTTCTTGTTACTAATTGACAGCTTGAAAAGCAAGGGAGTAATCAGCACAACAAAAGGATTCGATACAGAGTACATTTATTTGTTTTATATGTGATTAATGTGTTGTAAGTATCTGTTAATGTATACATAGTACCAGCTATCCCTATGCAATTCAAAAAAAAGGGGAGAACACCCAGCATAAGTCCAGCGAATCTACGCCCTTTGAACTAATTGTCAGCATATTTATTGAATACAAAATTAGTGAACGTAAAGTGAATGAGACATATATAAAAAGGTTAATATCTGTCTGCTACCTAAGGCAGTATACGTATCACCTATATGTCAAGTGTGGTACATATAGGTGGAAAATTGAAAACATAAAAAGTGTGGGAAGGAAAATGAATTTTCCAGCCCAGTAAAGTGCAAAAAACTCGTATGAACCACAGAAATGGTGGAAATAAAACTGGGAATTATTTATAAATAATTACAAGTTTTGGTAGAAATACTTTGAGAGTATTTTACACTATACGAGGGTCTCAGTGCTTTATAGTGTAATGCTTGACAGAACAGATTCTACGTACTGCGCCTTTTATTGAAAAGTATTTTCATAATACGTATTCTAATAAAGGCAACGAGAAGTTGAAAATCAATAAATAATTGATTGATTATTAACAATTGCACAGTATGGGTTCAGCATAGCTGTCACGAACAGAACTTGTATGTTTTAAAATATATTTTATAATGAAGTCAGACATTGAAATAAAAATAATGATCGAAATTTGGTAAGAAGAGCAGGTACTAATGAGACCGGCAAATTGGTGATAAATAAGATTAATAAATAAATAAATAGGTGGGTAAACAAATTTTTAACCATTACTGATAATTATAATCAAAAATAAATCGAAATATTGGTAGATATTTCTATCGAACCTATACAATCTTAAAAAAAACGAGTGTATTTACGAATGCAGCAATAAGTGAAAAAAAAGAAAGGGATTTTAATCTATAGTTACACAATAAATTATATATATATATATATATATATATATATATATATAGAATAAATATATAGAATTACATCCACTATACCTAACTAATATAAAATCTTTATCGGTACAAACATACTTGAATAAGATTGAAGTAAAGCCATCGACGAGTCAGGCACTGGCCTTACGTCGATGCTCTCCAAGATAGACTCGTTAGATTTAGAACGCTGCTGAGTATGATAGAAAGAACGCTGCTGAGTGGAATGAGATGAACGACGAGATTCATCCGGATATTTCAGAGATATCTGAGGTACTAAATTCTACGAAGCTGAACTCAGCAGAAGAAATAAAAATGAATAAAGCAACAGCTGTTGACATAGAAAGACGGAATACTGAAGCTCAGCAGAGCTCGCAAAAGCAAACAAGTACGACAACACCACCATGGGGATTTCCCATCAACAACCCATTTGGAGGTTACAATATAGGCCCATGGCCATCACCACCGGCCCATAGCACAAATCTGCACGGTGCGGAGGCAATGCCTGCATCTATGATAAACCCCTCGTATAACCTACCAGGACCATGGAACGACCCCCATAATGCTTGGATGAGACAGTATCCTGCAAATATGCAGCACTCGCAGCAAAAGCCAACTAATGCCCCAGCAGAAGATCCAGTAACACCATTACCGCCGCCATCGAATGAAATTCCCCATCCGCCGAGCTGGCAACAAAAGAAGATCAGACGACAGCTAGTACGAACAGGACAACTGTTAAGACAGTGGAATGTAAAGGCCGGAAGAGGATGCGGAGGAATTTATAGACAGATTAGAGGAGACCTGCCAAAATCTCAATATACCAGCCGAAGACATATTAAAATTAATACCCGGTATCTTATACGGATCTGCTCGCACCTGGGCGAGACCGATATACAAGGAGTGGCACACGTTCGAGCACCTGTAGACGGCCGATCGATTATACGTTGTTCAGGACGATCGATTATACGCTGAGGTTAGAAGAAGAACTGCGAGAGAGGACACAAGGTCCTAACGAATCGATTGGATCATACTTGATAGGTATGCGAGCGCTACTAGGTAAAGTGTCGCCACCATTATCACCGGAAGCACAACTAGATAGGGTTTATAGGAATCAACACCATACGTTCCTCGATAAAATCGACCGAAATGAATTCAAGACCATATACGAGTGACCAGTATTAGGACAACCAATCGAGCTAAAAGAGAGCTGACTCGTCGCTACAAGGAGCCAGCAGCCGCAGAGAACTGCCTGGTGAGCAGCGCAGCGTACCACTCGTCTGGACGAACGACCAGACGATCAAAAATAGCGGCTTTATGCGAGGATCACCCGAAACGAGGCTTGATAACTGAGCCACCTACATCAATACTGATGTCTAGGAAAATTGACACGAGCCCCGTGCCAGCACAGCGAAGTAGGGATGGCAGTCACAGCCATACACCGAGGCGCTCACGAGAAGAGAAGCGATACAAGACAGAAGATTCGCGAAAACGAAGCCCCTCGCCCAGATACCGATCAGGAACATCTCCTAGCCTCGATCAAGAACAACAGACAAACCTCGGTATAGACCTAGGAGTCCATCCTCACGAAATAGAAGCTATACCACCACCAGCCCCCCCGCGATTACCGCTCAGTGCGAGGGAACGACGAATCAAGACGTTACCCCCGGTCGCCTAACAGAGAACGCAACGACCGATATACAAACCAGGACAGGCCGTATCGCGAGTCACCACAACCTCGCGAGGAACGAGGATATCCAGCAAAAAACAATCGACCGTGCTGAACGTGTAATAGACCAGGTCATTGGGCGGATAGATGCCCTGAAAGGAAACGCATCTTTTGCTACAACTGTGGTGAAGTTGGCGTTACCACGGCCAACTGTCCACGTTGCGGAACAAATAAGAAAAACCAGGGAAATGCGTAAGGGAAAGGGTTGCCGGAGTCGACCCCATTACCTCATATAATGAGACTCCCAAAACAATCAACGAAACGACCAACACAAAAGGCGCGAATATAGTAGCCGCGGATTTTACTAAGTCCCGAAACGCAGCCCCAATTCAGGAAGACGAAAACCGATTCTTCCTAAATATAGAACTAACAGGCAAGTTATCCAGCGCTGATAGATCCCGGGGCGCACAAGTCCTACATCGGATCGCGACCAGCACGCATCATAAAATCGGCATTCATACCAATAATGTCCTTCATGCAGCTGCCAGATGGCCAGATTTGCTCTAATGACGGACAAGTAGATCTCCTCCTAAAAATAGACGAGCAGCAGATTTCAGCGTGCTTCAGAGTGTCGACATCCCTGAAGTACGATATCATCCGCGGGATGGATATCTTAATTCAGCTACAGATGACGATTGATTTCGCCAAGGCGACCTGGCAGACACCTAGAAAAATAGTGCGACACTTTGTGACGAGCTCGAACAACGAAATTCAAGCGATCACTGCCTTAGCAGCAATAAATGAAGTAGCGACATTAGAGCAGGGACAGAGGCAACAGCTGAACGAGCTGCTGGAGCAGCTAATACCAAAGCAAACAGGGGTTCTGAAGCTTGCACAGATACCCCCTCATCACATAGACGTCAGCGTCAGCCACTAACATCAGCTGACTGGCTAGTGAGTAAAGAGATTGTCTGTCATTCACAAACTAGTCAGAGAAAACCAGTAAAAAACAGGCACATTTGAGGAAAATAAGATGATCTGTAGACGAAAACACGTTTTATCTTCGGGGCCAGATAAATTTGCAGCCAAACTGGCGCCTAAATTTGTCGCACCATGCCGAATCGTGAGAAAAATATCCCCTGCCATCTTCGAACTAGAAGACCTGGATGACAGGACGAAAACCAGAGTACACGTTTCGGACATAAAGAAATATTATCCCCCTAATAAACCTTCTCTTTTCCCAATAGTTACCGCCAGCAAAGGTGATGCTCCGAAACATCGGACGAGGCAGAGGGCTCCGCCGGTCCACGATGACCGAGCCACCGCGTCGACCAGGGGACGCACTTACCCCCAATCTAACGGGTTTAACACCCAACAACGCAGTCATACCCCTAGTCCCGCAGACAACCAATCAAGAGACGCAGGAGCATCGATAAGATCCCGAACACCAAGGTCAATCCCTAGACCTGGGTCAAGTCGCCCAAGCCGTGGACGACATAAACGAGCCGGGCAACCTAATAGAGTTCAGCCCGGACTCGACCCAAGAAATAGACATCGGGAAAGAGAAATCACCAAGAGCGATTAACGAAAGCTCGTTCGCGCTTTCGCTGCTAGACATGAGCATCCCATTATCCGATGATCCAATAATATCCCGTCAGCCAACCCCTACCCCCACCAACTAAGAAGAGATAGGAGAATCCCTGCCCATAGAGGGCGAGCGTCCGCAACGATGTAAAACTACGATAGAAGCAGAAGAAAACAACACTTTCTGCGAGCGTCCGCAACGACGTAAAACTACGATAGAAGCAGAAGAAAAAAACGCCTTCTGCGAGCGTCCGCAACGACGTAAAACTACGATAGAAGCAGTAGAAAAAAACGCCTTCTGCGAACGTCCGCAACGACGTAAAACTACGATAGAAGCAGAAGAAAACAACGCCTTCCGCGATCGTCCGGAACGATGTAAAACTACCGATACCATCGAAAACAACGATGGCCCACGTCCGCAACAACGTAAAACCACGGAAGGGCAGAAAGAAGAAGAGATAGATGAGTTAGCTCAAGACGAGCAAGTAGGAAAGATGGAAATGGACAGTCCGCAAAGACAGAAAACTACGACACCATCGCAGAGACAGGAGCTCAGACGTCCACACGGACACGAGCCAATGCGAGCGCAGGAAAGCGTGAACCTTGAACAGGTCAAAGATGCAGCAACATCAACATTAGAAGGGGATGATAACGAACAAGTAGAAGGCCATTGACCGCAAAGACAGAAAACTAGAAAAGAGAAGGAAATGGACTGGATTTATAATCCATTTTCCGAGAGGTACGAGGACTTGGGCGATACGATCGCAGTAGGATATAAGTCCTACAGCGATGCATCGCACAGGACAGGATCACTAGAAGCGTCCTGCAGACGAATAGTAGTTCACAGAACCACAGAGGACGCCATACCGTACAGATCGGGGCGTCAAATATGATCTATCAGCCCCTTACCATATCTTTCAGGACTAAAATTCCATAGGAAAAAAAATGTAGACGACCAACAAGAGTCGAAAGACCAGAACCCATCGTTTATGTTAGTACCCCGGAGTATCGCGACGTCCGCCTGTACCGCGGCAATCGATGTGCATTTATGCGCTCCGTCGGAACGCAAAAATTCGGCAAGCGAAGCAAACGCTCCACATACCCGGAAAACAAAGACATGTATGGACAAGGTAAGATAATAATCCCGACAGTATATACAGAAAGCCTTGATTCTTATGAAGAAGGTTTCTCCGTCGGTAAAGAGTCCCCAGTACCCATTCCGCGCCCAGCAAAATTGACCCCTTGCCACGATGACAATTGCAGCTTGAAAACCAAGAAAAATTTCAACCCTTTTGCGATACCGCAAACTACTAGCCCCGCCGTCAGCCTTCACGAGCCTATTGCCCATTAAATGGTGACGCAAAATTCCGCCACAGGATCCCAGGATATCCCATCCCTGATGGCACTGAAAGTCACGCCCCCCGAGAACTTCACACCCCTTCCCAAGCGCCCACATCCATCCTATCCAGCTAGGCCCCTCACCAAACAGCAGGACGGGATACCGGATGATTGCTGGAATTGCGGTGATAACGGGCACAGGTATTCCAGCTGCTCCAAGCCACAAAGCAGCAAGTTCTGCTACCGATGTGGCAGTAGGCCGAAAGACATACTTACTTGTACATTCTGTCCCGTGACACCACCCGCTGCCGCCTCGTCTTGGAAGGGGGACGGGATAGGCGACAGCCTATAACAGTCGCCACATGAAGGGGAGAAGACGACGCGGCAGACGTCCATTACCATGGCAGAGGAAGATAAAGCGCGTGAGCAGACCAAGCCGAAAAACACATCAGAGAAGCCGACAGTCGCGCCAGCCAAAGCGCAAGAGAGTGTGGGTCAGACCCTGCAGGAAGTCGCAGGACTGTTCAGCCAACATGCACAGTCGGTCACGATCATCATGCAGGGTGCGTCGGTCTATATAACAAAGTAGATGGCCCTTAATACCGTTCAACCCTCTAGTCCAGCATATACCGCAGCTACCCCTTGATGTCCCTTATACCGCGATACCAGCAATACAGTACATCATTCAGGCATCACAATCGCGATGAATTAGGTTATGAGACGGGAAACCGCGATGAGTAGCAAAATTGAGCACACGCGAGCGCAGCAATACGACAATGGCGCAAGGTTGGCGGACGAGTAGTAGCACTAGTAAAAGAGAGCATACATGGCTCCTCACAAACAGACCGCTACTTGCCTGGTCCCCCAATGCTGCCCACCAACAGCTGAGAGACTGCACTATAAGATGCCAACCTAATTTTCAGCCAACTACATCGTAGCATAAACCAGCGCAGTGCGAGTTGCTCGAGAAGAACACCAGTACGAAGAATACCTTCACAGAGGGCAGACAAGTCGAGTCCCATACAAAACAAAAATTTATTAGTCATAAGTTGAGAAAGATCACCTGTGTAAAGGTGTAAATTAGTTTAACTTAGCGTAATTCGTATAACTAGGAATAAGGCCGTACAAATGGCGATTTTTCAATTATTTTATTTCGACGTTAGGACTAGTTTATAATACATAGGTTAAACACGTAGGTGTAATTTTATTTTCCCTAGGTGTTAGGAGTAGTTTTAGTATATAGATTAAACTCATAGATGTAATTTTGTTCCCCATTTTCGTTCGTTTACCCCCACCCGATTAAACAAATAAATGGCGCGTATGATTTTCTTTTGCTAAATGACATTTCTGATTTTCTATAGTAATTGGACAAAGAGTCTACAAATGGCCCTAGAATTTAATTTATAAATGGCGCATATGATTTTCTTTTGTTTCTGTACTACAAATGGCCTGTAGATGGCCCCAGAAAGAAATGTATAAATCGCGCGTATGATTTTCTTTTGACTAAATGATATTTATGATTCTTCTGTAGTGCAAAACAAAACTACGAACTTCACCGTACGACCCAGCGCAGAAACACTACGAGCGAATGCGCCTCACTCGTCGGTTTGGAAGGGGGGGTTAGTAACCAGCCAAATTGTCGGTTCTCAGTGAAAACCGACTGTTCGCGTGCGACAGCGAAAACGCGCGAAGCGCGAACCGTGAGAGTGCGCAACCGTCGCAAAAAAGGAGGAAGTACGAGGAAAAGAACTTTTTCACCGGCCAGCTACCGAAGGAAGAGCACGAAGAATCGAGAGAGAGAGCACCATCCAAATTATTACCTCCATCTCCAGCACTATTTCCCGGCGATGATCACCAACCTCCCGGTGATTCAGTTTAGTTCCTATATACATTCATGTGCAGATTTTGTAGCCACTCGATCGCTGTGCGATCGCTCGTGTGAGAAAAAAAGCGAAAAATGGAAGAAAGGAAGGAAGCTGTTGCTAGTCAAAAAAGGAGAGGCCCAGTAAGAGAGAGAAGGAAGGAAGGAAGGACGAGAAAGAGAACTACCCGAAACGAGAGGAAGCAACGGCGAAGCTTCGTCCCGGCAAGTACCGTCTGTATAACTATGTGTGAAAGAGTGCGCGTCCCCGAGACTAAGCGCGCAATGATCGTACGGCCGCTCCGCGTCCCTGCTAGCTAGATGATACGCACCGTGCTCGTTCCCCATCCCACTCCCTGCCGTTTAATATTCCTCCGCGCCCGCGGAATCCGCTCCCTAATTAATACGTCGTCGCCGCGTGCCGAAAATTATGTATGTACTTCGTCGTCGTAACTGTGGTTATAATTATTGTTAAATAAATGCGTAATAAATAGATGTCTAATAATTTTACAAGCTTGTTTCGGGTTATTTTGCGTTCCCGCATTTCCCCATTTTAGGTCCAGCGCAGCCGGCACGCCGCTCGACAAGAGCAAGTAAGTAATACTTCTCCGCGCGTAAGTACGCGGTTACAATATATATAGAAATTGAATAAAAGCTTTAAACATGTAAAGTAGCTAAAGTAAACAAATTTCTGTAAATGCAAAAAACGGATTTTTTGCTAAAGTATCTTTTAAATGATTCATTACTGTAGAATAATATATATAGAATTATATTGTTAGACAAACGTACTAATAAAAATCATATAATCGTGATAATTAGAAAACTTTCAAAAGGGCCTCTATTATTACTATAAATCTAGCGGAAAAGTATTTTCAAAAAATAAAAAATTTTTTTCAGTGTGAAGCATCAAAAAAAATTATAAGAAATTTATAAAAATAATAATTAACAAAATAAATAAAGTAAAAAAAATCTATGTAGCTCTTTTATTTTACAGTTGGAACACAACTTAAAGATCTTAAAGTTTTTTCTGTAAAATAATAAATTATAATAAGCTACAAAAAATCACTAAACTTATTTGATTAATATTCATAACTTTTTCGAAATCTCGAACAAGAAATTAAACTGCGAAAGAACAGATTTTCTGGTGCTGTAGAAGTGGGAATTTTTTCAGACAAAAAACAATATTGGTTACTCTTCTATATACAATATAATATATATATATATATATATATATATATATATATATATTGCGACGAAGGTCACAATGAGTAACGGCCTTAGCCCCGGGTGCCTCGGAAGAAGGTGTAGAGATTCGCGATCAATAGCCATTTTCATTCTTCCGAGGTGCCGTTGAACGCAACCACATGTAGAAGATCCGAACAAAGCCGGAGAGCCCGAACCGATGTGCGCGCGCGCTGTATGTAGAGAAAGAGAACGCCGCCGCCGCCGCACGAAAGAGTAAAATGGGATGAGCAGTTCCCAGTAGAGATGGGGAAGGAAGGAGACACGCCAAGAAGAGATGGCACTGCTCGTGGAGATACGCGAGAGAATAGTTATGTTGCCGACAGTGAAAGATCTTCCAAAATGTTGAGCAAAGATGCCATAGTTGTATAATTAGAAGGTCGAGCAATACCACCCTTTTATACCGCAAAATACCAAAGATTTGGTAAGTGCTTGTGAATTCGAGACGTGCCATCACACCGACGTGCCGCGGACAGCCCCAGTTCGACCGCAAGCCGAGCCTGTACGAGAGAAAGGCAGATTTTCCACGGTGCCTTTCACCGACAGCACTGGCGACGGCATCCTACAGGCTGAGTACGGACAACACGCGATAGAAAAATTTTTGAGCCCAGGCCACGGAATGCGCAACCAGTTACATGCGCGCGCGGAATATACCGTGGAGGACGAAGACAACGGAGCCACGGGAAAAGAAGAAGAAGCTTCACGATAAGTAAGCGAGGACGGCGGTAGCGCTTGTGAGTGAGATATATATATATATATATATATATATATATATATATAGTATGTGTGTCGCGAGCTCCGGAATTGTGAGTGAGTCAGTGACAGAGAGAGAGAGAGAGAGAGAGAGAGAGAGCAGAGCGTGACCGTGAGAAAGAGAAAGCGTATTTAAGCATAATGTAACTTAGTATTTGTTGGAATAAAAGGATATTCCAGAAATAACCGTAGCGCGTATTCACTGAGTGTCGTCGCCCCCTTTGTTCTTTTAGTGCTGCCCCGCTTTTATCAGCGGATACCCTCGTGGAGAGAGAACGGATATTCAGCAGCCGCAGGAGTCGGCAGGTAGGTACTGCGATAATGTGTCAATGGCTGGGGCAAAGGCCGCGACGTCACAATATATATATATATATATATATATATATATATATTAAAACTATTATAAATAAACGACAATTGATGGTATTTTTCTCATTTGATTCCGTAATAGCCTTTAAAAAGAGAATTATCTCACTGCGTAGTATCTTGCTTGTTCGTTTATAATACCTATCAAAGCAATTATATGTAAAAACACAAATATATTTCAATATATTCAAGTTCAGATTGATTACTTAACATCGTGAAAATAATAATGCATACAAACCTATAGGGGCCATCTTGACGAGTCTCCCGATAATCTGAATTATTAACTATTATGGAAGGTAAAATTTTCTCTGTATTTAAATGTTGTGCATGAATGGATTTAATGATATCTGTATAAGAATCTTTTTGTTTTGACTTCCTTGGTCCTCTTTCATGTTGTACTGCTGGAAAAAGGCAAATATAATACATTTTACTCATTTTGAATAAAATCGAATAGTTAAATATATACACAGTGTGTCCCAAAAGCTTTAAGACTAGGGTGCAGACGCCGCAATAAATGTATAACATGCTTTCATCAAACTTTTTATTAAAAATAGTCTTTATTAGAAGTAATACACAAGTTGGTAAGATCTTCCAGCCTCTTCATGCTTTTTAAAAACTCCTCTTTTGTAATACTTTTTAATTTCGTTGCCATAGCTTCTTCTATCTCGTCTATCGACGCAAAACGGTTCCTTTTGAAATCCATTATTACTTTTGGAAATAGGAAGTAGTAGGGGAAATTCAATCAAGCGGGTATGGTGGGTGGATGAGTACAGGAACCATTATTGAGCCAAAAAGTGAGTATGAGTTGCCATGGTATGTGCTGATACATTCTCATGCAAGAGGAAAAAAGAATGGTCTTTCCACAACTCTTTCCAAAAATTAGAAAAATTAAATTATATATTCAGCTAAATCAATTCTAATTGCTTATCTCTTATAATTCGCATACAAATAGTATAAAATCTGAGATATAATATTTCCTATACAAAAATTTATTGGCTGTGAAAGTTTATGGATTTTTAAATAAAAATCACTTTTATCTCTAAAAGCAGTAAGATAATTCATAAAATCATAAAATAAATTTTATGTTGATTTAGAATAATACAAAAGAAACTATCTCACTGGGCAGGATATATTGTGACGAAGCCAATTCACACAACACACAGACTGCACAAAGGACATAAATGGCGCGAAGGAGGGCAACAAGGAGAAAGGAGACCAATGCCCACGCTGTAAGTTTAGAGACTTCGCATGAAAATGCCCAGTTTGCAGTTTGATGCGTTCTATTAGATCATCCGTATTCAGGAGGCTTTTCACCGATAATTTGAGTAGACGATAAATCGAGTACCATCGATACATACTGGGCTTAAGCGCGAGCCGCAATATTGACATCGAGACAATGGGTATGTAGTGACTCCGCGATTCCATACAAATATTATAAGGTATGATCGTGCCCGTATTTTCCTAAACTTTAATTCTTTCCCATATTTCTTCACATTCGCAGCGGATGGGCGAATTGGTCAATAGATCTAGCGGCCCAGGCGATTAAGATAGTTTTAATAAATTATGTTTCTGGATATTTTTATAAATCAACTTGTTATTATTATTTTAGTTGCTCCGATTATCAGACTACATACAGGGGGAACATTTATGTTTAGCCTTCGTGGGCTGAGCGAAGGCAAAGACTATCAAAATCATAAAAAAATTTGGTGGAGATTAAATAAATAAAGGCCTAGACGAATTAAGCTCAGCCCGCAGATTCTGGAGGAGGTTGTATTATTTAACTGTCGATACAGGTCGTGTAATACGTATGACAGTTTTTGATGGGCCACAGCGCCCCAAAGCAGCTTGATGTTGGCAATATCTGTTAAACTCTTTAAAGTTAAACTTATTAAATTATGTTGGTATTCTGTTAAACTCGCTAACGTCAGCTGAAAATTAATGGATGGTTTATTAGTTAATTTCAAATTTATCTAGAAAGCATTACATAGCTTTTTATTTTTACAAGAACTTTTTGTAAAATTCTGTATTACTTAAGACGAGACTAAGGAGAATAGCAATTAGTTAACTATTTTGCAATTGTATCAAAATTTTCTTTAGTTTTAAAGGTGTGATAACTCTTGCCTTCTGTGATTTACTCTGATAATCCTACTCTGCCTACAATAATACTACTCTGGTAATTACCACAGGCCGAGAAATAAAATCGGACCCATCTCACTCACTAATTTCACATGTATTTAAGCAATTTTTTATATGGTATTTGTGATCTTGAAATCATTTCTACTTATGCATTTTGAGAAATTCTTTAAACAATATCAATGTAACGTATTTTAAAGAAGGTATTTTTATTCATTTCACGGAGTATTTTAAAAAGCTCTTCAATGCTTGTAAATTTAATCGATAGAGAGGACGTTCTCCTCAATTTATTATTATACTTACCTTCACTGACAAGATGGATGGAATTCAATTACAGGCCGTTTGATAATATCTACCCTCATCCCCATCGAAGTCGCGACATTGAGAAACAAAGGATTACATACGAGGTCAGACAATTAAGTAATGTGACAAATTTAAAAAATCGAGTATCTTGAAAAATTAAGTTACATAACTGCAATCGCCTTCAAAGTAGTCCCCTCCCGCAACTATACGTGTAATTTTCTATAACGCCTTAGTCAAATATACGGAAACAGATATGCGATACGGGGGGACTTTATTTATGTTTGTCACAAAAGCAAAGTCCTCAAAAATCGGGTATTCGGGTTGCTAGGGACGATATCTTAAAAGTTTTTAGCTCTACAATATTAAAAGAAAATGCATTTTATTAACTTTAAAAAAAAAAATTTTGAACCCTTGCACATTTTCATACGACCAATAAAATTTGAGAAATTTTATATTTTAACTTTTATTTATTACTTACCATTTATTTAACATTCTAACTTCAGATTTGGTAGGGCACAAGTGAAAAGAATCATCTATCTTTACATTTATTAATACATTCTAAATGGTTAGTAATTATGTTAAAATGAAACATTTATAAAAAGTTTTTACGCGTGTGCTCAGCGACGGCCGGCGGCCGCTTATCTCTACGCGCGCAAACATTGCGGCGCCACCTATTGAGCATACACGCACATTCGCACACTACGTGACAGACAGCTCCAGCTACATTGCTGTCGATCTCAGTTGTAAAATATATTATCTTTCCATTAAAAGCAATTATTTTGATCTTTTTTTTTTAATTTAAATTTATTTTTTCTCATCCTCATAGTATTCTTGTTTTTAATACAGTAATTCTATTATATCCAATATATAATAACATAAACTAATTCTTTTAAATTTGCTATTGGTTTCTTTTACAATTATAAAATTACTATTACTTCATCTTTTATTTTTATATTATAAAATTGACGTAATTCAATATTAGTCCTGCTTATTTGTCATAACTCATTTTGAATATTGATGCACATTTTCGCTTTTCCTCGTCTGTAATGCACTCAGCACTAAACATTAATTTTCCAATAACTTAGCTTTATTATCGTTATACTTTACATTGTACATATATTTCATTTCTATGGCATTAAAATTTTATTACATATATAATATTTTTGCATATTTCCGATTCAGGATATACTTTGAATTCATACTCGTACATAGACAATAATTTGGTGCTAGCGATTACATTCTGTTCATTGTGTCTTGCGTAGTTTTTTTTAGAAATCAATGTTATTATTTACAATACAAATTATATTTTATATTCTTGTATATAATAACAGAATTAACAAGACTACATGACTAATTAATAAATATTTTTTTATCGGTCTTACAGTCTAATCACTTCAATCTAAAAATAAAAATAAAAAATAAAAATAAAAATAAATAAATAAAAATAAAATAAAAATTAAAAATAAAAATTAAATTAAAAATTAAATTAAAATTGTAATGACAGTCAGACTGTCCTTGTTTACATTCACCCCCGTAGACTAATCTGAAAATAAAATATTAGCTGAAAAAATTCTTTGATAGTAAAGTGAGGTCGACTGTCCCCAACACTCTTACCTAATTGAAGACTTGTCCAACGTTTCGAGATCGCTACGGCTCCTCATCAGGGACTAAACTAAACCTTATATTCTAATCTATATATACCCATCCACACCACCAAATTTAGTAAATTAAATATAAATTCCCCCTCTACACAAATTGTCCAAAACCAATCAATTTAATAAGGAATGATAAACACTGTCCAATCTACCAGATTGTAACATTAAATTCACATTATTTCGATTCCTGGAAATGCGAATACTTTCAAGACTCTCCCGTTTATACTTATTATTAATACCATGTTCCAAAATATCCACATTCACAAAATCAAAAGAATGTAAAAACTTTAAACAATGCTCTTTTAAACCGGAAGTAATATGTGAGCTACGTAAACTATATTTATGTTCATAAATTCTCTTTTTTAAAAATCTACCTGTTTGTCCAATATAGTATTTATCACAATCCATGCAATTAATCTTGTAAACAACTCCTGATTTTAAGCATAAATCATCCCTATCTTTGCAATTATTAAACAATCTACTCAAATTATTGCTATTCTTAAAGAAAATTTGAATGTTATCTTTCCGAAAATTTCTTTTAATTCTTTCAGACAATCCTCTAACATATGGCAAAATAATTTTTCCTCCGTTAACATCAACTCCTGCACTATGTCTCTTTTCGGTATTATAAATGTCAAACAATCTCTCAGCAATTAATATATTAATTAATCTATTAACAAATCGCGGGACCTGCTAGGAGTGATCAGCCTGCGAGCTATAGCACTCCGGTGTAATGCGTATGCATTCGTGTTTCAATAAATGTTATATTAATTATAATCGAACAATCTATTATTTATTAACTTCCGCGGCCCCTTGTCCGTGTCCCCATTCACCGTTTCAGTATCCAGTGAGTTCAGCGTGTACGTGTGGTGAACACGCACACACACATACGTTTCATCACAGTTTAAGATTAGCTGCATTTATTCTGTTACAAATGTCGCCCAAAGCGTGGAGCCCACGGCAAATGAATGTATACACGGCACGAGTTTAAAATCCTTTCCCCCCGACTTAAAACATTCGTTAAAATTTTCATCCGTACAAAAGGCATAGCAGCAGCAGAAACAAGCAAACAGATAGCCGCACATGTATGCATTGTAGCATCCAATTTAGAGTGTGCGCATTAGCTGCAGCAGAGATGAACCGAGATTGCCAGGGCCCATGTAAATCAATGGTTCCAAAATTGGCGCCACAGCCTACCGTGGTAGCTGCCCATCCTACCGTGGTAGCTGCCCGAACAAGATCCGTCTGCAATGTCGATTATCGGTAATTGCAGTGCACTGCTGAAAAATGTCCGAATAGAAAATAATAGAAATAACGTATCTAAAGCAATGAAGGAGAAACGACGGGCGCGTGTACAAACTGCTGCTAAGGGGAGGGGCAAGGTGGTGGGCCGACACGATGCCGAAGAGGGGAAGTAGGGGAAGCGAAGCACCGAGCGAAAGAGAAAAGAACTGCGCGTAGATACGTGTGTGTATATATATAATGCATGCATATAAGAAATGTGTGCACTAATTCTTTCTTCTATTTCGGCAAGATCGGACTGATTCCAACCGCGACCAAAATTCATTCTCTTTCTCTCTCTCTCTCTCTCTCTCTCTCTCTCTCTCTCTCTCTCTCTCTCTCTCTCTCTCTCTCTCTCTCTCTCTCTCTCTCTCTATATATATATATATATATATATATATATATATATATATGCGTGCGTGCATGCGTTTCTTTACTTAAAACTCTGATTCTCAAACTTCGACCTTGTTATGACATATTGTAATTTTGTAATATGAGTGAGGGAGCTGTGTTGGGCGTGCTTTGTGTGTGTGTGTGTATGTGTGTACCGCGCGTACGTTTAATATGAATAAACTAACAATTATTTTTTAAATAAATCTATTTTTATATCAATAATTATCAGTTCTTCTCGTTTTTAAACGTTGCAATTTATTGAATTTTTTCAAATATATAATATAATATAAATTCTGTTCATTTTATTATCTGCTGAAAATGGGTTACTAAAGATAATTTAAATACAATGCAGAAAATTCATTAATATTAACTGCATCTAAATTGTATAAAAATGAAATTATTTGTAATTATAAAACAGGAATATAACATGCACATAAAAAGTTCTATTGATCTACTTATATTAATGTTTTAGATTTATCTCTAAATGAAATGATGTTCTGTTATAAATATTAAACAATTTTAAAGAATACGGAATTTTTATTCATAATGTATATATTAGAATTAACAATAAATGTATAAGAATATATTGTACAGGCTAGCTATAAATACTTTTTTAACATTTAACTTAATTAAAAATGATTTACACAGTACTTTATACTTTATGTATATATTGTAATGTAGAATATTATTTATATTTAAAATTTGATTTTCAATATAGTTTCTAAAAATAATTACAAATTTATATGTGTAATAAACCAATCATTTTTCTTGGTAAAAATCAAATCATTAAGCTGTATATAATTTTGATATAGAAACGCGAGAATTTCATATTAATTTACATCATGTTTAATTTTAAAAATTTTATTTCAAATTCAATAAATATACGTTTAATCACTTTTTTATTATAACTAAACTATAATAAACTAGAATAAACTAGAATAAACGCATATGCTCCATAAACCCTCAATATATTCGTTTATTTTGATTGTAATATCACAAGAATTTTATGAATTTATCATAAATTTATTAAGTATGTGTAATAATTCTGGCGATTATAAATTGGAGAGTGGTTGGTGATTCCAATAAAATATTATAATGCTTACACATTAATGATTTGTTTATTTGAACTTTTGAGCATTTTTCGAATATTATCATAACACGGTATATATAAGGTTTCTTATGCTTATCGCTCAAACAGTCGAATTTCCACCACGCCGATACGGAGATATGGTACGCTTTCTTGAAGCGGCACCTGAAGCACTCGAAGATGAGCCGTTATTGTCAACAGAGCTAGCAGAGATGAATATTTATATTTATATATAGATATATAGAGATCCGTTCGGTTTCGCGGTCGGCGAGCAGAGAGAACATTTCAATCGACAGCATTAGTTTTTTTTCTTCATAATCGCAATATGACTTTGCATTTGTATATTGCTTTATAATATTTGTTCTTAACTATCACAGTTAAATCTGCGATTAGATTTGCGCTATATGCAAACAAGCCATCATATATATATATATATATATATATATATATATATATATATATGATGGCGCATATAGTGCAAATTGAATTTTGTTTGTTTTTTGTGCGTTGCTTTCGAATTAAATTAATAATTTATTTTATTCAATTTATCATCTTTTATATAATGGTATACAAAAGGAATTACTTTATTTTTAATAATAGTTTTTTGTCAGTCTTTGTTATCTAATAAAATGTTGTATGATATTAATATGATAAACTTTACAGTTTACAATGTGTGTGTGTGTGATTTTGATGGCGGTTGAAATCGGTCCGAACTTGCCGAAATAGAGGAAAGATTAGTGCACGCATTTCTTTTATATATATAGACGTATATACGCGCAGTTCTTTTCTCTTTCGCTCGGTCCTTCGCTTCCCCTACTTCCCCTCTTCTGCATCGTGCTTGCCTGCCATCTTGCCCATCCCGTTAATTACATTTTGATTAAGTTTACAGTTTACTTGTGTAAAAAATACCCAATGTATAAAAATATATTGCCTAGATAATTTTACCTATAATAGTATTAACATATATTAAATATCTGCAGGAAAAAATAATGAAGCTTCAAGGCTCGCCGAAACAATGTCAGTGATGTGGCTGTATTGAGTTTAGTTCCAAAAAAGTCCCCCCGCACTATTTTTCTGAATATTTGTGTTTTTTGCGGGACTAATTCCGAATATCGTAACAGCTTTAGACGGAAATTGAATATTCAATCCTAAAACCATGCAAAGTCCATAAAGATCTTGGTTTGTTCAATTTTCTTAAAAAAATAAAAACACTTGCAAAAAAATTTTAAACCTGTAATCATAGAGCTCATTTAAATACATATTTTTTGTTCTATACAGTTTTCAGTGCAAATAATATTTCTCGACAAAGTTCAGTTTCGGAAACTATTCCGTTTCGAAGTCCCGTGAACGGTTCCCCGCATATACTCAATGCAGGTATCTTCGTATATATTTTTTCGAGAAATATAGATTCTAGAGACGAATTAAATAGAATAAAAAATATGTATTTTAATGAGATGTACAATGATTTTTTAAAATACATTTTTGTACATTTTAATATTTCCCGAGGTATGTCCAAAAGACTCTGTGTTTATAGTTTTTAACTTGAAAATTAAATTTTCATCAAACGACACTACGATAATTTTAATCGGCATCCAAAAAAAATCGAATAATCGATTATGCTCGTCTTTCGGAAGTTCATCCACGATCTCTGTTATAGACTCACATAGCAATTTTTATTGGATCAAGCCTGCTGCGAGCACACATTTAGACTGCCGATGATCGCTATAGCCTTGGAGTAAGGCTAAACTATCAAAAAATTTTCGCGAAATTTACATCGCAGCGATCGTACTGCAAGCATGCACTATTAAAAAATATTTTTTTTAAATTCATCGTAAAACCATCGAAATATATTATACTGTTATAAATTTTAATATATATATATATATATATATATATATATATATATATATATATATATATATATAAGCATCTACCGTCTCGGCTTTACTGAAAATAATAATGTAACTTACATGACATCTATGTAAATAATTCTCTATCTATAAATCTATATTCCTATAGATAATTTCATCCTCTGAGAATATTTCTCGAAAAATAATCAAAAATTTAATCATGGGGTCCCTCTGAAGCATCGACAGTGGTGTGACTGTATTGAATAAGTCCTGTCACTATTTTCTTGAAAATTTGCATACTCAAAGTTTTTGGAGCAAGGATTCTTAATATTATAATAACCATACATCAAAATTAAATATGTATTCCCAAATCGATGAAAACTCCATAAAAATCATGGTTTTCTGAATTTATCTTAGAAAATGAAAAAATTTAACATTTTGAACCAAAATCATAGAGCTCATTAAAATACATATTTTTTTGTTCTATATAATTATTCCATACAAACTATATATTTTTGGAGAAAAGTTCAACATTTCCGTTTCAGGGTTCCCGGAACAATTCTACATTTATACGAACTATAGATACATTCGAATACACTTTTCTTGAGAAATGCTGTTTGTAGAAAATCAGCGCATAGTACAAAAAATGTATTTTGGTAAGATCTACAACTTTTGTTTGATGTACTTTTTGTAAATTGAAGTACACTAAAACAAAATTTGATAATTTTAAATAAATACATTTCTTCGAATTCAAAGAACGAAGAATTTGTTTAATATAAACAACTGTTTTTCGTTAAAAAAAATATATATTTAAATGTATTAACTGATATAGTTGAAGCGATATTTTGAATTTAAAAAAATATTATAAATTGTCTAAATAGAACTTATTTAAGTAGCTAAATCAATTTCATTTTCTTAAAATCATTAAATTGCATTTCATAAGCATATCATTAATTTTCATATTTTGTTAGTGAAAAATAAAAATATTTCCAAAACTTTTTCGCCAGGTGTATCCAGGGTTTTCATCGCAATTAACGCATGCCTCTACCAGTTGACAGCTTTACAATGAGATTCTGAACCTTTATAATTATATATGTAAAGTTTGAACGGCTGAGATTTTGCATTTCAAATAGGTTGCGTTGCGCTGCCTACAATACTAATATAATATTATGTGTATATTTATATATATTATATAATACATAAGAAAACAATGTAAATATAATTATTCTTTATTGCAATATAACATATATCATACGTTTACATAGTTGTAGATTACGAAAATGACGGTCTAATAAGTTAAGATAATACAGTTCAATTTTATATTTTGTTTAAATTATAGAAAATTAAAAATATTTTTTTAAAAATATTTCTTTAAAGCAAATAAATATTTTTCAAATTAAGAACCGAATATCTTAAAACAAATTTTTATTTTTCATACATCAAAAATATTTACTGTATTTAAATAAACATCTCAGTACTTTAAATATATAAATTTTTTACTTGCAATAGATGGTCTACTAATGGTATATGTGTAAACCATTTGTTTAATTTAAAAAGTATGTATGTAAATGGATTAAATTTTACATTAAAGAAAATCTGCAGAGAAAGTAAATGTAACAATCGATTAATTTCATTATTAATTGAAAATTATAAAAAGAAATTAGATGTCTGGAATAATGTTGATTATGCTTAAGAACATAAGAAAACCTTAACAGAAACAGAATTAATTAAACGCGTTCTTTGTCTGAAGTGTATAATTAAATATCTTCATCTTGCAAATATTTAGAACTAAAAAAATGTATATTAGAAGGTCTAATTCCTAGAATTGTATATTTATATATTTTGAATGGATTAGTTTGTTTTGTCTTGTTTCATACTTAAAATATTTAATGTATTATATTAAATTCGTAATTTTTTTCTGCTTAACAAAAACAATTATATTGCAACAAAATTGCTTTGATAAAATTAACTTAACATTGAGATAATAATAATGACTATTATCAGCAATGTATTTGTATTTATAAATTGAATAGCTCTAGAAATATATGCTAATTGTAGAGTAAACTTTTTTCAAAACGATTTTCAATAATTATTTGATTGCTTTTCATATTTTTGAAGCATGCTATATGTATAATCATATTTGACATATACCAATCATATATAAGAGAAGGTGACAGAGAGAGAGAGAGAGAGAGAGAGAGACAGACAGAAAACTGTTTCCTTCTCTCTGCTCTAGGATTGAAAAATGGTATTTATATAATTAATAAATAATTTATATAAATCGAAAAAATTGATTGATAGATTGAAAGTCATATTGAACATGTGATACCAGGACACTTTTTTTAAACTACTGTTATTCTTTTTGCTAAACTAAATTATCTCTTTATCTGTAGAAATTCCTTGCTAATGTTTTATAATATAAAATTTTAAAATATATATAATATTATATTACTTTATATTTTAAGCTAATAAAATTATTTATTATTCACAATATGTTTATTTTATATATTTTTGAGAAATATAAGAGAACGTAATAATCTCCTGAAAGGTTTTAAAACTATAATATTTCCTTAAAATTAAATAAGGAAATGTAATAATAATTAATATTTAACATTTTTAACATTTAAATTACATTATGTTTAAAATATATACGAATGTTTAGGTATGTTTGGAAAGTAAAACAGTGAGATCACATACATTTCGTGATCATATTTGTTCAGTATATAATAATAATAGAAAACCGATGATAGCATCCATAATCAATATAAACATTAAGTATTTTTCTTAGTGTTTTCTCATTTTCTAAAATACCGAAAATTTGATTAGGAAGCATTATATATATATACATATATATATATATATATATCTATATATATATTATTAAAATTATATTAATCTAAATGAGATTCGGTTGATTTTTACGACAAATGAGACGTAAAAATCAGGCTGCGGCAAAAAACGAAAAATAAGTGTATTCACACACACACACGCGCGCGTGCGCGCGTTGCTACACGCATTGCTGCTATATATATATATATATATATATATATATATATATATATATATATATATATATATATATATATACATACATAAATGTACGTGCAGTGTTCTTTAAATTAAAACTGATATTTAAATTTCGATCTCATTTTGACGCGCGCGTAATTGTACGTGTGATTATTGAAATAAATACGTGTAAGTCTGTCTCTGGGGTGGGTGGGTGCGTGGATGGGTAAAGAACATATATATATATATATATTATTGAGAGAGAGAGAGAGAGAGAGATAGAGAATGGTCTTTGGTCGCAGTTTAAGTCGGTCCGAACTTGCCGAAATAGAGAAAAGAATTAGTCGCGCATTTCTTATATATATAGACGTATAGATGTCAGTTGTTTTCTCTTTCGCTCGGTGCTTCGCTTCCCCTACTTCCCCTCTTCGGCATCGTGTCGGCCCACCACCTTGCCCCTCCCCTTAGCAGTAGCTTGTACACGCGCCCGCTGTTTCTCTTTCTTTGTGTGATGCCTTAATTATATTCTGTATTAAATGTTCGAATAGCTATTCGGACATTTTTCAGCAGTGCGCTACATTTATCGATAGTCGAGATTGCAGATGGATCTTGTTCGTGATTCTGCCGCAAAATCTGGCGCTGTCACGGAACCAACGTCGCCTATGTCTCTGGCAATCTCGGTTCATCTCTGGCTGCAGCAGCAGCCAAGCTAATGGCACTATGCATGCTCTCCTTCAGGTCCCCTATGTTATTCATTAAAATTGCAATGATTTTATAAATAATTAAATAAACCCCTGTGTAATGTCTGCCTCATAGATTAGATACATTTTAAATGTAAATGGATTATACGTTAATCAGATCATTTTATTATATACATAATTTCTAAGCACTAGTGTGCATAAGTTATAGTTGCTACAGATGAAACAGAACAAGTAATTGTTATGCTTTCTCACACCTTTTGTGAGAAATAACAAATAATAGATAATAATAATCTAATGAAAGCAGACTTCATTTTATAATAGTTAAACAGAAATCAGCATTCCTTAATCGGTTTAAAAAGAGAGGTAAACATCCTCATTAGCAAATATCTAAATCAAATACACAAGCATTTGCACGTATACACATTATATATGATTGATATTATTGAATATATATTGACTTTTATATTAATTTCTATTTATATTTCTTAACATATATTTACTTATTTCTATTTCTATTATAATATGCTTAATGATAACAACATGTAAACGTAAATTTGCTCGCCCCTTAATGTTCAGGTCCCTTGAGAGGAGTAATTCCCTCTGAATTCACTTGTAATTATTACGGAAAAAGGGAATCCTATGTCCCAATCCCAGCCCCCTCAGCACCATATGTTGTAACGAGCCCTATTCTTCAGCGATATGTATTTTAGAAAAGTCTTTTTGACCAAGAAGAAATCAACTTTTTCAAGTTCTGTAAAAGGCAACAGGTTCGAAAGTACACCAGCAATGGTGCAAAGTTTTTTCAGCTACATAGATTGAAAATTAACAATATTCAGAAAAATAACCTGTTATTAAAAAGTGCCCCTCGTACTTAGACAAGATCATCCCTATATGTAGTTGAATTAGTTCTCTTTTCTTTAATAATTTATATATACACAGAAGAAATAATAATAGTAGCCTGGTTGTATAGTTGTGGTGGTGAAGAAAAACTAATAAAGTTATAAACATAATTACATTTATAGGTGCACCATGTTGTATATATAACCTGTGCACCATATGCTGAGTACAGAAAAAGTAAAAAGATCAAAGAGGTGGGAAGAATTAGGAATTTTCAAGATCCGCAAATTTCATATAAATGATGAGAAGCTGTACTTTCATAGAAATTGATTCCAGAGCTTTATTAAAAAGTTATTAATAAATAAAGTCAATAACTTGTCAACTAAGGGGAGATACAAGAAAGTTAAATAGAGAAAATCAACGAGCAGGGCAAACAATATGAATGATCAGTAATAAACAAACAATAATAAATTTAGTATCAATCATATACCTCAATGAAGAGGAAGTGAAAAATTAAACGCCGCTATTTCTTTTCTAAAGAGAAAAACCTGATAAACTGATGAACCATAATAAGTAAATTTCTACCATAATAAAACACATTTTATAAACTAATCATAATAACTATTATAAGCTGACAGAGCTTTCTTTTAGTCTTATCATTATATTATACATTTTATTTTCCTTTTGGCTTTTAGAACAACTTAATGTAAGTACGTACTAAGTTTAATAATCAATACGTACTAAGTTTAAAAAATTCAAGAATATATCACTCTCTAAATTATATAACCATTTAATTGAACTACAGTGTCTTGACAGCTAACCTCAATACATAACACCATATATGGAATAGTCACCTGCGGAGACAAACACTTATAACAAGAAGAATATGACAATTTAAAAAAGACATAAATACAAACAGGATCTGCATTATTAATAACAACGATAATTAAATAATTTCTTCATAAATTATTAAATCATAAATATTAAACAAAAAAGAGAATAGAGAAAACAACTTAAGTATAATTGAACATTAACAAAGTTTTCAAAGTCACATAAATTACTGACTAATTAATTTCAACAACACCAAGGATAATAAATATAAACTAGTAACAATATTAACAATAGACATAAATAAATAATGTTGAACATATAAGTAACGAACGAGTCACCACATAAGTACTGAATGCTATAATTATAATTCATATCTAATTTACATATATAGTATATCATAGATAATATTTATATAATATATGATACTTATATAATAATATATAATAGACTAATACATAATAGGTCATTATATCATTTTCAAACACATGTTTATAATAGTTAATAAATATCAACTACACGCATTATCTGCAAGATAATTCTAAAACAATAAAAAAAAATCAATCAGATACATAGTAGAAGGATATTCTTAATTACTGAACGGATACTTAGTGAATATTACATTTGTTAATGGAAAATCATACGTAAGCAGCCTATATAAGTATCATATAATCACATACAGTTGAATTGACATGAACGATTTCAAATCAATTGACGATTTGCAGCTGATAGGGCAGTAGATTAAATTAAAAAAGAACTTACGCGGAGATACAAAGAACCACCACCTGTAGCGGACTATATGGTTAACACAGCAGTCTGCTCTCCCTCAGAAAGAATGAGTGAGCGATCCCGGTTAGCGGCCATCGAAAAGGATAAGCCACCGGTGAATAAAAGAATGATAACGATAGCAGAATTCAGTATCCCGTAACATACCCTATAACAATAGTCCAGTACCCAGAAACACCAGGAGCCCATCACTAAGAAGAATGGAAGAAAGAAGAAACACGTCACCGAGGTACCGCGATAGCCCACCATCTCCTCGATATCAGTCCCCATCACCCCCACGCAATCGACGCCAATCACCCTCAGGTCCCAGATATACACCATCCCGATTCATCTCTCAGAGCCCCCCTCGGTATAGAACCAGCGAACGGGATTATCACGGCCATGATCGATGGCGTCAACAACCAACGCCCGGTCGCGGCTATCAATCGCCAAGCCGCAACGGCAACTGGGATGAGTACACACATCGAAGCGAACGACCGCCCAGGCCATTAACACAACAAGATAACTGGAACAACCAGAGATATCGCAACAGACGATAATCACCAGTTGCACGTGGCGATTAGACGTGAATACGACGATTATAGTTCGTCACGACGAAACGTCCAAAATAACGAAAACAGGCAGGAAGGTGAAGATACAAAGCCTTGATGGACCTGTAAACAACCTGTAAACTGTGATCCGACAGAAACCATCAATTCTGTTACAACTGCGGCGAACAAAACGTGATGACAAAGAACTGTCCACGTTGCAGCCCAAGAAATAAGCTGGGAAATGCAGGGGAGAGGGCACTTAGGAGTGGACCTTCATGACACGACTCCACTCGCTGGAAACGGCGACAACCAGTACCCCGTGGCAAAGGATGTCACGAGCACACATCCCAAACTTAAAACTCAGAACGAGGAAAATCGATGTTTCCTCAATATTGAGTTGATGACGAAAGTATTTCCCGCACTTATTGCTTCATGAGCTCGTAAATCATACATAGGTTCAGCTCCAGGGAAGTTAGTGAAATCAGCAATAATACCGCTGATCTCCTACATGTAACTACTGGTTACATGTAGGATATTTTGTCGTATTTACAAAACCTCGTAAATACGATATAATATTAGGGATGGACATACAATCGTCATACATATAATCGTCAATAAAAATAACAATTAATTTTCTGGATGCGACATGGTATACGTTGAAACGCATCATCCGGGGTTTCGTAACGCAACAGAATAGCCTGCAGGAGACCATCACTGCAATAGCTGCCATCAAGGGATTAACTCGGCTCGACAGCGCTGAACGCCGTGAGTTCGAACGGGTATTAGACCACCTCATTCCCCAGCGAACGGGCCACTTCAGCTGGCGCAGATACAGCCGCATCATATAGATACATAGGGGCATCGCCCTATCAAGCAGCCTGATCGGCTGCTGAAGCAAATTTACCAGGAGATCGACCGCCGACTATTCGAAGGGATCATTGAGCCAACTGAAAGCTCGTGGAGCAGCTGCCCGGCAATAGTCCTGAAAAAGAACGGAAAAATTGGATTCTGCATCGATTACAGGCAGTCAACGCCATCACGAGGAATTTATACGCAGTACCATAATATATACAAGGCTGCCATAGGGACTAACGAACACCCCGACGACTTCCCAGAGAGGTATGGCCCTTGTCTTCGGACCAGAGAAGCAACCGTGTGTCTTCGTCTACATGGACGACATCATTGTCGCAACGAAGACTTTCGAACAGCACACTTGTGAACTTAAAGCGGTGCTCACCCGCCTGAACGAGGTCAGGTTACAAATAAATAGAGAAAAATCCGAGTTCTGCTGCCTGGAAGTCAAGTACCTGGGTTATATACTAGACGAAAACGGTTTGCAAACTGACTCGGAGAAGATTCGCCCGGTGAGTGAATACCCGAGGCCTTCCCAACCTGAAGCAATTACGGGCCTTTTTAGGCATGTCGGGTGGCGCGCTAGATTCGTCCAAGATCTGGCGAAAATCAAGCTGCCTCTCACCAAATTACTCAAAAAGAACATCAAATGGAACTGGGGACAAGCGTAGTAGAGACCCTTCGACAAGCTCAACATTCTGCTGACGCATGCACCAGTACTTGCGCGCCGCATCCAACATAAGCCATATGTTTTACAAACGGCGGCAAGCAATTACGCCATAGGTGCAGTGCTCAGCTAAGAACATCAAGGCAAAGAACATCCGATCATGTACGCGAGCAGAACATTAATATCGACAGAATCGAATTACACCGTGACCGAGAAGGAGTGCCTAGACGTCCTGTGGACTGTGGAAAAATTCTGCAGATATTGACTTAGCGAGAAACTTACGGTGGTGACCACAGCAGCCTCAAGTGCTTGCACACTTTGAAAGATCCCATTGACCGCCTAGCGAGATGGGCAACAACTCTCAAGACGTACAACATGAATATTGTCCATCGTAGCAGAGCTTCACATCATGTACCTGATGCTCTTTCTAGACTCCCCTCCCCCAGAAAACTGAAGTACCTAGCGCCACGTTCAGCGACATAAAAAGAGATAGATGGTAGAATGCTAAAATTAGAGAAATACACGAGCAATGCGACAAATACTGTATAGAAACAGCACCCAAACGCACTTTCGGAGACATTAGGCAACAGTCAAGAACGTGGGCAAGGAGGAGAGAGACAATGTAGGAGACCGCGAGCAAGTCCTTTATGAGTGCCATGACAGACTAACGTCACGGCATTTTGACACAGACAAAATATTAAATAAAGTGAGCCAATGTTACTACTGGACGAGAATGCGACCACAAGTACACCAGTACGTCAACCACTGTACCGAATGCCAGATATGCAAAGTATCACAACAAGGGCCCACCGGATTGATGGCACAACGGAATATAGAAAGGCCGTGGGTCAGCGTTGCAGCCGACATAATGGGACCCTTTTCGGCTAGTAAAGGGCAGTACAGATACTTCCTTGTATTCCAAGACCTTTTCACAAAGTATGTGAATATGCGTATGTAAAAATCGCCAGGGCATTTGAAGAACAGATCATGTTCAAGTGGGGTTACCTACAGTACCTAATAACGGATAAAGGTACAAGAATTCGCCAAGAACTGGCTCAAGACCAAGTTGAACGAACTATGTGTCATACACCTATTAATCGCGCCCTACCATGTCCAGGCGAATTCAGACAAATGTGTGAATCGCGTCATCAAAACGATGATAGCCATCTTCGTAACAACTACCATAAAGATTGGGATTTACATATTCCAGAGCTGGCATCTACAATCAACACCGCTGTGTACATAAGCACACAACTGTCGCCGGCGTTTTTGAATTTCAGGCGTAACGAGCGCGAAATATCCATGTACCAAGACCCACAGGGAGCGGAATTGCAAATACAAAGCTTAGCACAGACAGACTGGTTAAATCGAATTAAGAGATTGACAGTGATACACACAATAGTTAAGAAACATCTGAGCACCACTAGCCAAAAACAGGCTACACAATACAACGAAGGGCAAAGGCAAGAGACCTTCAAAGTGAACGATTAGGTGTATAGACAAAGGTCGGCCAAGTTGTCACAATCCGAAAGGGCGAAGACAAAGAACCTCAGGACCCTGAGCCCTACAGGCCCATCTGCCTCCTATCAATACACGGCAAAGTTCTTTAAGCCCTAATACTGAACAAATTAAATAGGATAATAGACACAAGATTAACTCCAAGACAGTACGACTTTAGGAGAGGGCGACCCACAGAGGACGCCATAGTTCAGTTGCGTAAATTTGTGAGTAATAAAGTAGAAAATATATTGTAGCAATTTTCTTGGAAATTAAGGGCGCCTTTGACTATGTCGTATGGCTCGCTGTATTAACAGCATTGAAAAGCAAACCGTGCTCCAAGGATCTCTATAAACTAATAAAAGATTACCTAGACGTCCGTCGGGTCCTCATACGAGATGGCGTTGAAGAAGTACAACTTGGGGTCAGTAAGTGATGCCCTCAGAGATTCTTACTGGGCCGAACTCTGTGGAACCTTGTCCTTGATCCTCTGATTTGGCAGCATTCAAGACTAGGGTGTGAAATCATTGCCTATGCTGATGACATCGCACTGTTAGTCGTGGGAGACTCGCGTAAAGAGAGATCGAAAGGATAGGCGAAAGTTACATTGAAGAAGTGGAAAATTGGTGTTGCCTTAATAAAATGAAGCTGGCCTCTCATAAATATGGAATGTTGATCTTGAGAGCTGACCTTTACCCGAAAGTTTCCCCTCTAATTAAGATCGGCAGCTCAACGGTGAAGAGATTAGAAAGCGTACGATACTTTGAAATCCACTTTGGCGAACATCTTAAAATCGGCTGCCACTTGAAAGCCGTACAATTCAAATGTGTGGATTTCTATAACAGGATTGGATGCATGGCAAAATGGAAATGGGGCCTTAAATTTAAGGTACTTACTACTATCTATACCGGGCTGTTCACACCTATTGCTGTCTATGCAGCGGCAGGTTGGTACGATATGATGTGTGTTGAACAGCAATGCAAGCTGGCAAGTACTCAAAGGCATGCGCTCGTTAGAGTCACCGTTGAATACGGAAGCACCTCCATAGACGACCTAGTATTGATAGTGGGAAAATTCCCCATCGTGCTAGAATGCAGGCTTAGAGCGGAAGTGTAGGCAAACCGTAAAAATGCAGCGTCACTTGAGGACAAAGATCATGCCGCGCGAGAGATATCAGATCGATATCTCGATGACTGGCAGGAAATCTGGAATAAATCAATAAAAGGTACGTTGACACATTCTTACCTACCTAGTGTCAGATATAGGATTAAATAATTTTTTCAAAGGGTTCAAAGTCTACAATTTTCAGATTTTTACCTTGCTATTGAATTGTCAAACATAAATCAAACTATTTTAATATTGTAAGGGATTATCTGTATATATGTAGAGTTGTGGTCTTATCGATTTTTATTTAAAAAAGTTAATTTTAAAAAATAATTAAAATTATTTAAATTAACATATATCTATATATACCATTTCATATAACCAAAAATGTAAACTTCAATATAAATTGTTAGAAGTTGTATCCAGTATAAACGGTGTTATAGTTTTTTATTAATTATTAATTATTTAAGCAAACAAATTGAAGTTAATTTCTATTGGGGCCCCTCTTTGATACGTCAACAAGTACAACCTCCTTAAAACTATTATTTATTTAACCTATTTAAATCATGACAAAATTTCGAAATTTCAAATTCAAATTTTACTGTTAATTTATAATTATAAAAATTGATATATTTATTTTGGCCATTAATTTCATTAGCGATTCTACTACTTCTATATGAATTTATACTTTTCTTTATATAAATTCAATTTTCTACTATATTAGTTTGATCAATGTTGTAGTTCTTTTTTTCGAATCTAAAACAAACTTATTTCTTTGATTTTTTAAAATTATCCGATGGGATTTGGCAGTACAGGGTGCAATTGAAAATTTTATTTTAAAAAAGTGCTACGTGTCAAAAAATGACATTTCGTTTTTAAATGTTGTTTTCGATTGTATTAAACTGGTGACTCCAATAACTTTTTCTACCATTCAAAAATGGATTTCAAGATTGCAATTTCAAGATTTCTCAATTCTGATGGATTTGGCAAACTGTACAACTAGGTGAAGTTAATTTTTGAAACCGAACGTAGATTTTCTTATAATCATATTGATTAAATTGTTATAGTTAAATATATCATATCATATCAATATCATATCATATCATATCAAATCATATCATACACTAATTTATAAAGACAAAGCGTTTTTTTGTTCGTACACGATAACTGAAAAAACTACTGAACCGATTGCTCTCAAATTTGACATATAAATTCTATATTCTCTTGAGAAGGGCATAGGTTATGTTTTTTATTGAAAATTATTTTACTTTCATCAATAAATTAAGTTAATGGTTTTAACAATCAGTTTCACCAGTGGCCAGTAGGTGGCGTCTTAAATCACGAACATCAACTCAAAGTATTCCGCTTAAAGTATTAATAGCAGGCCAGCTCAAACGAATGTTCATATCCAACTTTGGGATTCATATCCTAATAAAGGTCTGGCGTTATTCGGTATTACCTTTTTTGTTCTTCAGGTTAAGTTGACACTAACTCACACCTTATGGATATCGTTTGATTTTTGTAAATTTTATTTTCTCTTACGTGAGAAAATCTGTCTCTCTCTCTCTCTCTCTCTCTCTCTCTCTCTCCGTCTCTATATACACATTTGAAAAAAAGTTTCTACTCAGAAATATTGTATTGGCATGTACGGGCGCTTGATTACGATATCCCGTTGCCTGAAGATGATTTATATATGCATTTGTGTGTTTGGATGATAGAATGCGATGTCCAGGTGTCTCTGGGCAATTTCTACGGCGAATATTATATTTAGTTGATAGAAAACGACGTCCAGATATGAGGAAATCAACTTCTATAGGAAGTTTCATGTTGAGACGGTAAAATACGATATCTAGCTCTTTCCGAACGACTTCTACCGGAAGTTTCGTGTTCGGATGATAAAATGCGATTTCCAGGTGTTTTAGAACGACTTCTACGGGGAATTTCCTATTCGGATGGTAGAACATAATGTCCAGGTATGACGGGACGAGTTCTACGGGGAGTATCGGGTTTAGTTGATAAGAAACAAAGTTCAGGTATATCGGGTCAACTTTTACGGGGACTTTCGTGTTCGGATGATAGAATGCGATTTCCAGATGATTTGGAACGGCTTCTACGGGGAGTGTCATGTATAGTTAGTGGGAAACGATGTCCAAGTATATCATTACGACTTCTATGAAGAGATTCAAATTCTATCATTCGAACACGCACACTCCCAGTAAGAGTCGTCCCGGGATAACTAGACATTGTATTCTACCTCCCCAACACAAAACTCTCTATAGCAGTCGTCCCGAGACATTTCCTATAGTCCAAATATGATGCTCTCTGTAAACGTCGTCTCGAGACACTTGCACATGTTTTTCTACCGCTCGAACTCGAAATTACAATTTTTTCCATTGAAGCCGTATTTAATATGCATATATATATATATATATATATATATATATATATATATATATATTTGTATATATATAATATATATAAATATATAAATAAAAGAAATGCGTGTAATAATTCGTTTCTTTTTTCGCCACTGAAAATCCATTCTCTCTCTCTCTCTCTCTCTCTCTCTCTCTCTCCCTCTCTTGATTTTTACATCTAATTTGTAGTAAAAATCGAATGAATCTCATTTACATTAATATAATTATCATAATATTTATATATATATGTTCCTTACACATATAAAAATGTGTATGTTAATGTATATATATTGTAACGGTGCGCGTGTCCGCCTCGAGCACTAGGACGGCGGGCACGGCCGTTGTAAAAGATATGTCTATAAAGACGTGGATTTAATATCTGGTGGATTTATAACACCTAGACGTGAAAGCGCGCGACACGCAGGCCGAGGGTCGTCGAGGCGACGGTGCGCGAGGAGTTAGAGAAGAGAGAGATAGAGAGAGAAAGTAACGGGCTGACACTTACAGTCGGATCTGTGTAGTGGTGTCGTCCGCTGGCAGCAGGAGTCGGCGGCGACAAATCCTGGTGGCAGTAAGTCCTCGTGCAACGACGTCTTGGTTCGCCGGGAGAGGCGGTGTTCCCGCTCGTCGATGTCCCCGAGATGGGGCGGCTACTCCGCGCAGACGGGAGTCGGGCGGCAAGCTCGTCCGCTCGAGCTCGGCAACGGTGTACGACGCTAACACGCACAGCAACGACAGAAACACGCGCGTTCTGCAGCGTACCCTCCGCGAAGGCGAGGTACGTGTCGAGAGGGAATACCTAGAGCACAAGGCGTATTCCCGAAAAACGACAAACAAGCAAGCCAACAAAGTCCGAAGAATACAAAAAAGATAGAAAACGCTTGTCTCTCTAAGTCCGTCTTCTAACTCTCAAATTCGCGCGCGCAGCCGTCTCTCCCCACTCCCTGCTCTCTCTCTCTCACTTACCTCTCCGCCAGTGTAGTCATGCGTCGGCCTGGAACACATTGAAGTTCTACGAATGGAGAGAGAGCATGGAAAGCAAGCGTACGCGGCGCTTGCGATCACGTCACAAGGCGCCGCGCCGACTTGTCCGGAAAACGACGACGCGCGCGCCATTCCGCGGACAAGAAAACCTTAAGGCGCCGTCGCGCCTTGTGCTCGGCACGGTCACCCCCCCCCCTGTTCCTCCCGCACACGAACCAAGAGGCAAATTTTTTTGGAATCTCAATGGATTCAAGTTGAAAATAAATGAGAAGAAAAGGAATAATAACGAGATGACGAAGAACGATAATGGATTGTAATCATTGTATCTTGTTTGTTAGTGAAAAAAAAATTGAATTACTATTATTATTATTATTATTAGTGATGTTATTATTTTTTTTATTATTATTTTACTGCTTCTTTCATAGTATCCAAAAAAAAGGATTTTTTGTAGGCATTTTACAAAATTGATATAGTAATAGATAATGGAGATAATTAGAAATAATAGACATAAATTAGTTAATAAGAATAAATAAATGATAAGCATAAATTAGAAATAATAAGAATAAAGTAGAGATAATAAGAATAAAGTAGAGAATATAAGGTAGATAATAAGAGATAATGATAAATAATAGAAATAAATAAAGGTAATAGAATATAAGATAGATGATAAGAAAGAATAGAAGGTATAGAGATAATAGAAGTAAAATAAGAATAGTATATATAACTATGAAATCTAGAGGTTGTAATATTTTTTTTCTTTATTAAATTTAGATACTGTTATAAAGGGCACAAACTATAATTATAATTTTTTTGATTGGTAATCTAAAGAGAAAATTTTTATGTTAGTCCTCTAAATTACTAGAGAAAAAAATATTAGACTGTAATTTAAATTTAAAATCCATAAATTCATCAAACCCGATTCTTTTGTAAGCGCATATTCGGCACTTCACGACCGCGGTCGGCCGTCGCCAGCCGCCGCCGAACTTCCCCCCCCCTCTTATCCCATCCATCTTCCCCGGCGAACGGGAGATGCGCGGGACTCCACGCTCAACCACCGAGCACGCTAGTCGTGAAAGAAGAAGAGAAAGAGAACGAGAGGTAGCGGAGGGCATAGCGTTGGCCGTACAGAAAAGTGCGAATTGAAGTCGAAGAGAGAGAGAGAGCAGAGTAAATTTCAAAGATACAACGTAAAGAAAACGTAAAGAAAAGGGGAGACGTCGTGAGCTGGGCGAGAAGAGGAGACAGCGGGAAGAGCTAACGGGGAGAAAGCCATCGGAGGCAGCAGTAGAGAGAAGAGTTCGAGCGGCCCCAGCAGCGCCGGCGCCGCCTTCATCCTCGACGACGCGTAACGCCGGCACCGACGGCAAGCCCGTGGACGCCAGGACCGGAGGACCGCGCGCACCCAATGAGCGCCATCGTGATTTGTGTTTTTGTCTTTGTTCTCCCCTTCCTTCTTTTTTTTCTCTTTGGTGTTTTCCTTTCCTTTCCCCCGTTCCCCTCTCCCTCGTAGTAGTTCAAGTTCGGTGGGCGCGTCGGGGCGTAGATCGCGGTCGGGGGGTGTCGGAACACGTGGACCGGGCGTTATATAAGTGCGTTATCGGAGTATTTTGTGTAATTGCGGAAACGATTGGATTAAATAAACTCTGTTGAGTGAAATTTATATCGGACGCAGAAGTTGCTTGCACTTTCAAGTGGGCGAGCAGTCTGCGTATTCAAGCGTTGAGGTTAAGCTGCAATGCTGTCCCAGCTGTTCTGAGGAATGCAAGCTCTGGCCTTTGAAATCAGCGTGTTGCTGTTATTTATTTTCGATGTGGACCGAGTTTCTCCCGAATAATCGAGGAGTATATGCTCTCAATCTTTTACGTTAAATAAAAGAAGGAGTTTATGTGAAAGTATAAGCTTTATTCGGTCATGTTGACTGTTCGATCGTTTTGAGAATTCTGCCGAGACAGATACACAGTTAGTAATGCAAGTTTTCGGCGTTACAGTAGTGGGGGAGTGAAGGCGTTTTTCTAAACATTTTTAAAGTTTAAAGGATAGGCAAGAGTTTAGCTAGGTAGGGGACGAGCGGATGAAGGGACTAGTTTGAGTGCAGGTAGTACGATACGGGAAAAACCGGCAATTATGGCAGGCACGCTACATATTTATTTTACAAGCGCGCTGTGTTAGATTGATGGTCAACATAGAGAAACCTGGACGGTAAAGTAATTAAGTGTACAGTAAAGAGACAGATGCCTGGCTTACGAGTTCACAAGAATATAAAATCTATTGGTTCCAACAGAGTTGTTTATATTAAACAAATTCTTCGTTCTTTCGATTAGAAGAAATTTATTTATTTAAAATTATCAAATTTTGTTTTAATGTACTTCAATTTAAAAAAAAGTATTTCAAACAAAAATTGTACATCTTATCAAAATATATTTTTTGTACTATGCGCTGAATATGTACAAACAGCATTTCTCAAGAAAAATGTATTCGAATGTACCTATATTTCGTATAAACGTAGAATTGTTCCGGGGATCCCGAAACGGAAATGTTGAACTTTTATCCAAAAATATATAGTTTGTATCAAATAATTATGTAGAACAAAAAAAAATGTATTTTAATGAGCTCTATGATTTTGGTTTTAAATGTTAAATTTTTTCATTTTCTAAGATAAATTCAGAAAACCATGATTTTTATGGAGTTTTCATCGATTTGGAAATACATATTTAATTTCCATTTAACGTTATTATGATGTTAAGAATCCGCGCTCCAAACAATATAAGTATGCAAATTTTCAACAAAATAGTGACGGGACCTATTCAAGACATTTACACCACTGTCCCTCTGATGCTGCAGAGGGACCCCAAGATTACATTTTTGATTATTTTTCGAGAAATATTCGCAGAGGATGAAATTATCTATAGGAATATAGATTTATAGATAGAGAATTGTGTACATAGATATTATTTCACTTTTTAATAAGTTGTTTACTTTACTATTTTGAGTAAAGCCGAGACAACAGATGCTTACATATATATATATATATATATATTAAAAGTTATAACAGTATAATACATTTCGATGGTTTTACGATGCATTTAAAAAAAAATTTTTAATAGTGCATGCTTGCAGTATGATCGCTGCGATGTAAATTTCGCGAAAATTTTTGATAATTCAGCCTTGCTCCAAGGCTGTTGCGATCATCGGCAGTCTAAATATGTGCTTGAAGCAAGCTTGATCCAATAAAAATTGCTATGTAAGTCTATAACAGAGACCATGGATGAACTTCCGAAAGACGAACATAATTGATTTGTCGATTATTTTAGATGCTGATGAAAATTATCGTAGTGGCGTTTGATGAAAATTTAATTCTCAAGCTGAAAACTATAAACACAGAGTCTTTTGAACATATCTCGGGAAATATTAAAATTTACAAAAATGTATTTTAAAAAATCATTGTACATGTCATTAAAGTACGTATTTTTTATTCTATTTAATTCGTCTTTACAAGCAATATTTCTCAAGAAAAAAATGTATACAAGATACCTGCATTGAGTATATGTAGGGAACCGTTGACGGGACTCCGAAACGGAATAGTTGAACTTTGTCGAGAAATATTATTTGCATCGAAAACTGTATCAAACAAAAAATATGCATTTAAATGAGCTCTATGATTATGGTTTAAAATTTTTTTGCGTTTTTTTGTGTTTTTATTTTCTTAAGGAAAATGGAATAAACCACGATCTTTATGGACTTTACATGGATCTAGAAATACATATTCAATTTCCGTCTAAAGCTGTTACGATATTCGTAATTAGTCCCCCACAAATCATAAATATTTAGAAAACTATTATAGTTCGGGGGATCTTTCTTAGAACTAAACTCAATACAGCCACATCACTGACATTGTTTCTGCGATCCCTGAGATTTCATTATTTTTTTCTGCAGATATTTAATATATGTTAATATTATTATAGGTAAAATTATCTAGGCAATATATTTGTATACATTGGGAATTTTTTACATAAGCAAAATGTAAACTTAAACAGACTGTAATTAAGGGAATGGGCAAGGTAGCAGGCAGGCACGATGCAGAACAGGGGAAGTAGGGAAAGTGAAGGCCCGAGCGAAAGAGAATAGAACTCCGCGTATATCACACACACACACACACACACACACACACACACACACACACACGCGCGCGCGCGCGCACGTTGTTCGGTCATCTACCACAGTATACTGTGGCGCCAATTTGGAACCATTGATTTACATGGGCCCTGGCAATCTCATTTCATCTCTGGTTACAGCGTTACTTGTAGTATAGCAACGTCTGGAAGGGAGGTACAACATGTACAAGATATCTTATCCTGTCACTTTTCGTCGCGAAGAAGTCTATAAAAAAAATTTTTTTTCTTCGTACTTACGTTTTCGTTAGAGCATGGTAAAATATACATTTGTGCAAGCACGGATCCAGTGATATTCGTGTATATATTGGAGGGATTCCATTCTAATTTGAAGTGAATCATAATTATTCATAAAGTTCAATTAGTGAGAAGGAAGAAAGACTTTCTCATTCGACGTTGGGTTGTTCTATTTTCGACGTCGATTATTCAAAGCATAGTGTTTAGATCTTCTAAAATAAAAACACTTTCTATTCACACGAATTATTTTTTTTCTTCCGAATTAATAATAAAAACATAAAAACCATGAATATATACAAGAGTGGTGTGGACCATATATATATACAGATAATACTAGATAGACTATATATATACAGATAATACTAACTCCGCAGACGATATATTAGATAGGTCGTGGTACGCATGTATATTCTGAGGAGGAAGCTCATCCACATCTGTCCATCAGGTGGTGTTCCAATACTTAATTCCTTACCCGCATCCCCTGTAGTATTTAAGTATAATATATAAATTACAATATATATATATATATATATATATTGTAACGGGGTCTTTAGACTACTTACATTCAAGAGTATTCTCGGCATTGTCCTTCGGAGAGGACCTCGTATAATCCGCTGGTGAAGTTTCTCGCATAATAAGCAGATCGCTCTTCGCCTGATCCCCATCCAACGATAGTTGCAGGATGACCTTCTCTTCTGTCTCCTGGCTTCCATCACTCAAACCTGGGATGGTCTCCAAGAGATCGTTTTCCTCTGTGTATACGTACGGATTGACTTGAGATGTTGAGAATGAGCTAATTGTCACCAGCGACCAATTGACAGGATCTTTATAAGACTCTCCGGACATCAGTCCGATAGGTGGTCTTTGATCTACGATGGACTGCTGGTATATAAGGCAGTTCCTAACATAATTTTCAACTGTCTTATAAAACCCAGGTCCATAATAGAACTTGCTGACTCCAGCAAAGTTCTTTCCCCGACCTAGATGTTCGGTTATCGAGTCGTCGTGACACTCTTTAACTACAGCATCACGATGCCCTTTAGGAACGACGATCTTCCAAGCATCTTCATCGCCTCAAATGGCCTTGAGAACTTTATTCGGGTAATAGCAGTATTACTGCCTATCGATTCTTTCGCATTTCGGATAAATGTTAGGGCGATTCTGGACGTTTTTAAACCATCGGAGGTACCACTCATCTTGGGTATCTCCTGCTTACGTTATGGTTCAGCAGGACGGATTGTCGCCCTCGAACATCCTTGAAAGGGCGTCAGGCTATTTGTTCAACGTTCCTTTTCGATGCTCTACATCGCAACTTTGCTCTTGCAAACTAAGAGCCCATCAAGCGAATCTGTCGACGGAATTCTGCATCGTACGAATCCACCTGGAACTACTAGTCCGTAAAAACCTGGTCCGTAACGACGCGGAAATGATATCCATCTATGTTTGGACGGAATTTATCAATAGCCCACACGACAACGAAGCACCTTCTCTCAGTTTCTGAATAATTTAGCTACGCGCGAATTTTTAATAATTTCCTGAATAATCGCTCTACGCGCGAACTCTAACACTCCTTCTTGTTCGTCGACTTCCTGCGTCAAAACCGCTCCAAAGGTAGTATCAATTCTATTTGTTTGCACAGTGAACTGGACATCAAATAACGGTTGATGCAAGATGGGTGCTCAAGCGATCATCGATTTGATCTTCTCGAATAAGTTCTGTTTTTCGTTGGTCCACTCATATCGACAATCTTTTCGAGTGTTTCAAAATGTTCTATACCACGAAGCCATTCCGAGGAGCTAGGTTACTTCATATTTCAACTCAACAAAATTCAAGGTTACTTCAAGCGCCTAGGTTACTTCATATTTTTTGGTTCCGTGTATCGCATCACTGGTTCGATCTTCTCAGAATCGAGATGAAATACCTCCCGATTAACGAGAACTCCTAAAGACTTAAATTCAGTAAGTCCAGAGACCCTTTTTCCCGATGAATTGTGAGTCTAACTTCATATACTCGAGTTAGAAAACGACCTACGTTTCTGTTGCAATGATAATATCATCGAGATACGAGAAAGTGTTTGGTTCGAAGTCTGATCCAATCATTCGGTCTATAAATCACTGGAACGATGCTCCAGCAATAGATAGACCCAAAGGCATCCTGGTAAACTCGAAAAATCCCAGTATAGATTTTCTAATCCTGGAGGCGGAATCGGACACATCCAAAGAAGTAATCAACTAGGAATACCAGTTCAGGCCAGGCCATGAAGATAGATAATAATAAAATATTTAAAGTGTGGTTAATTATGTTACCGCGCTTATATATATATATATATATATATATATATATATATATATATATAAATGTTGTGGTGACGCGCGCGCCATTCCACGACGAGAGACGCCTCAAGGCTCTTCGCTTCTCCCATCCCCTCACCTCACCGCTCCACAAGTCACGCGCAGACGCCTGCGGAGGGTGTCCATCTGTCCATCAGGTGGCAGTTCAATACATAATTCTTTACCCGTATCTCCTGTAGCATCTAAGGATCCCGTTACAATATATATAGATATATATTTACACATATGATTTATATAGCATTAAACCTTTATGAAATATATAATATTTTTAATTCAAAATGTATCCGGAATAAGAGAAAAAAATTAGGAACTCTAAATGGGAGAATATGTAAAAATATTAAATATTTTATAAAAGTTTAATGCTATATAAATCACATGTGTAAATCTATATATATATATATATATATATATATATATATATATATATATATATATATATATAATGTAGAGTGCATTACAGACTAGAAAAAGCGAAAATATACATTAATATTAAAAATGGGTTATGACAAAAAAACAGAACTAATATTGAAATACGTAAATTTTATAATATAAAAATTAAAGCTGAAGTAATACTAATAATAAAAAATTGCCGAATTGACGGCCTCTTTGACCGCCGAGACGACAAGAAGGAATGCGCTTGTTCCTTTTCAATTCTTCTTCTCTCGTTTGCTGTGTACGAACTCTGACGGTTCGCAAGTGCGATATTCGTGATCGACCACGAACACTCGCGGTTTTGCACGAACGCGTAACGCGCGAACGCCAAATCAGCGGTTACAACATATATAATATATATGCATATTATGTACTATATAAAACTCACGAAGTCATTCTTTTGCATAAATCTATAGAGTAGTCAAGTGGTGATTTTTTGTATTTAAAATTTTATTAATAAAAAGTTATTGGTGTAGAAAAGACAAAGTAGAAAAGCAATTTTAACGGTGAATTTTAAAATAATTTAAATAAACAAAAATAGTTGAAGATACAACAGAGAACTTCTCTCCAATGAATAGAATTGAAAGATTATCTACATTAATAATGTCTAAAAACTGAAAATATCCATATGAATGAAATTTATGTTAAGTGTATATAAATACAAATAATTTATTGTTGTTATTTTGAAAATTTAATTGTAATTCATAAAGTACTTGTCAAAAAATATGCAGATATTATGCACTATATATTCATATAGTTAGTGTAAATAAATTATAAATACAAATAAGTCATATAGTTTTGTTAATTCGGTTATTATATACAGGAATATAAAATATAATTTGTATTGTAAATAATACCATTGATTTCTAAAAAAAACTACGCAAGACCCAATGAACCGAATGTAATCGCTAGCACCAAATTATTGTCTATGTACGAGTATGAATTCAAAGTATATCCTGAATCGGAAATATGCAAAAATATTATATATGTTATAAAATTTTAATGCCATAGAAATGAAATATATGTACAATGTAAAGTATAACGATAATAAAGCTAAGTTATTGTAAAATTAATGTTTAGTGCTGAGTGCATTACAGACGAGGAAAAGCGAAAATGTGCATCAATATTCAAAATGAGTTATGACAAATAAGCAGGACTAATATTGAATTACGTCAATTTTATAATATAAAAAGAAGGAATAGTAATTTTGTAATTGTAAAAGAAACCAATATAAAATTTAAAAGAATTAGTTTATGTTATTATATATTGGATATAATAGAATTACTGTATAAAAACAAGAATACTATGAGGATGAGAAAAAATAAATTTAAAAAAAAAAAAACATAGAAATAGTTGCTTTTAATGGAAAGATAATATATTTTACAACTGAGATGGACAGCAATGTAGCTGGAGCTGTCTGTGACGTAGTGTGCGAATGTGCGTGTATGCTCAGTAGGCGGCGCCGCGATGTTTGCGCGCGCAGAGATAAGCCGCCGCCGGCTGTCGCTGAGCACACGCGTAAAAACTTTTTATAAATGTTTCATTTCAACATAATTACTAACCATTTAGAATGTATTAATAAATGTAAAGATAGATGATCATTTTCACTTGCGCCCTGCCAAATCTGAAGTTAAAATGTTAAATCAATGGTAAGTAATAAATAAAAGTTAAAATATAAAATTTCTCAAATTTTATTGGTCGTATGAAAATGTGCAAGGGTTCAAAAATTTTTTTTTAAAGTTAATAAAATGCATTCTCTTTTAATATTGTAGAACTAAAAACTTTTAAGATATCGTCCCTAGCAACGGTGATTTTCATTTTAAACAATATAAATATTTAGTTTAAAAATCTGGTCTTTTCAGCTTTCTTTACTATTAATATTCTCTTACGATTACATTTTACTACATTAAAAAATTTCCAGCCGCTAACTAACTTCGCAATGATTAATATTCAATATAAATAATTTTGCAACAGGTCGTTACATTGAAATTACACTTTGTAATTTGAAACTCAGTATGCGTAGATAAAAAAGCATCTATTTGCACCACTGTTATGGAATTTCATTTGTTTAAGCAAAATTTTATAGCTCATTTAATAGCGAATATTTTGCTATTTTCATTGTTTCTTTAATAATAGAGGAATTGACTTTTTAAGTTTGAAATGTACTTACATTTGTTTAGAATTATGTCTTGTACAACTTTTACACGAAAAATTTTTCGATTAGAACAATAATTTTTAAACTACTGAAGAAAAAGTAAAAAAGAGCGTTTTCTTGACATTTTGCAATAAATAAACAGGTTACGATCCCGAAAATTTAAGGTCTTATTCTATACATCCTCAGCTATCATTTAATGAATAAAAATTGCCCTTGGAAAAAATGTTGAATCAAAACCCTAATTTGCCTGTACTATAGTATTCTCAGTATTACTTGATTGTCAAATGAATTTGTGCTTCACCGCGAGTATCTTTTTGCTCTGGAGTGTAAAGTGTTGCCCTGAGCGGTCAATAAAATTGTGAAAGTCTCCGATCACCTTTGTTTGCCTCTAACGGATCATTGTTGCCCATTGTTTATTATTTTATTATTCTTTATTCATTTTAATAGCATAGACTTTTAAAAACTGCTTAAAACAAAGCTGCCCTTTATTTACATAATAAGATTATATAAGAACGATATATTTATTATTAGTTCACTATCGATTATCTTTTTTATTTGTGCAGAATTACACAAAGTTTCGCAAGCAAGAGACTTTTATTGTCTCACTACAATACTGTTTTTTAATTAAACAGAGAATATTTGGACTTACGCTTATGATGAAAAATTGAAATTAAAATCCATTAAGTGTTGTTTAATATGTTAAAATTTAATATATATTTAAAAGCAGATATTATAATAATGTTTTTTAGTTAACATAAAACTATATTCCATTTTTAAAACCTTTAAATAACTCTATATCACTTTTCGCATGGCTTAATAACGTAGAACACGTTTGAATGCTATATTTACACACACACACACACACACACACACACACACACACACACACACACACACACATTAGGATTAAAGAGGATATCATAGAGCTTAGACAAGGCAGACTATGACAACAGTTAATAATATTATTATACAACAATACAGAGGCCAGAGTAATAATAATTAAGTACTAAAATTGAGAAACTATATTAAGAACTATATTACAAGTATTCTGTATTGGGATCTAAAAACTGAATTACTCATTGACCATTTTGAACAGAAAATTATGTAAATTGTTAGCCAAATCGTACTTTTACTTCAGATTTACTAAAAACGGGACTGTATAGTTGGTTTACTAAATATAGTTGTATTCTGGGTATCAATCATAAGAATTGCGACTAATATAAAAGCGTTTAGCAATTCATCTGTATCCATGTCTAACGGTTTAGAGTCATTTTAAACTGTACAAATATTACGAATCGTTATAGTAAAAACATTAAATACTCTATCAACTTATTAGATGAAAGAAAAAGTACAAAAAAGTTACTAATATAAGTGAGATTATAAGGGACCAATGTTACTGAAACATAAACACGATTTCTAATATTGGACAGTCGTTGCTAATAAAAAGAACATGAAAGAGATTTGAAAAATATGTATATCTTATTTTTACTATTCTTCTAATTATACAGATCATATATCAAAATTCGGTTTTGTGATAAAAATATTATGTTTTTGATTAGGTCTTTTATCAGTTTATAATATTTTGATTAGGTCTTGTATCCGTTAATAATCTAACATTTGTTTTAATAACTGTTGATACATTACGATTCACTCAAACTGTCAACAATGTACATACTATAAAAATATTAGATACATTTGAAAAATATTCTGAAAAAATAAAAAAAATGTAAGTTTTATGTAAGTATATTTTTATTAATATAACAAGGATGAAAAGTGTGTATATATATATATATATATATATATATATATATATATATATATATATATATATATATTAACTTATAATTTCTCATTAATTTCTTACTCATTTCTTAGAAACATAGTTTATACGTTCTTTGTCAATATACATCCCGGAAGAAATTTCCCTAATCAAGCCAAGCGCCAAGCATAACGAATTTCGTAATGTGAAGTAGCATCAAAGAGTGGATACTTCATTAGTTCTCTCTGGACAAGTATGAAATATTTTAATGTACAAAGCAAAATTTGGAATGTACAAGTCTTCGTTAAAACTGCTTCAGTTGTGCTAGTTTTTATTCGGCTCTTCTATATGATTTCGACATGCATACTGATTAAAATGGACTAATACGTATTAAAACAAATAAATTTAATATTGAAACTTATGAAAATGGAATATGCCATAAAAGCATAAAAGTACTAAAAAGGATTGAAAAATTTCAATAAAAATATATAGCAACGTATAAAAACGGATGATTAAGCATATCAAATGAATGTGGTGAAAGAAATAAGAAAAAAATTAGAACGTATTAAAAAAACTATTAAAATGAACTTTGTTTAAAAAGTACTGAAACGCACGAAATCGCTTTGAAACAGAGGCATTAAACGGTGAAAAGGTTTAAAATGGATTACAGTAAAAGCAGTATAACTTATCGAAACGTATTGAAGCGGAGATATTTAATTGTATCGAGACGTTTATGAATGTACTAAAACGTTCTTGTAAACGAATTAAAGAAAAGCACTGAAACGTAATAAAACGTATGAAAAATGTATTATATTAAAAACAGAATGTATTATATTAAAATATTGAAACGTATTGAAAATGATAAAAACGGAAGTAATGTATGAATAACGCTTGTGCGGTAGTCTATTGCAGTGCAGTAATCGGCTATTTTTCGTACATGTAGCGTAATGTACTATCTTGGCTCTACAATCCAAAAGGTCATTTGGTACTAATGAACGTCAATTTATACACAAACATGTTTTCCTCAGTTAAAAATATTGAATTATATGCCAATAAAACAGCGCATATAATAACTTTTATTTTATTGATTTGATTTGAAGAAAAATACTATAAAGATTGTTACGAAGCATACCTTAAATATGTTCCAGAGACTAAAATAAGTTAGAAGACATAGTCGTAAATATTTAGTATAATTAAAAATACAAACTGCAGGTATTGTTTAATAAAACTGATAAAAATATTTTTTTGACTTTTTTTAATTTCTAACTTTATTAACTCATATATTACAAAGTTATTTAGCTTAATACAAAGAGCTTATATATTAAACATAAAGTTTATAATTAGTATATACATAAATATTGTATGCCATCAGTATTTGTGAAATAGACATAATATAAATCACGTTTTAATTTTACATTGTATTATAAATTTTCCATTTGCATCACTGTAATATTTGATTCAGCTAAGAAACATTTAATGTTAAGAGGAGGAAAATGTGTGTTTTTTCCAATGATTTAATCATTTCACGTCTTTGTATATCATGCATTGTCATAACACGTGATTGAAGTCTTCAACAGCACTCTCGCAGTCGCAACTCGTATCATTTACTACTTTAATTTTAGCAAGAGATTATTTTAAACTAAGGCTATTGCGACATCCGTATACTCATACTATGAAATCTCTATTTAGTGATGGATTATTGTACCATAGTTTGCACCTTTGCTTGTGATACATTTTAAAATAATGTTTGCCTTTAGTTAAGACTTCGTTTAGTATTATTTTAATAGTTTCCTTCATAGCTAGTTTTGCGAATATTAACTTAAGTCCGAATATGAAATTTTCTTTATAGCAGACTGTAGCTCAGTTGTTTTTTTTTACTAAATTATCATCAAGTTCATTTCCATTAACCCCTATATATGCAGGTACGTAATATATTATGATGGCTCTATTGTCCTTACCATTACTATAAAACATCATATATTTCTTCTGTGCTTAGAATAAGTAGAAGTTAATATCAACGTCATTCTTTAGGTTTCTTAAAGCTTGTACCACGCTGAGCGAATCCGTACCGATATTTATGTTACAGTTTGTGTATTGAAAAGCAATATCCATAGCATCCTAGATTACAGTGCATTCGGTAATGTAGATAGAGGCTTTATTACTTATGCTTCATTTTAAAACTTGTAAACTTCGAAGTGCACCTAGAGTTGGCTGCTCCGCCAGCCGTGCCGCGATATTTTCGATAGAGCCTGAAAAGATCCATCCTAATGTAGTGTCTGCTGCGACTAATCGAGTAGACATAAAGCGCCTTAATCCGGGGAGGAGCAGTTGCTCCTAAACTGAGGTCTACGGATTGCGAGATATAAAACTGTAGATCAGCTAATTTTAGATCCTTAAACTGCCTCAAATTAATTTGTACCAACTTTCGAGAAGGGAGGTCAGACGCGAGTCGTGGGAAAACAAGTGCTTCTACATCGATATTAAATGTCGTATCTGTAGTAGATCGTAAAAGAAACTTGATTTCCTCCGCTCGGTTATCTGGATCTGCGCTGTAGCAAGGACGATAGAATATTCAAGTACGGGAATTTCGGTCATATGTATTGGGTGTAGAAATAAGTTTCCGTCGTTTTTTTATAAAGAAATAAGAATTTATTGTAAAAAAGGTACAAATAATGTCATTCAAAATATTGCGTATCACTTTCTACTACTTTTAACCATCTTTCGGACAGCAAGTGGATACCCCGTCTAAAAAATTGCTCGTCTTTTGAGGCTATCTACGAATCGACCCATTTCTCCGATTCCTCGTAAGAAGTGAACATCGACCGGAATAGGTGGTAGTCTGAAGGAGCAATGCCTGGTGAATACGACCGGTGGTGTAGGACGTCCGAATTCAGTGCTTCTAACGTTTTCCTTAATTTTGCAACATGTGGCCGAGCGTTGTCATGCTAAAAAGTGACTTTATCGTGCCTTTCGGCATATTGTGGACGTTTAATCTACAATGCTCGGCTCAATTACATCAGCTGTTGTTAGTAACGTTTCCCGGTGACGGTTTGATTGTGTTGGAGTAATTCGTAATAGATTACTCAAAGCTGATCCCACCAAATGCACAGCATTAGCTTGTTGCTATGAATGTTTGGCTTGACCATCGAAGTACATGCATTCCCGGGCTTACACCATGACTTCCTATGCTTTGAGTTATCGTACTGAATCCACTTTTCGTTGTCCGTCACGATTCGATATAGAAATCCTTTACGATTTTGCCTTTTGAGCAATTGCTCGCAAGCGAATAAGCGACACTCGACGTCTCTTAGCTTCAGTTCGCAAGGAACCCCATTTCCTTGCTTTTGGAACATACTCAGGGTTTTGAGACGTTGTGAAATAGCTTACTGAGTCACTCCTAACTCATCTGCAAGTTCTTCTTGCGTTTGGCACGGGTATTCCTCCAGTAAAACTTCCAATTCTGTGTCACTAGACACTTTTAGCCTTCCACTGCGTGTTTTGTCCTCCACGTCAAAATCAACAAATTTTTGAAACCACTCAAATTAACATCACCATATGTTTCTGCAGATTGCTTTAAATGAATGAAGTAAATTAACAATTCCCACAAATGACGCTTACTTTGCTCAAAACTTGATATCTTATCACGATGAAAACTAAATGATGTTAGCAAAAATTCAGTGGTGTTAAAAGATTATACTGTTTCCAGATATCAAAATATACTATACAACTTTTTAAAGCTGATAATTTCGATGTTATTTATCGGTGGCGCCATCTTTTCAAAGCGGCGGAATTTTATTTGTACACGTAATATGTTTATAATTGCCGATGGTCAGGGATCATCATCTTGTGCTTATTTTCCTTTCTACTGGTGTTTTAGAGGAGTGCTTTCCTATCGATATGAATGAGTGAATGATGTTTTTCTCGACAAACATTACAACAACCTGAGGGGCATTTGTTAAATTTATGGCGGCCAAGACAATTATAGCCGAGCCGCAGATGTCGAACGTCGGCATGACGTGCATAAGGCGTTTTTGCCATAAACTATGGGCATTTTCCGAGACAATATAATCCCGAATAGAGAGAACATTTGGGATTACTACTTTTGAATGATTGTCGCACACGGGCATAAAGTAATTTGCGCGACGTGTGGAACGATTTACGGTTGGCCAGATATATGTTTTTATCTATCTTTCCATTAGTTTTATTCTCAGAACTGTAGCTTATCATACTGAACGCATACGAGCGTTTCTCTAACAAGTTGAATAATTCGGTAAAAGTCGGAAAGCATGATAAATCAGTAGAATTGGGAATCGTATTTATGTTTGGAGCTCGATCTTTAGCAGCGAGCTCTGACTCCTATAATTTCCGCGATTCAGTATCTAGCCGCAAACTATTAATATGCACAAGTCAGATATCCCAGTATTTTACTGGCATTTTTAAGTTGGTAAGCACTCGGACTGTATGCAAAGACTAGTCAAAAAAACCTCATTTCGGTAGCTGACTCTATTCTTAAGCACGGGATATTAAGCAGCGCATTTAGATGATTTGAAACGGTAATACGAGGATTCAATATCGAGTCTTTAATGCCTACCAAGTAGAAACGTAATTTGCGCTGGTAGTCGCTACGTCCTCAATTAAGGACGTAGTAACACACGGTATGTTATGATCGAGTGATTGAAAAATATCGGAGAAACTCTCTCAACCTTCGTATCTACCCGAAAATTTCGGCAAGTCCAATTTCGAGAGTTTCGCTGGAGTGCACAGTGCTGCGTAACTTCATTCGACTTATTTGACGTTGTGACTTTCTCAAAATCTGTCGCAAAAGTCAAGAAATTATCGAGCATATCTTCATAGATAGCTTGCAGATTTGAAAGCACGCTATTCGTTATATAACTGTCCGCGTCAGCCCCGTCTACCGCAATGATTTCTATATGTGTTGCTCGTCCTTCGGACCAGATTTCACGGACAACCTCGATTCGCGACGAAATAATACTCGCATTCAACAAATCTCGAGATCTTTCATTTATGCGCGTATTCATTAATTGTATTTCTTCGAGACGAGCAGTCTGTAGGCTGATTAATTTTTTAAGCATTGTTGGCTGTATTGTTAAATCTAATAGTTTCCTGCTTTCAATTACCTTTTTCAGTGCATATTCGACCATAGGCTTAGAGTTCTGAGGGTAGCTAGTTGAAATATGAATAAATGTACCTGTAATGCGTTAAGAATTTTACAAATTTGAATACTTTAATCGATAATCCGATTTTAGCCAATACTTTTAAAAATCGTTCTATGAACATCATTGAAGACATTGCTGACATCCAGAAAGACTATTAGTGTATGTTTACCTTTATTCAGCATATTCTCAATATCCAATTTAAAAATTTTTAAGGCTATCTGCGCACATCTGGCCTTTTCGAAAGACTGATTGGGTCAGAGGTAATAAATATTGATTTTCTACCTACCATTGAATTCTGTATGATAACATTAATTAAAAAATTTACAAACAGAAGGAGTTAATGCAAGGGGCCTAAAATATTTACTGTTCGGTTTTTCCACAAAATGTATGTATGTACCAAGCCAGTTGTTCGATAAATATAATTCAGTTAAAATATCTAAAAGTAGAAGTTGAAATTTTATTTGTAGTTTATGTAATATTTCATAACCTATAACATTTACACCCGGTACCGATTTGTCTCCCCTAGATTTTAAAGGTGTATTAAATACAGTGAAATTAAATGAATCGTCAAAATACAATTATTCTGCGCTTTTGGAAATATTGCAGCATCGGATTGAACCCACTTGGGACACATGTTATTAAGGGAGTGTTCAATTTCATTATGTTTTACTAAATATTCGTTTCGACTATAATGATGAGTTTTGACCCATGCATTCTTACATATTTTAGCTTTATCCCAGATGTATCTTAGATTTACATGTAAATTCAGGGATTCGACAAATGTTTGATAAGACTCCTTTTTCTTAAAGACTTTTCTAGCCAATGATCTAATTCTATGATATTCTATTCGATCGTTATTATAGCCTGTAAATGACCATATTTTACATGCTCGATATTATTTTTATTTAATACTATTTCTTACTTTATTCACATTTACTGTATATTCTTCAATAATAATTTGTTTAAGTTTTGCAAATATTCCCTACCTGATAATGTAAACATTTTTTCAAATCTATATACCTAATTTTTTTATTTATTTTATTTTAATATAACTTGGTCTGTTTATGAGCAGAGTTCATGTCAGAAGTAAAAAACTCATTATTTATGAAATGGCAAATAATTCAATGCCTCTAACTTCTAAGCTAAGAACAGCTTATTTACTTTTAAAATATATCATACACTTAATAATATTTGATTAATAATTTTATTTTATTAATAATAATAAGTATTACTTATTTCAATGAAATTGTCAATCCAATTAATAAATATTTTTATTGGTCTTACAGTTTTTATACAATAATATACTTCACTAATAGAATAACATCTAGACTGTTCTTTTTATAATCACCCCGTAGTATCTGAAATGGAAATTATGACTGAAAAATATAATAAAATTTAAATTATATTAAAAAATACAAATACAAATAAAATAATCTAAATTCTATGTTAGTAAAGGACAACGCTACTGTCCTCACCAACTTACATTTAAATTTGTCTTTAATATCCGACGTTTTAAATCGGTCCGGTTCATCTTGAAGGACAAATATAACGACTTTCGTTTTTTTAGTTTAGTTTTTTTAGTTTTGTTAGCAGTAGTTTTAGTTTAATTTCATTAAGTTTTTTTAGTAGTAAATGATGATTATAAACAAGAACAGTATGACTATCATTATATTAGTATAGTATATTATTATATAAAAACTGCAAAACGGAGAAAAATGTTTATTAATTTAAAAACAAATGAATATTGATATTAATATTATAATATTTTTACTATATATTTTTGATCCACTCATTGATTTCAATTGCACGAATTAGTATCGTTTCTCACACTGTTCGAATCCTAAAAAAAGCATGCATTCAATTGAAAACCTTTTTTTTCGAAATTATCAAAGCAACGATTTGTTCTTGCTGATAATTTGAATTGGTTAGTGCAAATTCTATAGTAGCTTATATATACATGAATGTATTCACACATACTGAATGCCCGTTCGTGAGCTAACGAATGAACCAAGGACTAACGTGATGTAGGGGAGAGTAATCCCCTCTAGCCTTCTTTTACCCTCTTCTTTTCGATTACTATTTATTACATTATCCTTTTGTGTAAGCACGCAAGTTCGCACGTGCGGGTATAAATAAGGGAAATACTCTTATCCAAATAAATAGTGAAGTGATCTGCGAACATTTTAACAGTCAACGAATCTGAAGACTAATCTTCTCAAATACAAGTGGACTGTATTGTACATATGAAACCTTGATATATTGAATTTTTTTGACCCTATTCAATAGAAGAACACCTGCAAATTTATAGAACACGTGCGCTAACAGAGGCAGTAGAACTATAAGTATTACAATTAATATATCTACAGAAGACTTGGCATAACAGCCATTTATAATAATGTTAAAATCATACATAATTACATTAATAAATTCTATATTAATATATATTACATCAATATACAAAAGTTTGGTCCCTGATGAGGAGCCGTAGTGAGTTCGAAAGGTTGAACAACAGCAGCAGAAACTTGAATCAAGTAAAGGTGGTGGATACAGTCAGTTTGTACTTTACTAATAAAATTTTTTTTCAGTTAATAAAAATTTTTATTTCAGATTAGTTTACAGAGGTGATTTTAAACAAGGACTATCTGACTGTCATTAAAATTTTTAATTCATTATATATTGATACGTATTAATATTAATATAAATATATATTAATATATGATAATAAGTATGCAATTTTATTTTCTCCTACGTATATATATATATATGTGTGTGTGTGTGTGTGCGTGCGTGCGTGTGTGTGTGAAATATAATTATTTCGATCTAGTTTGAGCTAATAAAAAACTCAGAGTATTTTATTTGACAACGTTTCGTCAACAGGTATCGTCAACCTCTTCAGGTGCTTTCATAAAAAAATAATATACAAATAATTATATATCAAAATTATATAACAGTTAAAAATACCGTACAATAAATAAATCAACACTTACAATTAAATTCACAAGCAAACGCTAAGACGTTCTAAGTCAAATTGATGAAAATTTTAATATTGACAATGTCAAAGTTGATAAGTCAATAACAATCACATAAACGTAACAAATCAAGAAGAAAGTATAAAATTTTGTCAGAATATATTGTAAAATTATAAGGATGAGATTATGTCTTAGTATATTTTGCTAAGGAATAGCGTGTCTTTCTTTTATTAACAGTGTGGTTGATATTACGTTTTATAAAAAGCATTTAAAAAAAGTGCATTTTTTTAAATTATTTTTAATATTTAATATATTCACATTATTCCAATTAAAAGTGTGTGAATAATCTTTACAATGCACATTAATAACAACTTCAGCATTGTTATCATATATTTCTTATGTTCGTTAATACGATCTTTTAACTTTCACTTAGTTTCCCCTATATATATTGCATCACAATTTTTACAATGAATTTTATATACTACTCCAGTTTTTTCTAATTTTTTTGTTTTGTCTTTTCCTAATTTTATAATAGTATTGAATTTATTATTAATAATTGGCACTGTTAAAATATTAAGTTTTTTCAATTTTTTAGAACTAGTTTTAAAAGAGGGGTTAATAAAAGGTAACGGTTAATAATTAAACGAGATCGATTATTGTTTTGATTATAAACCATATTAGAATTATTATTATTTTTTTTTACTATGTCTATATCTAATATAGTTTATTCTATGTTTTAAATATTTATTGTAAAATTGAGGAAAGTAACCATTTTTTTGTAAAATATTTTTTACTATCTCAATGTTTTTATTATGAAAACTGTTGTGTAATATTAATAAAGCTCTGTCAATCAAATTAAAAATAATGTTTCTTTTTTGTTGAATGGAATGATTAGAAGTAAATTATAAAATTCTATTCGAAGAAGTCGGTTTTTGGTACCAATCAGTAATAAGGTATTCATTTTTTCTAATAATAGTAATATCTAGAAAATTGATGTTTTTGTTATTTTCAATTTCATGTGTGAATTTTAAATTTTTATCATAATTATTGAAAATATTGCATACTATAGTCATAATCTCTTCCTTAAACAGATTAGTGTATCATCAACATATCTAAAATATATTAAAGGTAAATTAATCAGACTGTCATTATAATTTTTAATTTTTATTATTTTTGTGCATTTATGTATTAATGCTAATGTAGACATGCATTGATATTGTTACGTATTGTTTTCAACTGATTTGATTAGACTGTAAGATCAATGAAAAAATATTTAATAATTTGTATATAAGCAGTCGACAAAAGTACAATTAAAGTATATTAAAGGTACACAATTGTGATCATTTTTAAAAATTTTAAGGCATACTGTTTCTAAATCATCCATCACCAAATTAGCAAACGATGGAGAAATTAGAGAACCCATAGGTGATCCAAAAATTTGTTTATAAATTTTATTATTAAAACTAAAAAAAGTATTGTCAAAAAGAAATTTGGTGTAAGTTATAATATCATTGAATGGTATTTGATACCGACTATGAATTACATGGGCTCTTTTTTCTAGTCCCTGCATTACTAAAGAGCATGATATGTTAGTAAAAAGAGAACATACATGTAAGGATAATAATATATAATCAGATGGTATAATAATATTCTTAATTTTTTCTATGAATTCAAAACTATTGTTAATATGTGATACTAGTTTCTTTATTGAACTTAGTATTTTTTCATGATATCTCAGGGGTAATGAGTGTCTACATATAAAAGTATATATATTTTAAAAGAACCTATTGACAGTTGTTTTACAATATGCGTGGTATTGAAAATTGCTCGCTAACGTATTTATTTGAATTATATCATAGATGGTTCATGCGGCGGCGAAGTCATTCATCGAACTCTTCGGATCAAAAGTCTCATAAATTTGCGGGACCCGCTCGATATAGGCTTCCCGGCAATGTCGAGCTGTATGGTGCCAAGCTCGGTCACCCGGACTAACAAATGCTCGTATAGAACCACTACCAGCTGTCTATACCATGATTATTATATAATATTAAATAGATACATAATCACGCATTATTCTATACCCCTCTCGGGATGTTTCTCACTCGCAAACACTCTTAACAAGTTGGGAGCTTCTATCGGCTAAGCCTCCCACCTAATATCTGTCGGTTATATCGAAATCGAGTAAACGCTTCACCTAATATTTACAATTTCGCACCTCTTCACATTAGTAGGAATACCCAATCACATGTCTCAACGTTTCATGTACCGTGTGGTACTGTTCGCAGCAAACATAGAATACATAAAAAACACATATTGAACCGTTACAATGGGATTTAGGTGGTCGAATTGCAGATTTTATAGCATTGAATAAAACGTTTCATAAAAAATGGGCAGGACTATTTACAGTACAGATAATGGGTCTTAATGAAATATCTATCTTATGTATTTTAGGTAAACCATAGCATTCTGTTAATAAACAGTTGGTTCGAGTAAATTGATTTTTATGATATTGTTTTGGTAACATTTTATTATTATGAGGTTGTCAAATATCTCTCTTTCGCTTTTTTTCTCTTCATTCAGTGCTTTATAGAAAGCGTTACAGTGGTCGGATTTACTTAAAATATGCACCATTTTGTCCGATAATCTATTTCCATCTCGACGGCAATTTCATAATACCCCTCTCGTAGAAACCCCTCTCCTGATTTGCGAAGAACTCGGACAGCCACTTTTTACAAGCCTCTTTTGAGTCCAACTTTACACCACCAAAGGCGTTCGACATGGACAGAAACAGGTGGTAATCACTTGGCGCTATGTCCAGGCTATAGGTGGATGCGATAAAACCTCCCATCCGAACTCCCGTAGCTTCTGACGAGTCATCAACGAAGTATATGGTCTGGCGTTGTCCTGGCAGAAATCTCACGGAATGTTTCTCTAGTGAATTTGCCTTTGACGAAGGAAAACTTTAAAATAGTGTAAATTTCGGCGTTAGTGAACTCCATGTTTACACGTCTATAACATATGAACGCAATTTCGAATGATGTATAGTATTGCCAGATACGAGCTCTTTAGCGCTTTGTACAAAGCCGCGAAATTCATAAGACAAAAAGGCGGACGGGAGATATTTGACAACCTAATATTTAGCTCTTTTAAAATATTATAAACTTTATACTGTAAGCATTTTAATGGATTTCTATTTACTGTGACATATGTATTATTATCTTTCAGTAAATTCTCCATTTTTTAAATATATTGGTCTTTTTCTAAGTAAACTGTTAAATTGTTTTTATCAGCTTTAGTACAGAAAATATTTTTTTGATTTTGAAAAAATATTTATGTATTTTTTAATTTTTTATTTACTATTCTATCACTTAAAGGTATAATTTTTCTTATATTATTCTTAATATTTGTATTAATCTCTAACATGTTCAATTTTTGTTCTGTATTTTTTATTGTAAGCAATATATCTATTGTTTATTGGAAATGGAACATTGAATTTTTTACCTAATGAAACAATATCTAAAACGTAGTCAGGAATTGGAATAGATGTACAATTTTTTATCCAATTTTTTTATTCAAAACTAATAATAGAATTAGGTTGAAATAATTTATTAAATTTATTTTCCAACCTATTAATTTTTTCTTATAAACACTGCTAATTCTTATATTTGTAGTAATAATAAATTCTTTTAATTTTTTATAATCTATATTTAACTTATAAATTGTATTTTTCAAAATCATCAAAATTTTATTTACGAATTTTTAATGATAATGTATATCACTTATTTCTAATCACTCCATTCAACCAAAAAGAAACATTATTTTTAATTTGATTGACAGAGCTTTATTAGTATCACACAACAGTTTTCATAATAAAAACATTGACAAAGTAAAAAATATTTTTCAAAAAAATGGTTACCTTCTTCTATTTCACAATAAACATTTAAAACATGGAATAAATTATATTAAATATTTTTTTTTTTTTTGAGGAGGAGAAAAATCCTTTATGGATCCCGGCGACCGGTCCCCGGGTATTTAGGACTCACCTGTGAGGGCATACTCACTAAAAAACTACCTCCTCAGTACATTCCCCTCGACTGCTTCCCACAGCACTGAAAAGAGCTGCGAGTCGGGGTCGGCAGGCGTGCACCGAGGAGACCTCCTCACGATGGCGTAAATACAGCCCAGGAACCGTCTATGAGGACATTACTTCTGGGCTGCGCCATCCTATTCGTCCTTGCGGGCTTACACGCCTTTTTCGATCCTTCGTATGTGGTCCAGGATGGCCTTGCAAAAATTGCAAATCCTGGACCACTTCTCCGGGCTCTCCAGCATCAGCCGGACGATATTTTTAGGCCCACATGGCCGTACATCTCTCCAGAGGCACTCCCTTTCGAGGCGAAACACCTCGCACTGAAAAAACTTGTGAAGCGCATCGTCTCGGCGAGCGCGGCAGAAGGCACAGCTCGGATCCGGTACTTTCCCAATCTTGTGAAGATAGTATCGAAACCGACCGTGCCCCGATAAGAGCTGCGTGAGGTGGTAATTAACCACTCCGTGCGACCTCTGGAACCATGGCTTTAACTGACTGATCAGTCGAGCCATCCATCGGCCGTGCGGATCCCTCTCCCAGCGCTTCTGCCATTCGGTCATCGTGGTAGCTCTCGCTCATGCAGCTGCCTCTATTCTGCCGAGAATATTTTTATCCTGGTGAACAACTTTCTTTTCTTGTGCTTGAAGATCAATGGGAACTTTTTTTATTTGGTCCCAGAAGGTCAGCTTGGAATTAAGCGTCACCCTCAGGTACCTTATGGCTGCTTTGATACTCACCGTCGTGTCTCCAACCTGCATAAGGCGTATCTTTGGGATACGTTTCTTCGTCAGGAGCACAATCTATATTATACATCGCCACAGTAAAAATAATAATAATAATCCTAATATGGTTTATAATAAAAAACAATAATCGATCTCGTTTAACTATTAACCGTTACCTTTTATTAACGCCTTTTTTAAAACTTGTTCTAACAAATTGAAAAAACTTTATATTTTAGCAGTGCCAATTATTAATAATAAATTCAATACTATCATAAAATTAGGAAAAGACAAAGCAAAAAAATTAGAAAAAGCTAGAGTAATATATAAAATTAATTGTAAAAATTGTGATGCAATATATCTAGGTGAAACTAAGTGAAAGTTAATAGATCGTATTAAGGAACATAAGAAATATTTGAAGTTGAAAGACCTAATCTCATTTTTATACGTTCACAATATATTCTGACAAAATTTTATAATTTCTTCTTGATTTGTTAGGTTTATGTGATCGTTATTGACTTATCAATAGATCGTCTTAGCGTTTGCTTGTAAATTTAATTGTAAGTATTGATTTATTTATTGTACGGTATTTTTCACTGTTATATAATTTTGATATATAATTTTTTGTATATTATTTTTTTATGAAAACACCTGAAGATGTCGACAAAACTTGTCGACGAAACGTTGTAAAATAAAACATTCTGAGTTTTTTATTAGCCCAAAATTGATCGAAATAATTTTATATATATATATATATATATATATATATATATATATATATATATTGTAATGAGGTGCTTATTTACTAAATTTCCGGTAACAGCAAACGTTAACAGATGTGTAAAGAGCCCTAAACGGATTAATTGTTTTAAAAACAATTTCTGTAGATCGTAGGTTCTTTACTATTATTTTTCCTTGGACTTACCTTTTATCCTGGAATTTATTTATTTTTAATGTATATTAATAATAAATTATATTAAGTGAGGGGGATAAGGTGAATTCCATATAAAAGAGGCATACTTTCAATAACCTTTTCGCACGACACAGATACAGCCGGATTACCCAGTCAATTTGCATATAATAATGTGCCATCTGAACAATATTTCCTAAATTTTCATTGAAAAATATTAAAAAGTTGTTTTGCGGTATACACAGAATCATCGGAATTGCGAAAACCAAATTGCATTCTTCAAAATAGATATTTCCTCGGGTATCATTGTCGAGTTTTTTTTTAATTTATAATTTTTGGTAGCCCTAAGAAGCCAAAAATCTGATTTTTGCTATAAAAAATCGGGTTATTTGTCACTGTAAAATTAAGAATTAATAAAAATAATCAAAAAATTCGACAGCGTTACCTAATGAATTGTGTAAAGATGTACTATGAAAAATTTTAAACCGATCGGTTCAGTAGATTTTGTGTGAGGATGTACACCGATTTCAAAAGGGCAGTTTTCAGGAAACGGCTTCAAAATTTTGTAAACTAAAAAATTCACAATAAAACTTTATAAGTCTTTCTGGTTCATATAGAATCATTAATACCAAGTCCATATAGCAAAACGCTTTCATCTATATAATCTAAAGCATATTATTTTATTTGTCTACGTAAATCTCTCTCTTCTTTACTGTCGTGTGACGCTTGTTCCTGTGCTCTATTTATTCGCAACTGATCAATTTATCGCGCCCATTTGTGGAAACTTGACCCTGTACTGATTTGCATCTTTTTCATAATGGCTAATAGAGCAAAAGAATCTTCATTGACAGTACATGCAGCTACATTAGCTGCAATTTCAACAATTGTAGAGGTGTCACTCACAGACTTTAGAGAGATTTTCCAGATTACGTGATTGAGACTCTCATTATTATTTTGCATGAAACCTCCAAGACATCGCTGCAAGTGTTCGTCTTTACTCAAGTCCTCATAAATGGGTCTAATAGGTCTAAGAACTTCAGTAGGAAGTGTTGTATAGCTGTGTTTGAAAGAGTTTAGAGCATTTGAAGGTGCAGCTTTCTGCCATTCGCACCATGAGTCTACGCCACTTAGGCATTTGTTGTGCTGTCGGTTTTCGTCGGTAGAGCTGTAGTTATAATAAGTAGCCCAAATTGCATTTTCATCTTATCAATTGAATCGTGATTACGTCGAATGGCTAGGCCATAGTAAACCGTCAATTTATCTATCATTTTAGCACTAAGCTTCCCTTTGCCAGAAAGGCTTTTTCTTTTTACGACTTTTCCTGTCTTGGTTTTTGTATTAACTACACGTTTTTTACTAATTCACGCAGATGTGCCCGCATTCTCTTTTGTACATGCTCAATGCACTCTTTTTTATTTATGGTAAAAGATTCACTGTAAGGTTTTGCATTAACAACGACACCGAATTACTAATATGTAAAGATCATACTTGGAGCAACGAATGTTCAAATACTCATAACTTTGTAAATTTTCCTCCGATCAACTTGAAATTTCGACAAAATATTCTTGAGATATAAAGCATTCATTTTGTTTTGGTCAAAAATGACCAAAAATTTTAAATACCTCCCCCCCTCTTAATAGATTATGTAACATGTATAGGTTATCTTACTATATATATGTTAGTGAGAGAGAAAAATTTATAAGTATAACAGAGAGATAAAGCAAGAAGAACTACTACCGAAAGCTATTTGCGCGCTTGTTGTTCTTATGACTACTATTCTATATTAATATCTCTCTATCTCTATCACACAATAATTCGCTAAACTAAATATCCACAATATTAAGGTTGTTATGCAAATCGCGCTATATTGAATAAAACTAATAAAAAATTATTGTTCTGTAAATAAATAAATATTAAGAAGATCTGCCAACCTTATAAAACAATGCCGAAAATTTTCTACCCAACGACGAACAAGAAACTTGTTCTTTCAACGAAAAAACAGTATGATAAAATGGAAAATTTTGAATAATAAATACATCTATGCACAGACTGCAATTTAAACTTAGAAGACTAGAAACTCAGGTTCAAAATTATAATATCAAAATAGCTATCATATACGACCGAAATATATGCTGCTGCAAGTGCAAACAAATCGGACATGACCGTTTTAAGTGCATAAAGCAACAAAATATTTTCTGTTCATATTGTGGCCGTCAGATTTGTACTCGTGATTTGTAAGTGGCATCCGTCAGGAAACGCTCCGCAGACCAGGCTTACACCGAATCCAGTTCGGCCAATCAACAATTAAAAATAGAAAAAGATAATCAACATTTTGGGAAAGTGATGAGTGGGGATCATGAAGTAACAGCACTTCTAGACACTGATTCTGTGAGTTCTTACATAAGTGAACAATTTAGTGAAATCTATATGAAATTCGGATGGCATAGTAAGTCAAGTAATCGGATTACAGTTCTGGTAAACAGTTCGGAAATCAAACTTGGAAAAAATGTATACGGACCGATATACGTACAATGGATCTGATTCCAACACAAGTTCGAAGTGATGAACGGATTGAGCCATCCTATGTTTTTAGGTATGGATGGTCTTAAAAAACTGAAGATCCGTATAACATTAAATAACCGTGAAATCACCAAAAATCAAGGAAACAAGTACACCAAGTATGTATCATTGAAGTGCCCTGCAGACTTCAAAATTTAAATGCGACCGAACAACAAGAACTAGAAGTATTTTTAAAAACAGAAGGGGATACATTCGATTATATTAAGGACCCTACTCCTTTCCTACAACACGAACTCGTCTTAGAGAAAAAGGCTCCAATTACAAAGAAATACCGACCGAGAAACCCAGCTATGCAAGAAATTGTTAATCAAGAACTAGCGGAAAACGTTATTAGTCATCCAGCAGTGCGTAGAGTTCATCATTCGTTATCGTAAAAATGAAATACGGTTAAGCTTGATTCTGCGTTAATTTAAAAATAGTGAACAAGGTAATCAAGAAACATGCTTATCCATTACATAAATTAATGCTACCCTCGATAAATTAAGAGAAACACGTTATCTGTCAACATTAGATTTAAAAAACGGCTCCTGGCAAGTCGCTTTAATGCCTGAAACTTGCTCTTTCACTGCCTTTTCAGTGGCAGTAAAAGGTCTTTTTGAATTCGACGTAATGTCATTTGGTCTGCACTCAGACCCGGCTACGTTACAAAGACTTCTGGATAGAGTGATTGCACCAGATATTGTTCATTATGCAGTTGCATATCTAGCCGACATTGTTATAGTCTTATCTACGTTCGAGGATTATCTGGAAAAATTGCAAGAAGTTTTCCACCGCTTGAAAGTTGCAAAATTGAAACCAAATCTAGATAAGTGCCCTTACAAACCTAAAATATTTAGGTCATATAGTAGAGAAAAACGGTCTACAAACCGAACCAGAAAATATGGCTGTTGTTCTTAAGTGAGCGTCACACGACATATGACGGAGATACAACGATTCATGGGTCTGATATCTTGGTACAGACGATGTTTAAAAGATATTTCTAACGTTGCCGTACCGTTACACCGTCTCACTAGGAAAAAAGCAAAGTGGATATGGCGAGAAGCAGAGCAAAATGCATTTGACAAAAAAAACAGCTGCTCACAAACGCACCCGTCATTTTTTGTTCAGTGAAACCGCCCGTTTATCTTGCAAACGGATGGCATTAAAGAAGGATTGGGAGCACTACTGACACAAGCATATGAAGACAATGAAAAGGTCATTGCTTTTGCCAGCCAAACGCTCACCCCAGCTGAAAAAAATTATTCCGCCACTGAACTAGAATGCCTAGCAATTAAATGGGGTGTACAGAAATTCCATGACTATCTTAAAGGATATCACTTTATCGTCATAACAGACCATCAATCGTGAAAATGGCGTAATAATATGTAAAAGGTATGAAAAATCGTAAAAAAATGTGGAGACCGATCCTGAAAACTATCCAGATTTTTGTATAAAACATGGACGATTATACAAGCTAATGAAATTATGAAAAATGACAGAAATTTAAAATACAGAAATAAGCACCAGCTGGTAAACTACATGCAATACTAGTAGAATAGCCATAGGAAATAATATCCGTAGATCTCATCGCACCTTTTCCTATATCAACAAAATTACACACCTGATTGTTAGTAATGCAAGACAAATGTACCAAGATTATAGGATTAAAACCAATCCAAAATGCAACAGCCGAAGCAATGTCTAACGCTGTAAAACAACAAATCACATGACGTTTTGGCTGTCCGAAAATGATTCTCTCTGACAATTTATCTCCAAAGAAAACACGAATATGATGCAAAAGGCCGATATACAGCATAGAAGAACATCATCGTATAAACCGCAGTGTAATCCCGTAGGACGAGCAAACAAAGTAATAAAAACTATGATTTCTCAATATTTAGTGAAAAATCATAAAACGTGGGCTAACTATTTGAACGAATTAAAATTTGCATATAATACTGCCTCATCCAAAACAACGAGTTTTACACCACCATACTTAAATTCTGGACGAGAATTTAGAGCAACCAGATCTCTTTTTCAATTATGAGGACAAAATACTAACATTTCCGCCAAAAGCCATATAGACAAGTTACAAGAAACGATAAAACTAGTTCGAAGCCAATTGGCGAAAAGCTACCAAAAACAATACTACGATCTGAAACACTGAAAATGGAGCCTCGAAATCGGTGATCAAGTATACAAATGCTCTTACGAATTATCCGATAAAATTAGAGTATTTAACGCAGAACTAGCTTCAAAGAATGTGGGTCCTTTTATTATCTGCAAGAAGATATTTCCAGTCATCTTCGATATAAAAGATAATAAAGGAAAAATTAGTAAACATATCCATATTAAAGATTTAAGAAAAAGATATAATAATCAAGATAACATACCACCTTGAATTGACTATATAAGGGCCGACTCGAGGCCCATAGGTTCAGTCAATATGCAACACCGGGAAGAACAAAAGCTCTACCAGAGGTACCTAGATGTCAGCATTACCATCGAGTGTAATGGGTTTTCAAATCCTGCCTTAATTAACACGGGTTCGCTGATGATAACTGCCTTAGCCGAAATTGGCAGAATTCTCAAAAGACGAGGAGCTTGTCGTGTATATAGAGAAAGGGTATGTCATCTCAACCGGTATCCATTATATACAGCTGATCCTGTGAGCACCATATCCATATATACCATCGAGGTGGAGCAACCCGTGGATTTCATCTTCGGAATGTCAGAAATATATAAAATAGGATATCGGATCTCTTGCAAATAAGAAGTCCAGCAACCCAAAATGATAGGAGAGAAAGTCGAAGACTCCAGTAGAGGGTACAAAGAAGAATCATTGGAATGCTAGAAGCTGAACGAATATTCATCGCCACCGAATTCGAACACCTGAGCACCGACAGCGAATAAATCTGTAAGAACGAAAAGAAAAATTAGAATATATAATATCAAGGAAATATTAAAATAGTATAAATTAGAGTGGCCATTATTAAGTTGAATATTTAACGAGAAAAACAATTAAATTCCAATATACACTATAATTTATCTTATAAATTATGAGTCAACAATTTTTTTTTATACTAATGTAGAATCGAGATATTACCAATACAAAATAAATAAAATTGCTAATAAAGTAAACATATTTATAATTAGCCGAATAAATGTAATATTATACGGTAAACATAATCCGTGTGTATGCGTAATGTATGCGTATAAAATATATACTCGTAATGATTATAAGAAAACCACCGTCAAACTCAATATCATACGTACCTAAGTCAATGCCCTCCTAGAAAAATAAATAAATTAATCCCAAGAAGGTTAAATAAAGTCCGTGAAACTACTTCCAGAAATATATCTAATTAGTACGTTGTAAAGCTGTGAAAGTGATAAGGTGTATAATACTTAAAGTCTTAAGCACCACCACCAAATCGGCACCACCACCGCCACTGCTGCCTCTCTTTCGTGACCGAGTGTTCCGGGTTATGCCATCGGTTTTCACTCTGGAATATAAGATTCACGATGTAAAAAACACAGGAGACGCGCGGCCCTGGCAAACCTTTATTTATGACGCAGAGACAATGTTGTTTTTCCGCCTGAGTGCCATGCTTCATCGTGAGCGAATCGGGAACCGGCGTTTCCACATGCACATGTACCTTTCATGGGAGAAGTATGCTGAATGATGTGCTATGAGAAGAAGAAATAGGTGCCTTCTCGCTAAACTCTTTATATATAATAAATACATCACAAAAAACGTAATACACATACATAACACAAACACTCACCGTGCTCTCGGAAAAAAGAGGGAGATTGCGATTCACGCAAGCTGCACATAACTGCAACATAATAGTCTGACTACAGGTTAATATTTTCCATATTAACTCTACGACCTTGTGGTAAGAATTGTTGAAATACTACCCCATGATAATCAAAGAATACAGTAAGTAAAATCTAGGCATTTGATCGAACTTGACGTGCTTTCTTGGTCATGGTGATTCATAATGCTTCAATTGGAATGCTTCAATGCTTCATCAACTGTTATGACCCTTTTGAATTAATATGAATCAAAATTTAATAATTTCGGAACAAATTTTGTTGACAGATGTCTCATGTCCAAAACCTCCGTTAACATTGGCACCAATCAAACAAGATATCGATATCATCAAAAACTTTTCTTACTGTGTTTCGACGATTTTCCAATAATATCTTCTTAATTTTTTCATCAATTGTTGACGTGTTGTGTCATTCACAGCTAGGTTTATCATTTGGTGTCTTCTCAACATTCATTATGAATGTACGCCTTCTAACCACTGTTTTGACTTAGACTAGACTCACCGTAAGCCACTGTCTAGATTTCAAGTGTTTTGGAATACTTTCTTCCGTTTTATACACAAATTTAATGCAAATTCTTTAATTTACTTTTTTAATAGCGGATGATCGCCGAACAGGAAAGAAACTTCTAACATTTATGCTTCTCGTAAAGAAACTAAAAATGATACATAACCGAAGTTATGAACATATGCTCAAAATAAGTGTACCAATATAAAATAAAAGAAATCAAAGATCGAACATAGACAGTGTACAAAATTTGAAAATTCACCTTAGTCTTTTGATCACACCTCGAATATTTAACCGCTATCGTTGCAATATTAGAATTATGGATTAAAATGAATTAGAATCATGGAGGGTTTGCGTAAAAGTCTTTTGAAAAATCAATGAACATCAGTAAAGTAAACAATATCAATATGAATACGGATCTATTATAGCAAATAGAACAGTTTGAGTACTGTGACCTTTTCTGAAACCAGTTTTTCTATTAGGTAAGTAGTAAATATTAGGTAAGTAGTAGTAAGTAACTAGTGGATCAATATGGTTAATATATTTTAATAAATGTTCATATACAATACATTCCAGAAACTTCGATATTTCAGACATTCTTATAATATATCTTGTATCTGCAATTGCAGAGACTTTTATTTCTTAAGTACAAAGTTTAATCATTGCAGTACAAATATCATTGAAACCAGTAGAATCGATAGATGGTTTACTTTACGTAGTTGAATAGAAAAGTAACATATTCGGTAGAAAAATATGACTATCTATTTGCTGCTAAGCATAAATGTAATCTTAAATTCTTTGTTTTTTCTTTAAAAACAAAACTTATACTATTTCGAGTAAAATAGTTAAAGTAAAGTATTTAATTAATTTTCATTTGTGTATGAATGTCCATATAGTAATGAGATTTTTGGTTCCAGTATAAATTAAAACAAATAAGAAAAATGAAAAAAATTTTTTTTTAATTTATTAGAATTAAAAGTTGTACTTAAAACTAATACCGGTAACCGGAGTTACAAAAGAACCTGCTGATACCCTTATGAATAATTGTATTGAACATGGTATGCTAAATGATCTTTATAATGGATAATTCTGCTGAGTTCTAGCCCAACGTTATGAAAACTTCATTTTGATAAAACGATGAAAAATAAATCTTACGGTTATATCATCTACATGTTCAGAATCGAATGCAAGATTAGACAGAGCGTACAATACAGCTAAAGGGCAATTGAAAATTTTTATGCATGAATATTCTGAGTGATGAACGCGAGCATGTTAAGTAGCTTCAATTTATCTATTATGCTTAATTTCATTAGTTTGATATTTTCTGCTTGTAGTTATCAATCGTCATGAAATGCTCGAGTAAATGATTATCCTTAATAGTATTATATATATTAGAATTAAAAATTGTACTTACGTCGACTGTTTTAAATTAAATTAATAAATATTTTTATTGGTCTTAGAGTCTTTATAATATAATATATTATCTAAAATAACGACAGTCAGACTGTCCTTATTTGTATTCACTGTCGAAGAATCTGAAATAAAGCTGATTACTACAATAAATTATATTAAAAATCGACAATTAAAACTCCACATAAAATTACTAATAAAATGAAAATATAATAATAAAAATAATATTCGATGTTACTAAAGGACAATCTGACTGCCCCACCACCTTAAATTTATATTCACCTTTGGTGTCTGACGTTTCGAACCGCTACGGTTTATCCTCAGAAACTAAACTAAATTGAAAAACCAAATATGCTACTTTATATACCCGATCCCCACTCCAAATTTATTGGTATAACATGTATAGGACCCCCACCTTCTTAAGTTAAATGCGAAATAGAAGTTTTATATTAATACGGAATGGTTAGAATTGTCCACTTTACTTGACTCCACGATCAAATTTACATTACTGGAATTCTTAAAAATATTAATATTTTCAAGAATTTTTCCTTTATATTTATTTTGAATGCCTTGTTCTAAAATATGTACATTTACAAAATCGAAAGAATGTAACAAGTTTAAACTATATTCTTTTAGCCTGGATGTACCATTCATACTTCGTAAGCTATACTGATTATTCATATATTCTTTGTTTTAGGAATCTTTCCGTTTATCCAATATAATATTTGTCACAATATTTACAATTTATTTTGCATACCACTCCTGTTTTCAAACATTTATTATCGTTATCTTTACAATTATTAAATATCTTACTTATATTATTATTGCTTCTAAAGTAAATTTTAATTTACTTTTATTTTTTTTATTATTATTTACTTTTATTAATTTTATTTTTTTTTATTTCAATTTACTCTAGAAACAATAGTAATATAAGAAATCTATTCAATCATTGTAAAGGATAATAAATGTTTGAAAACAGAACTGGTATACAATATAAATTGTAAAGATTGTGACAAATATTATATTGAACAAACGGGAAGATACCTTAAACAAAGAATATATGAACATCAATATAGCTTACGAAGCATAAATAATACATCCAGAATAAAAGAATATAGTGGACCTTCATTTTCATCTGTCACCTCGTATCCGCTTGACGATTCCGAACAAGGCAAAGTAGATTGCATTTCGAATAGGGTCACCTTACCGAAGAACGATTAGGCGAGAGTGAAACTTCTAAAAGTGATCATGGTATTGGTGAAGAGTCACGCGAGTAACGCGTCTTTGGAGCTGATTGTGAACCAGTACGATGGAGCCTGTGAGATATACAGTCGAATTCGTCGGCTAGATCAGGATCAGCTATAGACCATCTTGAGGACGCTAGATGAGAGCATGTCCGGCGATCATAGTACATTAAGGAAACGCCTTCTGATGGCTGAACATCACAATCAGGACCCATCCTTAGAGGTGACCTGTACAACGGATTACGTAGAAGGATTCGTCGCCCACACGGATCGCGGACCAGATTCGCGTTGTCGTCTCGCCGCCTAGTATAGGGAAGATTCCGCGCAGGGCCGAGACGGCCACAGCAACAACCTGTAGCACCACGACGTCGATGTACACCATGGCGAAGAATATCGTACCAGCATTAGTGGCCCTACCGATTACAGTCGGACCGGGACTCATTACGACCGCCAGCCTACCAGAACAGTCGGAATCGTTACGCCATCTGGAGAACCAGAACCATGAGTCTACAAATAGACCAGCTGCTCCAGATGTTCATAGGCCGTAACGAAGAAGAACGGATACGACTATAGGAGGAAATAGACCACCGCTTGATCTTGTTGCAGTTCGACCAGTAATGCCTCTGCCATATCGTCCCACGTCAAACGTACCCGAGGCAAGAGATGACTCATCAAGAAGTGAGTGGATGACCGATGTAATTGTGTGATATATAATAACTGATGTGACTCCAAATATAATAACTGATGTGACTCCTGCGGGAGCGAGTACCTTGGAATCACGGCGGCAGACAGGAAAGCCGTTTCCTTTTTTTTTTGTTTTGTTCTGTAATTCATATTTAATTTCTTGAGTATAATAAATACGCCTTGTGTTTCTATGCCTTGACATAGGAGCTACATTTTTATTCCCCCCGCCTCATTCTAATTATTTTCCGTGACGTAAATTTATCTGCTAAAGTTTTTTGCGGAGCCCCCTCATAAAAGTTCAGAGGGTAGAGATAAGGTCTAGCTATATACATATATATATATGTATGTATTGTAACGGAGTGCTTATCTAATAAAAGCCCGGTAAAAGCAACCGTTAACAGAGGTGTAAAGAAACCCGAACAGATTAAATTGTTTTAAAAACAATTTCGTTAGACCGTAGGTTCTTTACTATTATTTTGCCTCGAACTTACCTCTTATCCTGAAATTTATGTATTTTTAATCTATATTAATAATAAATTATACTAATAAATAATTAATAATCCAGGAAAGGACGGGTTAATTATTAGGTACAGGGGGAATATTATTGTTGGAGCAACGTGGCCGGTCGTCGGCTTGAAAAATATAACTATATAACTTTCCATTTTTCTCCTCTCTCTCTCTCTCTTTCTTTCTCTCTCTCTCTCTCTCTCTTTCTCTCTCTCCCTCCCTCTCTCTCCTCTTCCTGCCTGTGTTTCGTAAACGAGTATTGATGACGGCTAGAAAAACGCTTCCGCGTGTACACGTGCAGGACACACGCGCGAACGCTGCGACGTTTATGATCTCTTCTTAAAAGTATGCAGATTGGCCTATCTGCCGTTTTACTCGAGATTCGGCCGAGGTCCTCTCTCCCCTTCCTCCTTCCCCTTCTTCAGTGAATCCTGGAAAATATATATTGATGCTCAGGAGGCACTTCGCGTTCGACCTCTGACCGAAACACATGTAAAGATATTGTCTTCGTTAGTTTGTTATTTGTTAGTTATTTTAGTTACCGTTGGTCTTATAGTCAGTAAGCGATATTCAAATGTAATAGAATTTAAGTTTGTACGTGAAAGTGACGCAAAGCAAAGAGGTGCTTCAGAGGGACAAGGTACAGGGCCTTGTGGAGCTTCCATCCTACCTGGATCTCCGAGAGAGCTCCCGGCGGCACTTGTGCCCGGTCGCTGCTGTCTTGGTTAGGGCTGAACCCGTGCCCAAGACGTTGGGACCGAGACACAGAGCAGAAGGTTATTCGCGGAGCTTCTCTTCCCCTCTCCCCTTTTTTGAACCTTATTCACTATAAGGATGCTTATAAAATAACAGGAGTACTCCGTAGATGGTAAGAGCGTATACTTATATTAGCGACGCGTGTATTAGTATTGAATGTGTGTTGGATGAAAATATCCGATCGGATGGAATTTTTCGGCGATTCGAATCATTAGCCACAGTTCGTTATTAATCGTAATTTTATATTGCCATTTACATATACGGCTTTTTCCTCCACCCTAGCAGTGGAGGTTTTTTATGCCATTTATTTATTCTGTTTACGGTAGATTAATAAATACATATTTTTATTTACTTTGATAAGTGCAAAATATTCTATGTACACCCGAACATTCATTTCTTCCTTTCCCGAACTCGTCCTGTCAGTTGTAGACTAAACAATTATTATATTTTCTATTAATAATAAAAAAAAAAGAAAATCTATTTAGTAAAATAGAAAGAGAAATTTTTAATTTATTAAATTTATTAAATTTATTAAATTATATAAAATTATAATGAATGATATACTACCCCTGCCTGATATGCACCCGCGCTATATTAACGCACGGTTCCGTTCACACAAGGTGTGAGAGAGAAAAATTTATAAGTAATATAAATATAAATATAAATATATAAATATATAATATAATACTAATTTATATATATATATATATATATATATATATATAATATAGAAATAATTTACTCTTTATTTATCAGCTGGCTCGAAAATTTTAATTTACATACAAAATATTGTTGAAAAGAAAATTATATTTTTATACATTCCTATATAAATACATATAAAGAAGTTGTTTAAGAGAACATATATAGAAGTGTCAACGTGAATGCATAATTGAATAAGAATGCTGCATATCACTATGATATATTTCGATATATGGTTACTGTTTTTTTAGTCCCAAAAATAAGTACGTGTGCTAAATATATTAAAATATATCAAATTCACATCAAGGGCTAACACGTACAAAAATATGAGATAATAGTATATACATTTATAATCAATTATAATCAATAAGTATCGTAGACATAATCTTCATTCTTGTGTTGAGTGACGCTCCCATGGAAACATACGAAGAATGTACCTGCGAATTCATCAACCGGAACTCGTATTAGTTTTACAACTGGAATGACAAATATAGATTTGAATGTTTGGAGTGACTCTACTCGCCGCAACCCAACCTTTCATGGATGCATTTTTTGAATAATAGCAATAGGCCACATAGCAGGTTGAGAGAGTTCTTCCGCAACAATCACAATATTATTTTCACGCAGATTTTGTTGTTATTTTAACCACTTGTTTCGTTGTTTCGTTGAAAGAGGAATTCTTTGCGCCAACGGACCCAAAAGAAGTCGCGCAACTGATTAACGAGCTACCATCTAAAATTATACGAAATGTTGGTCTATAAGTTCTGCAATGACTCTGGAAACATTAGTGCTCAACCGTGGTTCCCCAACCATGGTGCTCAATTATGGTGCCCAACCGATTAGGAAGTATCCCCTAGCAAAAGCCACCGGATCATTTGCTTCGCAGCTAAGAGGGCAAATTGGCCTCGAATTCAGACAGGCCTCGATTTTGGGTGCCGGCGTGGAAATGGTGTTACGGAATCCATGATGAGCTACAAATCTTGAAAAGCTCGTGATAAACATCTCAGACGTCTGGTCAGAAATCATTTCAATGTGAATTGTCTTGACAACGAGATAAATAAATATTGCTACATAACCTTTTGTAATCTTTGCTTCTCTTCCCTTTAAAAAGTAAATGAGAAATGCCCCTGCGTAATCTATGCTTGTGACTGTGAATGATCGTCCTGAGTCATTCAAACCGGTGAAGCTCCATGTCTGATGCATGTTACAAAATGACGGTATACAGATGAGACTAACCGAATATCGCGTCTAATCCAAAAATTTCAATGTAGAAGGATTTTCCTTAATTAAAACCCACCATGAACATTGGTACGATGAATCTCTTCGACGAGAAGCCGGGTGAAGTAAGAACTTACTGACAAAATGATTGGATGGCGCTTACATTAGAGCAACAAGGAGTTTTGAAAGCTTTCACCAACTCGTAGAACGTCGTTGACGTCGACAACTGGACTCGGTCTAGATGGAGGACTGCTTCTGCGAATATGTATTCCAGCAGAAATGGATATAGTTTCTGAATGAAAATACCAAAATTGAATTATCATTTTGAGGCAAGGATTATTTCGCTGAATTTTACTGTAATACTGTGGTCTGACTGAGGCCAGATGAAGCCATCTGATTTCCTACTTGCTTCCAATGATAAATGTAGGCTAAGATGCGGACGATCTTAGAAACAGATGACAAATTTTCAAATGATGAAAGTTCATCGTTGCTAATGGTTCAATTAGTCATTCGGTCATGTGATAGGCATGAGACTATTTCCGCGACAATACAATTTACACATTCCATTCAAAGGGCGGGTTCGTTATCCAATTTGACCTCGAGACCATAGTGAAAATTCTGAAAGATCAGCGAGGCTTGATGTTTGGATTGTCCTTGCTGCGGAAATTCTTCTAATCTACTTCTGAAAACGAATTACCGATTTTACTAACACGAATAGTCATCTTTCAGGATGACTATTAAGCCAGGCAAGCACGACTTTTGAGTTACTCCAAACGTGGATTGATGATGGTGCTTGAACCAAAGGGAAATGCACTATGAAACGTCTGAATTCATTTACAGAGTCCGTTCAAGATCTTTAAGAGACTCTTCGATTTTCCAGAAGCGAGTAACTGCTTGTGCAAGAGAAGTTTGCTTAACCGTATGATATGCGGTTACGTGGGCGGATTCGGAATTGATGTTTGGTCGATAAATCATTCCAGTCAATATCCAGCTGAATACGGTGTCTTGTATGAGTGGAGTATCTATTTTTCCACGAAGAACTACATCTCGCTATACTGTAGCAGATCTTCTTTACAAATTATGTCAACTTTTCCAGAAGTATGCTATTCCGTATGGGTCAACTGTAGTGGAGCTAAATATGACCAAGTTTTAATTAACAGATTCGACGCTGGGTGCATACACGCAAGTTCTGGAATATGAGTCCCATACAATTTGAAATTAAAATCCGTACGAGACTTCAATCTGACGAATATTTCGCTTGCTGCGTTTAAAGTAGTACATCGTTCGACCGTTAGAGTTTTCCAAATTTGTCACATACGATAATTCTCGCGCTGGTGAGTAATACCACGTGTTTGACGGCAACTATATATGCACTTTATCAGATGTCAGAGTCTATAGTTACTTGAGATTTGTTGATTGGAGCATTGGCATTGCTAGAAAAAGGTAATGGTAATTCGACAGTTTCATTTTCTAAATGTAGATTTATATGATACTTCTCCTTACACGCATAAAGTCGATGAGGCAACATGCAGTCAGAGACTACATGCGATTTACTAAGACAGTTAAAGCATGAACAGCATAAACTATTTTTCTTGCAAAAGGAAAATCGCTCTTATTGAGACATACGCTTAAATAATTTACAAGAGTACGCCAAGTGTTTGCTTTGGCATTCGTAGTATAAAATATCGTGCTTGATCGCCGAAGAATTTATTTCAGCTGTTCCGGCTGTACAAGCCGAGATTGTCTCAATCCGTTTTGGATTTTGAGCTTAATTATTATTGGGAATAACACGCACTAGGCGAATTTTGGCTTAACCGTATGCTTGATTAAGCGATTGCAAGCGGCGATCTAGATACAAAATTAAATTGGAGAATGTATAAAATCCTTGCTTCCCTTCTTGAGAGATTTCCTAAGTTTGGTGAGTTCGAGCGTCTAATTTTTTCACAATACAATGCATGAATGAATTGTCATATGATTCAATCACACATCTCAGATCGAGTCTACATACAGTGATATCAAACATTGGGTGTGCGAACATGCAGGAGTTGTATTGAAGCTTTCAGATGATTAGCAAGTCGCCTCTAAGCGATGTCGTAACGTTTAGTTAATTTTTTCAAGCGACTTTGAAAATTACGTCGGTATTTTAATGCCATGAATGTTGGAGGCTGTTCTTTCTTCAAATATACTAATCAAATACTATAGCTTGCGCATTTCGGAATATTCGGCTTTGCTCAAAATAAGAGATGTGAAACGCTGCTGCTTATGTGATTCCCATTCATTTGTATTCCGAAAAATTTAGACAACACGACGCGTAGAACTTTTACGTGTTGGATTACGACCGATGAATTTATCAAATTATCCAAATTGATTGGACAACACATCAATTTCCGCACGCAGGCGGAAGATTTCTTCATTGATTTCTGTGAATGCGAAAACAAATACATTTCCCACAATGCACTAATAACTTTTCGTGAAATAATCATGCTCACTTGCTCATAAAGTAACTCGTGCTGTGTGAACAATTCGCTCTAATAACGATCTAATAATTTGAGGTATGCTTCATAATAAGTGATTCATATTTTGTATAAAATTGAAGATAAATCTTACTACGTATATTTGCTTTTGTATAATCGTGTTAGCCATTTTGAGTGAAGAAAACTCACAGATGAGAAATAATACTTTTTCTTAAATAAATTGCGATGAAATTTTTACAATTGCACTGCTCTTGAAAATATGTAATTAAAATGCGATTCACAAATAAAAAACAATTCACGTATTTACGCTGCAAGATTGTTGAAATTTGATACTGTTTGAATATACTGGCTATGCATCCTACCATATGCACAGCATGACCTTATTTACGTGTATATTTTATTTCGGCGTCGATTAGGCGGACTCGTCGAGCTTTGTATATGATTTAGTGTGTAGGGCTTACCGGCTTGTTGCGTAACGCCCTATAATACAGCAAGTTCTTCATGAATCTGAGAAGGATTCTCATCCAGTAAAGCGTTCAATTTCACGTTTTCAAAACTTTTCGGCATTCCGCAGCGATCCTTATCTTTCACTTTAAAATAACCACTTTTGAACCGTTTGAACAACTCCCGGCATGTCAATTCACTAATACATTCCACCCGATAGGCTTCCAAAAGAAAACGATAGGCATCAGTCTTACTTTTCCTTATACTAAAGAATAGAAGCAGCATTTCTGGGAAATGACGTTTCTTTGGGTAGAAAATCGGCATGATTTTTCTCAATAAAATAAATGATACCGAAACAAATGCTCAAATATAATCCTCCAACGTTGTTAACAGATACACAACCTACAAATATAACACATGAGGTCTGACATTTCTGCCAAGGATCCATTGCTGACACCATCTTGGGACAAACGCTGGAAACATACTTGTAAAAACCTACAGATGAGGTCAGACAATTAAGTAATGCGACAGAATTAAAAAATCGAATATATTTAAAAATTAAGGTACATCACTGCGATCTTCTTCAAAGTAGTCTCCTCCCGCAGCTACATACTTATTGCAGCGAGATTTTCAGTTTTTATAACAATTCGAGAACACTTCTTGTGGGATCTCTCCGAGTACCCTCGTCACAGATTCTTGGATGTCTTCAACGAAGTGAAAATATCGACCTTTGACGAATTTTTTCAAATGAGGGAATAGGAAAAAGTCGCAGAGTGATATGTCCGATAAATAGGGCGGTTCTGGTCACGTTGCGATGCCTATAGACGATAACACAAACCGAAACTGAGAGGTACTGTGGCAGGGAGCATTGTCGTGATATAGACCCTAAGTCTTCGCGATCTCTGGACGCTCTCTAAGCATGCTTTTTCGTAATTTTTCGAACACATTGCGGTAGAATACTTGATTTAAGGTTTGTCCAGATGGTAAAAACTCTTTGTAAACCATCCCTTTACTGTACTCTACTCGAAGAAGCAAATGAACATGGTTTTTACTTAGGATTTCCTCACTCTCTGTACCTCGTTTTGGACGCTCTCACAGCCTTTTTCAAAATCGGCATGCCACCGATGCACCTGACTATGACTCAGGGCATCACTACCATACACTTTCAGCTTTTTTCATAAGTTTCTATTCCGGTTTTGCCGAGTTTCGCACAAAATTGTATCGCGCAACGTTGCTCTAAATTTCTCTGTTGCATTTTCGTGACATACACTACTCTCGCGTTGTTCCAAAATACTAAACAGCTGGCGAAGAAATGATCGTACAAGTCTCGTCAAGGTCTCAATCGAGAGAGTAGGAATCTATTATTACGGTGACGGAGTTAGGGTTCAGATTCAGAAGTCGGAGTCAGATTCGCAGTGCTACCACAGACCGAGAAATAAAATCGGTCGCATTACTTAATTGTCTGACCTCGTATATATATATATATATTGGATTTTACTCAAGAAAGTTCGTTACTCTCAATATTGAAAGAAGATCGAGAATCAAAACAATCTCGCAAAGGGCAATTAAATTATAGTCAAGAGAGAGAAGTTCACTGTTACACGCGTTCTACAGCCGTATAATAAGGGGACCCGTTGAAAGCTAATATTATAGGGTATTACAGTGAATTATTATATTATGAATTATATATATTATATATAATCATATATATAATTATATATAATTATGAATTATGAATATTACAGCTAATATTACAGTGAATATTATAGGGTAGAGGCGTGAAAATTTTTGAATAAATTAATTTTAAATAATATTTTAATTTGTTGTTACTCGTGTTTATAAAAGTAATTAGTGAAAAGCATAAGCAACATTTTTATTAAAATTTTTGACCAATATTGTTTAGTCAAAATATTAATTATTAATGATTTCAGATATTTTTTTATAGAATAAAAAAACAACCTATTAGGATAATTTTAGGAAACATTATCGTTAATTTATTAATTTAACTATAATAATATAAATAGAGAGAGAGAGAGAGAAAGCGAGTAATACACCAGGTTAATGAGTAGGATTAAAGAGGAGATAGTACAGTTTGAGATTCGGTTTGATATCTTATTTAGAACAATTATTGATGAAACTGAGAGTAATTTTCTTTGTACATTTAATGTAAATATGTTGAGGAAGTGAAATGGTTTAGAAATTATAATATTCAATAAGTTACGTCGATCAGACTGTATAGTTAATACATAAGATATATAACTATACACGAATACACAACAATAAATCCTAATGCTATTTCGATTCCGATATTTTTTTTCTTTCTCGAACACTGGTCCAAAGAAATCGACGCCCACGTGCAAAAATGGAGCAGCTTTTTCGATTCTAGTCTCCAGAAAATCAGCGATCTTATACTCTATCGAAGTCACTCGAAAACGCTTGCATCTATCACACGAACAATTTATTTTTCGCATCCGATTTTTCCATCTGCAATTCAGAATTTTTGCCCGATTGAATAAAGCATCGTCTGAACTCCATCATAAAAATATTTTTCGTGTGTTTCACGTATAATAAGATCGGTAGCATGATCGGTAGCACCTGGTCTTTGACGCTCTCACGGCTTTTTTTAACATCGGCATGCCACCGAAGAACCTGACTACCACTCGGCATCACTTTGAGCAATTTTTCATAAGTTTCTGTCGCGGTTTCGCCGAGTTTCGCACAAAATTTTATCGCGCATCGTTGCTCTAAATTTCTGTATTCCATTTTTGTAACATGCACTACTCAAGCCTTATTATAAAACATTAAACAGCTGGCGAAGAAGTGATCGTACAAGGGTTGTCAACGTGTCTATCAAGAGAGTAGGGATCTATTATTAAGATGACAGAGTTACAGGTTTGCACTGTTACCACAGGTTGAGAAATAAAATCGCATTACTAAATTATTTGACCTCATATAAATATATGTAGATATTACGATTTAGAATAATATTTGAAAGAATATATATAATAAATGTTTGATTTGTGACTATGTTATATACAAAATTTAATTTTATGCTTATACTATTTAGGAATTAATTTTGAAAGCAGGCTACAAATATTCTTGATAAGTTCGTATAGGGTTTTATACTTGAAAATTTATATATTTGTTCACCTTTTATTGAAATATTTGATGCACATATTCTCGTTTTAAAATGATATTGTAATTATTGTACATATAAAAAATTATGCGAAACTTTTTAGAATATTTTATAGAATTACATCATTCTTTCAATTATACATTCTATATTTTAATAGTGTGGTGTTGGGATTTCTGTTATCGAAAATTTTCTACCTTTCTTAGATAAAATAAGGAATTGAAATACGATATCAAACTTTTAAAATTTTATAAGATATTTCAAAAATTCCTTCAAATTTGTAATGTAAAGTATTTTTGCAGTCTTAAGAAACTGTTTTGTTTTCAGTTAATTTGAAAAATAAATTGTGAATGAAAGTAATTAATTTAGGCTTAAATATTATTCGATTAATTGCGTGAATAAAGATTTATTGTAAATTATTATTCACGCAATACATCAGAGAATATAAAAGAACTGTTCATAAGCGAGTGTTTTCAAACAAGGCACATAATTGCGCTAGATAATGTATATTTCTTTCAATTTCGATTCATGGTTTGGTAACTAATTTGAGATCATACATTCTCAACAATGCGCCCAATTCAGCAACTGACCGAGGCGGGGTATCCGGTCATGAAAGCTAAAAAATCGTCCTTTATTGTTAACTTGGTCTCGGCAATCTTCCTTTACTATCCCTGGTGAAAGATTTTTCGGAATTTCAAAACACTCATAAACGTTATCTACTTCTTTAAAAAATTGAACTCTCTAAGTTTAGTTTACAAAATCAATTTTCAAATATTAGACCAACTCTTACAGATATAAGAAATGCAACTGAGTTGGAAACAAATGAAAAATTTTTTTCGTTATCAATTCTTTTTCCTTAGAACTGTTTTCACTATTATTAGTGCTACTTAAGCTATTAATATTACTTAGACTCTTGAAAAATCTTATCGTGAAATAAAGAATATTAAATAAAAAATTATAGGCTTGTGCCATTTATTTAAACCTACGTAGAGTAAAAAGAACAATTATTATAAATAAATAAATTATTCCTGGTCCGTCATGTAGATAAAGACATAGTATATTATTTCAGGCATCTTTTATGCTTGTGTAATAAAGATTGTTAAGGCAGAAGTATTCATAATTATTATAAACGGGCTTGAGTATGACACAACAGATATACTTTATTTTTCGTCTATGTATCTTGACTGTTTGGTGGATCATCATCATACAGAGAAAATCGTTTCATTCCGTGCTCTACGTTGGCTCCGTACCAACGTAGGATGACTGCCTAATATTGCTCGCTTAGATCAGGAAAAATTTCTCTATTTATGTTTTTTTCACATTATTTTGAATCACATTATGGATGTGATCTGAGTTGAATTTCCACTTTAGCACTCTCTATTTTTATTTCAGTTTTAAGTCTACTTTATTTAATCTCAAATAAATATATTTTAGATAACTAAGAGATGAAAAGTCTTTTCTAGAATACTCTCCAGGATGCCATTTCGCCTAGTTCAAGAAAAAAATAAAAGAAATACGCTTTATAGTAATATAAATTGCTGTACATTTTCGTAGTTCAGGTGTGGACTCGTAAGCGTCGTATGCGCAGCATTCGTAATTGATAACACGCGTTGCAATTCTCATCAAGACAATGTGCGATGACATACGCTAGTTCAATACACAGGCATCTACCGCCTTGATTAGTCTGGTTTCATGCGCTGGAACACATAGGGTTTTGTATGTCTAGCTGATTTTTTAAGCTCTGGGAGAGGTACGTTCATCCGCGATTTACGCATGAACAGATTTTCGCAGACTTTATATTAATACCTTGTTTTACAGTTATGATATTGTATAAATGTATAATATCACAGTTCTATTCATCGTGCACCACAAATCAAGTCTACTATATGGTATGTGTATACAATAGATGTTCAGTAAATTATAGGTAAAAAGAATAAATTATCACTTTCCAAATATCGAGGGATACGTCCGTTGGATTATCGATTTTTGTTTCTTTTATGTTTGTACAGGTATACTGAAAATATTCACGTCTTTAGATCTATAGCATTATTTGTTTGTTTGTGAAAAACATACAAAGTTATAAGCGTTTCGTGTGCTCGGAGATTTTCTTTTATCAAAAAGTGGAATAAAGAGTTTGCATTAAATTTTCTGTGACAAATGGAATTCAGTGCTCAAAAACTATTATATATTTACGTACGGTGAGTCTCATTTGACTAAAATGAATGTCTATAACTGGTACAAGCTGTTCGAAGGAGGCCGAGAGTATGTCGAAGGCGAATCTCGCCCTGCACGTCCCAGGACGTCCACAACAGATGAATATGTTCAAGTAGTGAAAGATACTATGTTAAAAAACCATCAAGTCACTATTAGAAAAGTTGCTAAAGATGTTGGCGTATCGGTTGGCTTAGGTGATGATATTTTTCGGATGTTAGAAAGAGAGAGAGAGAGAGAGAGAGAAATGAATACTTTTCTCTCACTCTACGAGCGGAGAATAAAGTATATAGCACTATAGATGGTCGCATGACCACAGGACTACCTGGCGTCAGCCCTATGCGCTAGAAGAGTTCTGGAGCAATAAAATGGATTCGAAACTACGGACCGTCTGACGTGAGCGCTGTGAACACAAAGAGTTCCAGATTACCAGAAGTGACTCTGTAAAGTACGATAGGTACGATAATATTGCCTTGTTAAGTGCTTTTAATGTATCCTTGATTGGTTTAGCCGTATAATACGATGCGTTCTCATGTTGCAACATAACTTTGCCATGTCTTCGAGTCCATTCCCGTTGTTGTTAAAATTATAATTTGTTGTCAGTAGTCTCCATTAACGCAGAGCATAGTCTTACTGTCGGAGCAACTTGGCCTTCTAGTCGATGGATCGGTTTCACCAGGTAAAAGAACATGATTTTTTTTTGGATTTGAATTTTCAAAATATATCCGCTTTTCATCGCCAGTAACCTGGGAATGCGGAAAATTTTCTTTGAAACGGTTGAAGCTGTATTTTACAAACGAATTTTCGATTTTGTATCTGCCTATAATCCACTTTGCGGTGCAGCCCTTTGCCATACTTCTAGATCTTTTTCATAACTTCTAAACATTGGCAAATTGCTTTTGTGGTCATATTAAGTGTTTGTGTCAATTTTCGTAGTGATTGGTTTTCTGTCTTCATTCAATAATATTTGCAATACATTGTATTCTAAATTTTTCGATGCACCAATATGTTCACTGCCTCTCAAATCGAAATTTGCACATTTAAATTGAAAGTTTTTAATCGCTGGAATATGTTTACCAAATTTCTACCGACAACTGATGCGCTTAAGCTGCTTTTTCGATGCATGAAATATGAAAAGCAAGAATGACGCAAATGCGATTTACTCAGAAAGAAATCTGAAATATGCACTGAAATAAATAACTAGGATGCTATTATTTTGGCGTAATGTGATTTGTGTATTCTTGAATGCTAATAATAATAGAAAAGCTTGATATACAGGGTGTCCAAAAAGTCCCGGAACACCTGAATAATTTTCCAGGTAAACTGATTTTGGACAAGGTCAAGTTCAATCTAGAGGTAAATTTTGTCAAGAAATTTAATAGTGATCTTGGATTTGACCTTTGGTTTGACTTTCAAGGTTATTTCAAGGTCAACCTTGTTTTTTCAAATGGGAACCACTAGTTTTGGTAACACAAATAGAAAGAGCAGAAAATTTTACGTCTACACATGTGCATAAGGTCATTTAACCTTGAACAAGGTCTGGAAACCTCTTGGCATAGGAAATTATCAAGTTTTGTACCGCAGAAGTAATTACATTTATCAAGGTGCATGCAACGGTGACGCTCTGCATGGCCTTGATGATGCCCTTCAAGGACATTTTATTTTGAATATTCTTATTTACTTTTAGCATTACCCAGGAACAACGACGTGGACGTAGTACAATCTGTTTCCTTTGGGGTGCTTGGTTAGCGTGACTCCTCTTGTCTTATAAACTAAAACTAAAACTAAAAATAAACTAAAAAATAAAAATAGCTCAACATGCAAATCTTTAATTCATAAAAAATTAATAAAAAAGTAAATAAAAATTATTTTTTTTTTTTAATTTTATTAAAATTCATAAATTGAAGCTGTATAATTTTGAACGTAATTTTGAATTGAAACTTAAACAAGTATTGAATTTAGAGTTTATTTTACGTACGAAATATTTCTATTAATTTAAAATATCATTAAGGCAGTATTATACTTTACAACTTTGAAAAAGATGTTTTTTTTTCTACATTTTTCGAAAGTAAATATATTCAAGAATGTTAGATTTGCTAAATAGAATGCTAAATTTTAGAAAGAGTTTTGATGTGAAAGTTGATAATACTGGTGGTTATATTTTTATTCATTTTTTTACTGTGTTTTCGATACTTTCACAGTGGGCAGTGTGTTCTGCTTGTATCTACGAAGATCTAACAAAAACGGAATTGCTGGAGAGATGTTTGGGCAGAAACACTCAAAATAACAATTCAAAATAATCAACTCAACAGTTTGGGATATGGCACCGAAGCATGTCTATAATGGAAAAAATAAAAATTGCTGTCTCACTGTTGGCTAAAAAAAAACTGAAAACTATTGAACCGATCCTTATGAAATTTTAAACACATATTCTATATGTTTGTATCAATCGTTCTAACTACAATCAACTTAAAATTTTAATTCTAACTATATTTTTAGTGCAACAAAGCTGAACAAAAGCTTTTTCTTTCGTATTTTAGCAGCCATTTTGCACGTACATGAAATATTCTAGTTAGATCGGTTCCTGGAGTCATACTGAACATACAATTATTTGATTTTTTTGTTTCAGAACATCCATCCGCAAGATTTTACGACCATGACAACGTTAACTACTTCTTGAGGTGTTGGCTTTGACGATACTTTACATGTATAAAAAATGTATAAAATAAATAAATAAAAATTTTTTATGTACTTCAAGAGTGTATTTATTAAGCATTTCAAAGCCTACATCCATATCTTCAATAGCATTCTCAGAAAAAATTCACAAAAATAGCGTTTTTTTCGAGGGTCTAAAGTAGAATACTGCCTTAAAAAGTAAATGAGCAATAGTGCTTCAAAATAAATTACTATTTTAATTTTCTTTAAAACATTTTTCTCCGTACTTCGAACAGTGTAAAGGCCTTTTTGTTTTGTAGAAAAATATTCTCTGAGAGACGATGTATCGGTCGGTCCTAAAGCGATAATTCATTTTCGTTGCTCAGAAGATATCCGTCTTAGACGACTGCCGAAAATGAATAAGATTTTTTGCAATAATTAACGTACTTTTATTTAATGCAAAAAAGCCTGAATTGAATTCCGATTGATTTATTGAAATTATTTGATATATTTTTCTCCTAATAATAATATAAAATGAAATATACTGAATTAATATATTTAGTGGAGTTTCCTTACACAGTTCATAGGTACTTAATTTATTATATTGTCATATTTATTTACGGTTATTAACATGTACTTATTCCTATGTATTTATATACTCCTATGTGCTTATACTATGTCCTATCTATTTTTCCATCTTTGTAGATTATCTCTATTAATATAAGCGATTTTATCTCAATATAAGGTGTATCTTACTCTGATCTAAAACTTTGTTCTCTTAATAAATTTAGATATGCCTGAAATTTGTATTAACGTTTAAAGATCGTTTCTTGATGTTTCGAAACCTCCTTTGATAGGGCCGAAATTCATATCTTGTCTCACCCATCAACGATGTACAATGGTCCTATCATGAACGGAGCCGATATATTGGCTCTGCGGCCCTGGAGGGTCATGAATAATTTTTAGTTCGGTAAAATAGGAATAAAATCATATTCTTAGGTTGCGAGATATACTGCATCCAAATCTGGAGTTTGATATGTCATAACTGCTCATAATCACGGGCACTCAAGGTCAAATATGTTGTGAATAGAGATAATTATATTCATTCTTCTGTGTATATGGTCATCTCAGGGCTTATGTGTTTTGATTCGTGTTTTTTTTTTGTTAGAAATGTGGAGTATTTGGACCTTTTCATCTCCTCCTGCTTTACTCAGAGCCAACGACGATGACGTAGAGAATAATGTACTGCGACGAGTAAGAATACTTGCGCAAAATCTATTGTAAATGATTTGAATTTCACTCGGCGCGGAAACTTGGCGCTTAGAGGCAGAGAAAGCTGAGAGCGCAAAGATGGTCGAACGCACGCTCTCTCTCTCTCTACGAACCGATACGAGCTCCGCGACTGGTATAGACTGCGCGCTTGTAGGCCCAGCGTGGCGCGGTAAGAAGGGAGCGCCGAAACTTGACGGTGCGGCGCGGTGCGATGAGGTGAAGGATGAGCGGTCCCGGAGTGCGAGACCACTCGTCTCAAACTTAAATAGCAGCATTCTGGCTGTAATTTTCAGAGTGCCGCTAGCCTTGAAAGCGCCTTATCAAGAGGGGCCTGTCGTCGGCACGATAGCGGGTGACAAGTCTTAGGCATATTATAAGTCTTAGCATAATTAATAGTTAAATATTAAATTTAATAAATTATTTTCATTTTTATTGTTATAGATTTAAGCAACGGCAGCCAGGGAAATAGTTAGTAGCGGCGTATCTCATGCCGAAGGCATTTTGAAATATAAACCTTTCTTTTTTTGTTGTAAATAGTGGATTTAGTTAATTTTTTATTTTTATTTTTTTTGTTGCAAAATTTATAAATAATTTTTCTCTAAATATTAAAATGAACATTTTCTTAGTAGAAATAAATTATAGAAAAACCAATTCCAAATTTTACAAATTTAACAAATAAAGCATTAATATACTATCTTGCTCTGCTGTATTGAGCGAGAGTAAGAAGTATATTTTTGTTAAGGTAAAAAATCAATAAAAGATATTGAAGACAAATATATTATCTTGCTCTGGCGTGGTGAGCGAGAGCGGGAAGTATATTTGTCTAAATTATAGGAAGGGTCTATTAGATAGTAAGTTGGTGGCGTGCTGAGCGACCAAGTGGCCTAGGCGTACTGAACCGAAGCCATAGCTTTCTAGTGTAGGACCCATCCAGTAAATGACCGTTATGCGAGCAAAACTGGTGGCGTGCTGAGTGACCAGTGGCCGAGGCTTGTTGAGTTGGAGCTCGTACAGCGTGTAAGGAAACAGAGCAGATGTTTCAGGAAGTCCGAGAAAAAAACCTGGTCACGTGTTGAGCAACCAGGGGCCGAGGCGTGCTGAGCCGGAGCCATGAAGTAGCAGTTTTATTTTTTTTTTATTTTTTTTATTTTCCTATTTTTTATACATTTTTTCATTTTTTATATATCTTTCCTTTTTTCAGACGTCAATTTTCTTTTTTTCTCACATTGCTCTTTTAAGATCTATATGTATCTATCGATAATATCTGACATTATGACATTCTTTTTTATAAATTTTTCCAACTTGATCAAGGTATAACTTCTTTGGTGTGATAAGTTTCAAAACACGGATCTATACATATAACAACTTGACAAGTTTTACATTCATAAGTGCTTCGATGTCTGGTTTTATTCATGAAGCATAAACAGCAATTGCCTTCTTTCTTTTCCCTTGATCAATTTTCTTAGGAAAGTGTTTCCTAGTAAGTCGAGTCATTCGACTAACATGAATAACGCAAGTCATCAGAATTTATCCTCAGTAAGCCTCTCACGACTTCTAAACGACAATCAGGATAATAAATCTTCTAATTAGTGGTTCTTTTCATTTTATGTAATGCATAAGAATTTACCAAAACAAAATCAAGTAAGTGAAAAAAAAGTTTTCGATACCACTTAGTAAATTTTTTCATCATTTCTGCCAATAAAAATTGTCTGTGTATGTTATCAATCGCCCCTATATTTTTATTGTAATCCGCTATACATATTGGTTTTATAATATCTTTATTAGTACTCCAATGTTTCTTCCCTGTACTTGCGTAACGAACTTAATGGGCTGTTGTTATCATGTAAAATTCTTTCATGTCCATCCACTTTCTTGCTAACTCAGATCGGTATGGACTACTTCAATTTCATCTCGGTTCAATTTACTGGCAAGCTTTTCTTTTCTACTTTTCTTCACGGTCCCCCACATACCAGTATCGTTGTCATGGAGAAAATTAGCAAGTTGAGGAGACGAGTACCAATTATCTATGAAGATAACGTGACCTTTATTGAAATATGGTGTTAGCAAATTAAATACTACATCTGCAGAGATTCCCAAATCATATTTGGGCATTCATTATCTATACAGCTCCTGTATAGATAATGAATCGTTATAGGAATCCAGTCTCACAATCAACCAATTCGAAAAATTTTATACCAAACCTGTGTCTTTTCAAGGGTAAATATTGCTTGAACTTTAATCTTACTTTCCAGAGCATCAAACTTTCATCAATGCAAAGGTTTTTTCCAGAATGCAAAGTAGAGGAAAATTTCTGATTTAAAAATCTATTACACGTGTAATTTTCCTCAAAGAGTGGTTCTTGCAGAATGATGCATTGTCCCTATTATTTTCAAAATGCAGAAAACGTAAAATTTGGATATATTTATTACAGGCCATGTATTTTCTGAATATTGGAGTGGATAATAGAGGATCCATACTCCAATAATCGTTGACATAACACTTACGAACCTGGCCCATGTTAATAGTTAGAGCAAGAAAGATTCACAATTCTTCTACTGTTACATCTTCCCATGGAGCCATACTAAAGTGGATCGGTGTTTTACTTATGGAAGAGATCTGTTTGTTCCAAAATTACTTTGAAAATATTTGAATCCATAAAGAATACAAAGTAAGCTAATGGAGTATGCTCTGGCATAGAACTATTTTCATAAAAATTAGCATGACCTACAATGTTTTTTATCGAAGAGAAATAGACAGAATCGAAAAGTACACCGTCATCTCTCCCAGGATCATCAAAGATTTCTGAAGAAGCATTTGGTTGTGATTCACCAGTCCTATCCTCAGCATACTCCTGTTCCGGTCCTGATTCACTACTACTCCAGGCACTTATTATTTTGGCTCAAAAAAGAAAATTTCTGTTGTAGACTGGTGATGGACTCTATGAGTTATTACGCTGAATACCACAATTTTATAGGTATGGAAAGGCCAACACAAAATCAAAAGGTATTCCGTAGGTAAGATAGTAAAAATAAGTATCAAAGTGAAAAATGAGAGAAGATACTATGGTAATACTAGAGTGACAGTAGAGTAAGGGTTAGTAAAAGCTTGTCACAAGCGAATCATCAAATCTCATCTTTTCCTCGGACTTATACGCAAAATCTAAAAACCAATTTTAAGAGGTTCATCAAAAGTCGCATTGGTGTACTCGTCTGGAACTAATAGTAATACGAGGGTGAATTGATAAGTTTCCGGCCTGACTAAGAGATGGCGCCACTAAGCCTACCTTGAAGTGGCGTTCTATAGTACCCTCCTTAGATAACTTGTAGCTATAGTTTCAGTCCGATCGCCATATTAGTTTAAGTTTGAGAGCACGCTGAACAAGATGCATCTGTGTTTTTCGTAAAAATGGAAAAGCTGGAAAATCGTGCTGTCCTCAAATACTTTTATTTGAAGGGGTTAACGCCGAAGGAAATTAAAGAAGTGATGGACTCAACACTGAGGACATCCTCCCCATCATACTCAACCGTTAAGCAGTGGGTTTCCATTACTAGACTAGAACACCGTTATGAGAAATTTATCAGTCTTGGAAGAGATTATGTTGAGAACTAAAAAAAAATTCTTAAAAACGTTGTTTTTCTTGGTCAGGCCGGAAACTTATCAAACCACCCTCGTAATCTTTGAAGCACCACAGCTGATATAGCGAAAATTTGGGCCGGAGAGGCAGAGAAGCAAATGTTAGTGTATAATTTGAAAAATGTAGCTCCGATATCAGCAGAATTGACTGTACAGGATTTCCTTGAAGCAAAGAAAAAATTCAACTACCTACGATTCGAGGCTTAACTAGTTTTTTTTATTCACCTCATTATGAAAGTGGCAAAGATTACAAAATCTCTTATAGATTTAAAAAGAAAGTAAAATTTATATGTAACTACAAAACAGGACGCTGAATTTTAAATTTCAAACTATTTCTGAATTTCCAGCGCGACATGTAATTGACTATAAACGCACTAAATAGAATCCAAACGAGATTACGATAAACTTAAATTTAATTTATTTTTGTCTTTTTCTTGCTTACGCGACGGATTATTTTTCCAATATAGGATATCTTTCTTCGCAAAAAGCTTCTGTATAAGTCACATGTATACAATTAGACATGCTATTCTTACGAGCTTGCACGAATTAACTTATAAGTAAACATTTTATTATATGTCTTAGATAGTCGAAATTCCTGTTGTTCTGTTATACATGGTATAAATGAGTGTACTGTTTGAACAATGGCAGTAACGTTTAATATACACAGCACATTTTTTATCAATAAGTTCAATTTCAAATCATAGTTTATCAGAATTAATTATATATACATCAAAATAATTTCAGAAATTAAATATTGGCATTTGGCAAAGTTTATTCCTACATTTTGCTATATTAAAAATGTTTAGCATTCTATAACATATAACAGGGATTTTCGTTATTGACACCAATCCTTTTACTATATAAGTTCTGTTTTTATGCACTATAAGTTTTTTTTCAGTGGTCCAGAGTATATCTCACTGCACACAAATGTAAAAATAAGTGTAAACTGTATTAGATACTAATTGGTCTTAATATCTGTAATATTGTTAGATATTTATGCATTATGCGAACTTTTTTATCAAATATACTTAATTAGTCAAAGGTAAGAGATTGTAGAAGAACTGCGAAAAATATATCATAAGAAAATCTTGCTTTTGTGCGCCATGATGAAAGCCGTTTAGGTTATCGAACTTGTTGCATCCAGAAGACAGTATCAAACCACGCGATGTCAATAACAAGGAGCTTCTGTATATTTGTTTCATATATTTTGTGTTCTTCTGACCGATGTACCATCTTCTTTTCCCATCGATGACGATGCTTTTTATGGACTCTCGCTGGAGTTGAATAACTACCATGCTGATAATCGTCTACATGACTATTAGCAGTAAAACCAAGCGTAATCCAACTGGGATTCTCTCGTGTTACTGTAAACAAGATACTATACTTCCTTTAAGAACCCTCACTAGCTTCCTCTCCGATATTGCAAATAAAATCTGTAAATAAACTTATATATATATATATATATATATATATATATATATATATATATATATATATATATATATATATATATATGTGTGTGTGTGTGTGTGTGTGTGTGTGTGTGCGTCTGTATATAAAATACTTTAAATATGCTTATGTCGATTGTATTTAGATAAATCAATAAATATTTCTATTGGTCTTACAGTCAAATCAAATAAATTAAAATTAATACATAATAATATAATATATATTTATATCAATACTAATACATATCAATATATAATTAATTGAAAATTATAATGGCAGTCAGACTGTCCTTGTTTAAAATCGCCCCCTAGATAAATCTAAGATAAAAATATATTAGCTAAAACAAATTCTTTATTAGTCAAGTGCAATCTGACTATCCTCGCCACCTTTATCCAATTGAAGATAGGCTGAGGTTGAGTGAGATGATAGAAGCCGTAGCGAACTCGAAACGTTGGACACGTTTTCTTTATAGAAAACTGACCATAAAGATTGGTTATAAAAGTGGTACACCATTCAACCCATTATCCAGATGACATTTATCTTTTGTATAAGCTCTCTTTCAGTCCACAAAATACAAAGTATAGTACAAATAGAAAACGTATATTGTTTTATAGGAAATAATATTTTTATATTTGTCTGTTAACATCAAAATTGGTCAATTATAAACTTGGGAGTTATGAGTTATGAATTATGCGTTTAGTGTTTGTCAATTTCAAGCTTAAAATCAGCTGTTTACAAATTAAGAGTTTTGGCTTTTATCGGATTATCTTATGTAGTCAATTTTTAAATATTGTAGATCTGATAAATTTAAAATTTGAAAAGTAGGATATCTCATAGAAGAATAAAAATATTGGAATAAACTAAACAAGATTTTAAGAAAAAAGATGTATTTTAAGACGAGTTTAAGCTGGTTTTTGCAGTTTTCAAGGTAGCAATACTTTTAAATTTTTGATGTAGTAATTCCTTTAATATTTAGTAAATAGTAGTTTTTTTTAATTTGTGAACTTTTAACTTACTCTTACACTATTTAACTTAATTTTTAAACTGTAAACAGCAAATATCTAAAAACATACAGCATACCGAAAACCTTTGGACAAGCATATTAAACTTACCATTTCTTTATTCATATTCACTTATGCAATCAATTTGTTATTTTCCAATTTTAGCTTGTATGAATTAAATATTTGAAATGCCTTATTAGGTTCTCAGTTCAAATTACAGGGATATATTTACATGCAAATATAATTTTATAGAAAATGCTATTTCTAAAATAGTTCTCTTCTCCATCCACTTATAGTATAATAATTGCATCTATTTCATTAAATGATACGTGTATTTACAAATCAGAAAATTAGCAATATCATCATTATAAATGATATTGTTTGATATTGTATGAGGATATTAGATTATACTATTATATATTTAGATATATGAACTTGTAAAACTTTGAGATTTACTTACCATCTTTATTCATACCTGCTTTATAACACTTTGTCAATCGACAAGCTCTACATTTATTTCTACGTGTTTTATCAATTGGACAATCGCCTTGAGATGATTTCTGAGGTTTACAACTGTAAGTCCTATTATGATGAATACTACGCTTGAAAAATCCTGAACATCCTAAAAATAATGATATTATTGAACAGCTGTTTTGAATAAATTATTTTATTAATATTGTTCAATTTTCTATTTACTTTAACTAAAATTCATGAATAAATTAATTAATAAATTAATTTCGCGGTAGCGCCACGAAAGCGAGTTTGACATGGCGCGGCGCGTTTTGACATAGTCTTGCATGGCGCGGCCGCTACATTATTTACTTCTAAATTGAGATTTCGAATTTTCAATCAGTGAAAAAAATGATTTATTACTTCTTTATCGATAATTTTCCAAAGCATATCTATTTATGATCGAAGGAATCGTTTCCCGCCGGTATTATTGGCTAAAAAATAGTTTTTAATATAAAACTCCGTGTATGACTATAGAAAATAGTCAGAAACACTTTTTTCTATATATATATAATATTTCAATATTAAGACCGTTCAAACTATAGTAGAAGTCAGCACTAAGACATGTGTATAGTATAGTAAGATAATATATAGTATAGTAAGACACTTTAGTTTAATAATGTGCGGTTATGCACGAGCGTTCGTGTATTTGGATGGACTTTCCTTCTTCCATCAAATATTTATATTCATCGTCCCACTTTTGGTATGTTTTTCATCTTATAAAAAATTTATATACTATTATTTAATAAAAATTTTTTATAATATACGTTCCAAAAGTTTCAAAAATTAACACAAAAATTTTTCTATAATGAAATTAGAAACTAGTTCACTGTTATAGTCAAATCTCCTACTAACTGTGATAAAGGGAAGCACAATAAAATTAAATACATCTTCTCATGTATTTTATAAAAAATTTATATAATATTATACTTTCTGAAAGTTCCAATTATTAACACAAAAATTATTCTAGTTGCGATGGCCAAAAACATGGCCGCGCAAATTCGTTCGAACAAAACAGAAAATTCACTACACGAATATACCGCGCACAGATAAAAGAAATAAAAGTTGTTATTTCAAACTATGACTACATCTATTTTCGTGCACGTACTGTATAAACATCTACGAAATTAGATGTATAACAGGTTAATAATACATTAAATAGTTTATATTTAAGCTGCAAATGTAAAATTAAATTGAAACTAGTTTATTATATTAAATATCACGAAATAAATACCGAAAACCGGGTAAAAGTCGCAACGACTACTGGAGAAGGTAGTCGTCGCAACTGCCAAAACTCGAACAAGTAGAGAGAGAACGCGATATCTAGTCTCTCTCTCTACTACTAAGCTTAAGTACAGAGTATACCGTAGAGGGGATACCCTGCGCGCGGCAAGAGAGAGCGCGTTCAATGTATTAGACCGGCGGCCGCTATCCCCTCTAATACGCGCCGCACACACACATATCTTATATGATTGATATCACTAAATATATATCTATAACATTTATACTAATTTCTATTTATATACCTTAATATATATTTACTCATTGCTATTTGTATTATTAAGCATAATAATAATAACAACGTCTAGACATACACTTTGTTCTCCCCTTAATGTTCAAGTCCTTTGAGGGGAGTGAATCCTTCTGAATTCACTTCTAATTATTACAAGGTAACAGTACGTCCCAATCCCAGCCCCCTCAGCACCATATGTTGTAACCAGCCCCTATTCTTCAGCAATAAGGATTTTTGAAAAGTCTTTTTGACGAAGAAGAAGTCAACTTTTTTAAGTTCTGTAAAAGGCAACAGGTCCGAAAGTACACCAGTAGTGGTGGAAACATTTCTCAGCCCAATAGGTTGCGACGGCCAAAAACATGGCCACGCAAATTCGTTCGAACAAAAACGAATTTATACTTACAGAAATATACCGCACCCGCATATTAAATTAAATGCTTGAGATGGTGTTACAAATAATTTGGTGGATGTACTTTACATACATATACGAAATTAGATGTATAAACGCCACGAGAAATAATATATTAAACATCACTAGAAATAATATATTAAATATATTATTTCTACAAATTTAAAATTAAAACTTACGTATACAGGATAAACATACCGAAAACCGGGCAAAGGTCACGACGACTACTGAAGAAGGTACTCGTCGCAACTGCCGAAACCCGAACAAGTAGACAGAGAATGCAATATCTAGTCTCTCTCTCTCTCTCTCTCTCTCTCTCTCTCTCTCTCTCTCTCTCTCTCTCTCTCTCTCTCTCTCTCTCTCTCTCTCTCTCTCTCTACTGCTAAGCTTAAGCCAGATACATACGACAGAAGGATACACTGCGCGCGGCAAGAGAGAGCCGCGTCAAGTGTATTAGGCCGGCGGCCACTATCCCCCTCAAATACACGCCGCACACACACTGCCGTACACACTCGTCGAACGGCGCGGGCCAGCAGCGAATACTGCGGACACACAAGCCTTATACTGGTGCGCGCAGTCCAGTATATATAGCGGGTATTCGAAAACGAATTCACCCGCTTTATTTAATTAAAATATTTAAATTAAAATATAAATGATACTAAATATATATATATATATATATATATATACATGTATATGTACGTATACACTAGTATACGTGTAGACAATTACTGTACGCAGCACAGCTGCTACAAATATACATAGTAAAATTATTGTTGTTATTAATTATTATTGTTATTAATATAATCATTGTAATTACACGAGCGGCGACGGAATTATACGAATATTTCACTATTAAAGGGCCTGCAAAAGGTAAAATCGACAGTTCGCTCGGTAAACGGACTGCCCCGAAGTCGAGCCACACGAACTCCTCCCGGAACTAAAACTTATCCAGAGCTCGAAATTATCCTTACTTTAAATCCTGTCCGAAATTATTAGCTTGATCTCTGTTGCGAGGCGCTCCTCAAAAGACCAGCCGTTTACTTATCGGTTCTCTTACTTATTTTTCCGAAATTATTAGCTTGATCTCTGTTGCGAGGCGCTCCTCAAAAGACTAGCCATTTATTTATCCCAACTAAACCAGCTTTCCCCTTAACTCTTGATCCTGGTTGCGAGGCCATTTAAAATCATCTTGACACATCTTGTAATTTCCCCGCGTGGAAAATAACACCGGGTATCCGTGCGGTAAATAGCGCCGATATTATAAAACTGCGGAAAATAGCGCGAAACTAGTTTAGATAAATATATAGATCCAGCTGTAAATTACCGTTTATTAATTATTTTGTGTTTATTTATTTGTTACAGAATCCTGTAGATAGAGGAGTTGATTCGTTTGAATAAACTTATATTTTGACTGTTATCAAAAATATACTGTGTCTCTAAAATAATTATTTTTCCTGATCCGCCGTCCGATCCTGAAAAACTTCCTCCCCTCTCAAACTACCCTGGGAAAATATCGCGTAGGCTATCCCGAGGGGGATAGGAACGTTACATGGCGCCTGAACAGGGACTAGAATTATAAATCCGAAAAATTTACATTTGAATAAAATTTATTATTTCTGAAATTACAGAATAATTTCTTTAAGCGGAAATTTTTTAATTGTTTATAAATAACCGTTTTTTCGATTTGTGTGAAAAGAGCCTAGTGGCGGGCTGAGCGACTAGGTGCTAAGGCGGGTTGAGCCGAAGCACGAAGTAACACAAATCGAAATTTATTTAAAATTAATTGTTTTGACAATAGAAAACTGAAATAATAGTAATAATTTCTTATAAATAAATTAAAAAGAAATTATTTTCTCCGTTCCAGAAAAATTAAAAATATTACACAATATATTTTTTTTTGTATAAAATTAAAGTCTGTCTAAAATGGCAAAACCGCGTGTAAGCTGGATCTATAAATTAACAAAAGAGCAAATCGAACGAGAACTTGCTAAAAATAATTTATGTATAGAAGGCACGAAAGCGTATTTGCGACAAAATTTAATTTCATATGTACGGGCTCACCCGGAGTTCTTTTTCGATAAACCAGAAGATGAAAAAGACTTCGACGAAGATATGAATCGAACGCAAGATCTTGAAGGAATTGAGGAAGAATTTTGTCAACTACGTATGGAACTCTTAAATCAACAAACAGCGGCATCAACGTCTAGTCCAGTCATGGCACACCCAGCTGCGAACATATCTTTTAGCACTCCCCCGCTACCGTCTATGTACAGCAATCAACTGCTGTGCAAGAAAACGCCAAAGTGATGGACCAAATGAGAAAGTGGAATTGTTACTTTGATGGCAAAAACCTACACTCTTTCCTCGAAAGTATCCAGAGAAGAGCAATAATGAAAGCAAAAATGAAATGAATAAGAAAAGAGCATATAATTTATCCGAACAACAAATTTTGAATGGATTCCCGGAACTATTGCGAGGTGATGCACAATTGTGGCATAGGAATTTTGCCTCAAATTTTAAAACGTTTTCGGAATTAGAAGAAGCATTAGAAAATTTTATTTATCACCTAGCGAACGTCGAAATCTAGATCGACAGATTCATAACCGTGTACAGGAATCTAATGAGGACATCCGTGCGTTCGATAACTCATTAATTACACTAATAAGACGTCGAGGAGGTTTTACGGAAGAACAAAAAACCGAAACGATGTACTACAATATGGTCGCCGAATATAGATTACATATTCGTCGTGATGACGTCAGAACAACATCAGATATCGTTCAAAACGTAGAAGAATATCTGGAAACTAAAAAACAGTGTGAGAAACAGAAAAGTACGAAAATTCACACTTCCACGCCAGATTATAAATCAAGAAAGCTTGAAATTCGAGTACATAATTATAACAATAAAATTGCTACAATGTACGACCGAACTAAGTGTTGCTGGAAATACAAACAAACGGGCCACGATCGCTTTAAGTGCACACACCTGCAAAAAATCTTTTGTTCATATTGCGGTCGTGATAATGTGTATACCCGTGATTGCAAGTGCCAACCGTCGGGAAACGCCAGGAGGGCCGAGCCCACACCGAACCTAGCTTGGCCCATCAACAACAATTAGACATAGAAACCGACAATCAATATTTTGTAAAAGTGATGATCGGTGATTACGAAGTGTCAGCCCTTTTGGATACGGGATCGGTAAGTTCCTATGTGAGTGAACAACTGAGTGAAGTCTGCATGAAATTCGGATGGCATACTGAGCCAAGTAATCGAATTGCAGTCTTGGAAAATGGCTCAGAAATTAGCCTTGGAAGAAATATTTATGGACCGATATATGTGCAAGGAAAAAGATTCTAACAAAAATTTCTAGTAATGAATGAATTGAGCCATCCTATGCTCTTAGGTATGGATACTCTTAAAAAACATGAGATCCATATATTATTAAACAACCGTGAGTTAAACAAAACATCAAACGATCAAGTACATCAAGTATGTACAATTGGAACACCGTACGGACTGCAAAATTTAAATTCAACCGAACGTCAAAAATTAGAAACGTTTTTAAAAACAGAAATGGATAAATTTAACTGTATCAAAGGTCCTACTCCGCTCCTACAGCACGAAATTGTTGTAGAAGAAAAAACATCAATTAAACAAAAATATCGGCCAAGAAATCCGGCCATGCAAGAAATTATCAATCAGGAGGTTGATAAAATGCTACGTGAAAGTGTAATTCAACCGTCAAGCAGTCCGTGGAGCTCACCAGTCGTTATTGTAAAAAAGAAAGACGGAAAAGCACGATTCTGTGTGGACTTCAGAAAGGTAAATAAAGTTACAAAAAAAGACGCCTACTCGTTACCACAAATTTATGCTACACTATACAAGTTACGAGGAGCTCGATATCTATCAACATTGGACTTAAAAAATGGGTTTTGGCAAGTAGCTTTAACACCAGAAAGCCGTCCTGTCACTGCCTTTACCGTCGCCGGAAAAGGACTATATGAATTCAAGGTAATGCCGTTTGGCCTACATTCAGCACCGGCTACCTTCCAACGACTCTTAGACAGAGTGATAACTCCAGAAATGGCTCCGTATGCATTTGCATATCTAGATGACATTGTAGTAGTCTCGTCTACGTTGGAGGAGCATTTACAAAAATTAAAAGAAGTTTTCGACCGTTTAAGAATAGCGAAATTAAAGCCCAATCTAGATAAATGCCATTTCGCCCGCTCAAGTCTAAAATATTTAGGACATATTGTAGACAAAAACGGTCTACAAACCGATCCGGAAAAGGTCGCTGCTGTACTGAATTTAGCACCACCTAAAAACATGAAAGAAATTCAGCGATTTATGAGTTTAATATCGTGGTACAGACGATTCCTTAAAGATATCTCAAATGTTGCCGCGCCACTACATCGTCTTACTAGAAAAAAAGCTAAGTGGACCTGGGGAGAAACAGAACTAGAAGCGTTCGACAAAATCAAGCAGCTTCTCACAAACGCATCCATCCTTTCCTGTCCAGACTAAAACCGCCTGTTGATCCTGCAAACGGATGCCAGTAAAGAAGGATTGGGAGCAGCGCTTACTCAAGCGTATGAGAACAATGAAAGAGTCATCGCATTTGCAAGCCGAACACTCTCCCCAGCCGAAAAAAATTATTCTGCCACTAAGCTGGAATGTCTAGCAATTAAATGGGGTGTGTGGAAATTTCGAGATCATCTCAAGGGACATCACTTTATAGTACCCACCGACCATCAATCGCTAAAAATGCTTAACAATATAGACAATCCTTCCGATCGTCTAGCCTGCTGGGCACTCGAATTAAGCCAGTACGACTTCGAAATTAAATATCGTCCTGGTAAAGATAATTTGTTAGCCGATACCCTATCTCGACAGCCGTTAGCCGTCGAAGCAACTGCAATTAAAATAGCAGACTGGTACAAAAAAATATACAAAAATGTGTAGAGCGATCCTGAAAGCTACCTAGATTTTTATATCATCAATGGAAGATTATATAAGCATATTCTACACACATTAGATATTAATGATACTAGAGAGAATTTGCAATGGAAGATCTGTGTACCGAAATCCGAATAACATAGAGTTCTAAACGAAGTATATAACGATCCTACTACTGGTCATCTGGGAATCTCGAAAACTCGTTAAAATATCCAAAAGCTATTACTGGCCTGGAATGCTCCGGATGACAACAAATTATGTAAGAAATTGGGAGAATTGTCACCAATTTAAATCGCAAGAACAATCACCGGCTGGAACATTGCATGCGACATTAGTCGAACAGCCTTGGAATATCGTGGCCGTTGATCTTATAGGACCACTCCCAAAATCAACAAAATTGAACACCTGGCTGTTAGTCATGCAGGATAAATTAACAAAATGGGTAGAATTAAAACCCTTAAATATTTTATATTAATGGATTCATTTATTTCACCGGAAAATTTGATCACTTATATTCGTGTCGCAATAAGGACATTGTAAAAGTCGACCGACGACAACTGTATATACATATAATGCGAAAATTAAAAGGGAACAGGGTTGATGCCCTCTTAAAGCAAATAGAAAATTAACCCTCGAAAGGTTAAATCAAAATCAAAATTTTAAATTCTTCTAATCCAGTTCTAGTTAGACAGTTCATACAAGCACCTCGTAATTTCATTTAAAGTAATTAAATATAAAGTATTATTATTTTTTTTTTTTTGAATCATTAAAAGTATGTTCAAAAGGCAACTTACCCGGGCGCAGCGTGACCTGCTCGTTGCCGAGCAGGAATTGAACAACATTTTGAGGATACCCGTGCGTCCTCGCATAGTGGTGCCTCCTGCGCGGCCGCCCCGTCTACAGGTGGAGGACCGCCCGCTGCCGGTAATACGGGAGACCAAATCGAAGCCTGCGGCCATCCCGGAGCTGCCGCAGATCGACGGGACGGACATGCCTCCTGACGACGGCGAGCAGCTCGCGCTACCTACGAATGCCCAAACACCGGGGCCATCACGACCTGCTCCACCGCTGCTCCCTGCAGATGATACTTCCGCTGGGGATGCCGTCGATTCCGGTACCGGAGTACAAGCCGCATGGTTCGGCCCCGACGGACGACGCGTGCCCCTGGATGAAAACGCTATTCCCGGATCGGGAACCGGCGGATCCACATGCGGATGGACGCGAAACCATGTGCGAAAACATGTTCGGTGCGTCACATGCTCCGAAAAAAATGTATGTATGTATACAAAATCCGAAATATACACATTTTCTAACACATATTATTTTATATACACAATTTTTCATTACGAAATCACACAAATTTATTTGTACATATACACACGTGCCACGCTCCCGAAAAAGGAGGGAAATGCGACGGCCAAAAACATGGCCGCGCAAATTCGTTCGAACAAAACAGAAAATTCACTACACGAATATACCGCGCACACATAAAAGAAATAAAAGTTATTATTTCAAACTATGACTACGTCTATTTTCGTGGACGTACTGTATAAACATCTACAAAATTAGATGTATAACACGTTAATAATACATTAAATAGTTTATATTTAAGCTACAAATATAAATTAAATTAAAACTAATGTATTACATTAAATATTACGAAATAAATACCGAAAACCGGACAAAGGTCGTGACGACTACTGGAGAAGGTAGTCGTCGCAACTGCCGATACTCGAACAAGTAAAGAGAGAATACGATATCTAGTCTCTCTCTCTCTACTACTAATTTAAGAATAGAGTATACAGTACAGGGGATACACTCCGCGCGGCAAGAGAGAGCGCGTTCGATGTATTAGACCGGCGGCCGCTATCCCCTCTAATACGCGCCGGATATACACTACTGTACGCTCTTGTCGAACGGCACGCGCCAGCAGCGAATAATGCGGACATACAAGCCTTATACTGGCACGCGCATGCCAGTATATCTAGCGGGTATTCGAAAATGAATTCACCCGCTGTATTTAATTAAAATAATTAAATTAAAATATAAATGATACTTAATATATATATATATATATATATATATATATATATATATATATACATAAATGTATATGTACGTATACACTATTATACGTGTAGACAATTACTGTACGCAGCACAACTGCTACAAATATACATAGTAAAATTATTGTTGTTATTAATTATTATTGTTATTAATATAATCATTATAATTCGCCGTCCCGTCCGAGATTACACGAGCGGCGACGGAATTATATGAATATTTCGCTATAAAAGGGCCTGCAAAAGGCAAAATCGACAGTTCGCCCGGTGAACCGACTGTCCCGAAATCGAGTCACACGAACTCCTCCCGGAGCTAAAACTTATCCAGAGCTCGAAATTATCCTTACTTTAAATCCTGTACGAAATTATTAGCTTGATCTCTGTTGCGAGGCGTTCCTCAAAAGACAGACGGTTAATAATTTTACCTTTCCTAAGTAAACGTAATCCTGGTTGCGAGGCGCTCCTCAAAAGACCAGCCATTTACTTAGCCATTCTCTTACTGATTTTTTCGAAATTATTAGCTTGATCTCTGTAGCAAGGCGCTCCTCAAAAGACAGACGGCTAATAATTTTACCTATCCTTAAGTAAATGTGATCCTGGTTGCGAGGCGCTCCTCAAAAGACCAGCCGTTTATTTATCCCAACTAAACCAACATTCCCCTTAACTCTTGATCCTGGTTGCGAGGCGTTCCTCAAAAGACCAGCGGAGTTAAGTTTACCTTGTTTTTATCCCATTTAAAATCATCTTGACAGATCTTGTAATTTCCCCGCGTGGAAAATAACACCGGGTATCCGTGCGGTAAATAGCGCCGGATATTATAAAACTGCGGAAAATAACGCGGAACTAGTTTAGATAAATATATAGATCTAGCTGTAAATTACCGTTTATTCATTATTTTATGTTTATTTATTTGTTACAGAATCCTGTAGATAGAGGAGTTGATTCGTTTGAATAAACTTATATTTTTACTGTTATCAAAAATATACTGTGTCTCTAAAATAATTATTTTTCCTGATCCGCCGTCCGATCCTGAAAAACTTCCTCCCCTCTCAAACTACCCTGGGAAAATATCGCGTAGGCTATCCCGAGGGGGATAGGAACGTTACATACTTTTAACAAAAATAAAATAGTTAGGTGAGTTTGGTGTATTCTTAGCATATTAATTTTAAATACATCTCATGTATTTTATAAAAAATTTAAATAATATTATACTTTCCGAAAATTCCAAATATTAACACCAAATTTATTCTATAATTAAATTATATATTAATTCACTGAGATAGTCAAATATCTTACAGATTGTGATAAATGCAAACATAATAATAGGTGTTCTTATCACATTAAGAAATTTACTACTTATAAATCTTATATGTATTTAAAAAACTTTCTATAAATTAGTTTTCTAAATTCAGTAATTGATTAAGATAAAAATACATGCATAATAATATATACAATTATATTGTAACTCTTTTCATAGTAAAACAAAAATATTTTCATACAATTAAATAATATTTACTTATAAACTTTTTCTAAAATCTTCAGAAATAGATTAACAAAAAATAAATTATAGAACGCAATAACGTCTTAAAATAATGGATCATTAAAACAAATGGCTAACTGCATTTTATATGCAATCCATTAAATAACAGCTTGTATAGTTTACATAAATATATCGAAAACTCTAAAACAATAATAATAAATAAATTATTTCGATAGACAAAATGATATAATATATCTAAACTTTGAAACAAATAAATAAATCAATAGTTTAACGAAAATAAAGCTTAAAAAAGTAACGGGATCATTTAAAAATTTGAATCCAATTTCATATCATTTTATACATTCGGGACAAATGGCTTACCTCATGGATTTTACTAAAAGTGTTAAGAAAAGTATAATAAACAGACAAATAATAGATATTAAAATTAATATGCACTTAGTATCAATATGCAATTATAATTGCAAATAAAATATGAGTATTTAAATATTACATGAGAAGCTTAAAAATTTCATTACTCAAAATTCATAAAAATATATTTTACAAATAAATACTATTCATGCGTTAACTCACAAAAAAGAGTTAATTATCTTGAATCATCGATGTTTTTAGGTGAACATTCTTGAGCTATTTTTTCTGATAATTCATTTTTATTAAAAAAGCAGGTATGAACTTGCCCGGCCCGTTCCCACAAAGCTTAAGCTGTTTTTTTTTAATAATTAATTTTTGCATGAAAATTTGTTACTTTTTTAAGATTAGTCAAATCTTCAGAAAGAATATGCAAAGAAAATTAATATATGTACTTTGAAAAGTACTTAAAGTATGATATAATTTTTTGTACGAACCGAATAACCGCGGTAGTGGTCGAGAGGCTGGAATTAGAAAATGTAGGCGGAGCCTCTCACAGTCTATGAATGAAATGGGAGGAAACGAATTTGATAGTTTGTTTTCATTAGCAATAAAGTCTATCATGGTGCCGTCATGACTCCGCTCTCTTGTATATCTTTTATATATCTATAAATAATTGAAACTCTTATCACTTCTCATACTATTCTTCGCTTCTGATATTTAAAATAATGTGTCGGCAGATCCCCGATTCCGAATTACTATTCTCACTATAAATAGTGATAGGCTTTGCAAAATTATCGATAAAGTGATAAATAATGTTTTCTGTTATTGAAAATTTCAAATCTCAATTTAGAAATAAATAGTGGCGCTACTGGGCCACTTGTTAAGGTGAAAAATCGACTGAACGACCGTTGCATGTATTGGAAGGTGCATGATACTGAAAAAAAATTATAAGATGAAGATGATATAAATATGTAATCACTTATATAAGGCTAGTTGGATTCATATAAAACATACCAAAAGCACTATTTCAACTTACATATTTTACGATTCAGAATCTGGATTTCATACATAAGTACTTATATTAACTTCAAATTATCATTCCTTATCTTAGCTTCACCCGAGATAATAATGTCATCAATTTATGAAATAGTTAAAGAATATCTATGCAACAATACTCTATATATAAATTTAGATTCCTATAAATAATTTTATTTAAGATAACCTTTATGAATAAAAAGTCAATGGTATAAATATATTTAAGTAGTCCCGAGATAGTCTCCTCGCCCTGTTTTGCTGAATAGTTCTTTAAACAGAAACAAGAGATTTATTTTCAAATGCACGAAAACTCTATAAATAATGTTTTTTTAAATTATCTCAGTAAATAAGACATTTTTTAATAAATCAAATTTATAGAGCTCATTTAGATGTTGTTTGGATACGAGACATGGCCCGAAAAAGAAAGGTTTACGACTAGAGACGGTTTGTCCACAGATGGCGGCAGCGGGCGCTTCGTTCGCGCTTAAAATAAATATCGCCTGGGTAACCTCAGCCATAAATTTACGTCCATCGGGAACCATGGGCTATTCCAAGGTACCCAGATAGTGCTAATGTCCTCATGCTTCCTCCTACACCAAGCACTCAACATAGAAAAGAGTATTCATTCCGTTCTGTACCTTCAAACGATTCGGTTTGGTCCGCTTAAAGTCGTGCAAACCGCTGTTATTTTTTTCCGGTTCAATATTGCCGTCCTAGTTCTCCAAACATTGTATTAAACTCGTCCATAATTGTAATACTTATCGCGAAATCGGACTGGAAACGATTGTCAAGATATATGTGTGTATGTTCGTGTACGCGAGCACAAGTTAAGAGAGTATTTGCGGGGCCAGGCGCTTTGGCCTTGTGGCATCTGCTCAACGTAGGAGCAGAAAACCGAGGAGCTTCCCAGCGACGCACTATATTGTACCCAATGGCTGAGCTTTGCGGCAAGGACTGTACCCGTGCCTGAGACGTCAGGGCTGCAGCTCAGAGCAGGAGGTTGTCAACGGAGCGCTCCGCCCCCATCGAATCTCACCCACGGTGCGAGCTCACAGTAATATCACCTTACGCAACAGCACTTCATATGTATGAAGGTTATGTGTTGTAAGCCCGTTATTATTTATATGACGTTTATATGACTTAAATTTTGCGTTCTTTCACGCCAGGTTAGCTATCGCTAATTTATACTTATAAAAACCTTTATGTATCTAATCCATAAGATTTGTAATATCGGCTTTTTCCTCCACTCCCCGAGTGGAGGTTTTTTATGACTCGTGCGTTTACTTAATCAATTCGAATTTATTATTAATTATTTATTTACTTATTTATTTATTGATTTATTTATTACAACTGAACATCCAATCCCATTAAATTTAATTAGAAGTCATAAGCCTCTGCAATAAATATAGTTTTTCGGTTTGAAAAAGATATCTGGAGAAAAGTTCAACAATCCGTCTTGGGGTTCTCTGAACTCTTTCTCGCAAGTAAAAAATAATACAGCTATCTTCGTATACATTTTTCTCAAGAAATATTGCTTGTAGAGTTGAAATTCCTAGAATAAAAAATATGTATTTTTATCAAGTCTGCAAATTGTGTTTTATATTTTTAAAAATTTCTTGTAAATTTTTCTGTTCTTTAACTTTGATATGAAATATATTTGAAAGATTATATTTCTGTAGCTTTAGCCATGAAAATTTAATTTTCATCAAACGATATTACGATATTCGTAATCAAATTAATAAATATTTTTTATTGGTCTTACAGTCCAATCAATTTCAACCAAAAATAAAATAAAATAAAAATAAAAATAAAAATAAAATAAAAATAAAAACTAAAAAATAAAAAATAAAAATAACAATAAAAAATAAAAAATAAGAAATACAAATAATAAATAATAAAAATAAAAAATAAAAATTAAAAATAAAAATTAAATTAAAAATTAAATTAAAATGATAATGACAGTCAGACTGTCCTTGTTTATATTCACCCCCGTAGACTAATCTGAAAATAAAATATTAGCTGAAAAAATTCTTTGTTAGTAAAGTGCAGTCTGACTGTCCCCAACACCCTTACCTAATTGAAGACTTGTCCAACGTTTCGAGCTCGCTACGGCTCCTCATCAGGGACTAATCTAAACCTTATATTCTAATCTATATATACTCATCCCCACCACCAAATTTCGTAAATTAAATATAAATTCCCCCTCTACACAAATTGTCCAAAACCAATCAATTTAATAAGGAATGATAAACACTGTCCAATCTACCAGACTCTAACATTAAATTCACATTATTTCGATTCTTGGAAATGTGAATACTTTCAAGACTCTCCCGTTTATACTTATTATTAATACCATATTCCAAAATATCCACATTCACAAAATCAAAAGAATGTAAAAACTTTAAACAATGCTCTTTTAAACCAGAAGTAATATGTGAGCTACGTAAACTATATTTATGCTCATAAATTCTCTTTTTTAAATATCTACCTGTTTGTCCAATATAGTATTTATCACAATCCATGCAATTAATCTTGTAAACAACTCCTGATTTTAAGCATAAATCATCCTTATCTTTGCAATTATTAAACAATCTACTTAAATTATTGCGATTTTTAAAGAAAATTTGAATGTTATATTTCCGAAAATTTCTTTTTATTCTTTCAGATAATCCTCGAACATATGGTAAGACAATAATTTTGCCTCCGTTAAAATCAATTCCTGCACTATGTCTATTTTCGGTATTATAAATTTCAAACAATCTCTCAGCAATCAATCTATTAATAAATTGAATTGGATAGCCATTATTAATAAAAGTCTCTCTTACTATCTGTAAATTATTTTGTCTAAAATCTTTATGTGACAATTTAATTGCTCTGTCAATGACACCCCTCAATGCCCCAATTTTGTTTCCGAATTGGTGGTGTGAATTAAAATCTAAAAACCTACCTGACCAAGTAGGCTTTCTGTACCAATTAAGTTTTACCTTATTATTACTACATCTAATCACATTAACGTCCAAAAAACTTAACTGACTATTTACTTCAACCTCCCTTGTAAATTTAATTCTGTCATGTACAGAATTGAAAACATCCACCATTTCATCCACAAAAACTTCTGGAACAATTGTAAAGATATCATCAACATATCTCTTAAATATCATTGGTTCAAAAAGCAATTTTGACAAGGCTATACTTTCCAACTTTTCCATAACTAAATTAGCTATAACCGGTGACAAAGGCGACCCCATTGGACATCCGTATTTTTGTTCATAAAATTTATTATCAAATGAAAAAATTGTGTTATTAAAAACCAAATTAATTGCTTTAATAAATTCATTCATTGTCAATTTTGTATGCAAATTAATTTCATTCCACTTTTCCTGTATAATATCATTTAACAACTCTAAAGGTACATTTGTAAACAAAGATACTACATCCAATGAAATCATCTTGTAGTTTTTCGGAATAACAATATCTTTCATTTCATTGTAAAAACACCAACTATCCTTAATGTAAGAACTAGTTCTTCCAACTATCTTAACCAATATATTAGACAAAAATCTAGCAATATTATAAGTTGGGAAACCTATGGAAGATATTATTATTCTAAATGTCAGATTTTCTTTATGAATCTTGGGAAGCCCATAACATTTTGCCACAGTTCCATTTTCACATTTTAAATACTTATATGTAGTATCATTTATATATTCATTTCTTTTCCAATTATTTAATAACTCTTTCAAATTATTTTGTAGCTTAATGATATGTGGATTACCAATCTTCAAATAAGTACTATCATCATTTAATATATTATTTATACAATTTATGTAATCAATTTTATTGGAAGCTACAGTTACATTACCTTTGTCGGCCTTTTGGAAGATTATATTAGGGTTATTTTTCAAAAAATTCTTCGCGGTAATCAAATCATGTATAAAATTACTATTTAAAAAATTATCAAATTTATTTTCTCTTTTAAAATTACTAATGACATTAACCAAAGATGCCCTACATTCCTTTTTTACTTCATCATTTAAACCAAAAAGATTACTTTCAACCTCCGCGATGATTTCTTTGATCGGGAGATTACTTTTACAATATAATATTCCATGTTTGGCACCTTTAGACATGATGTTTATTACTTCATTTGGTATCTCCTTGTCAGTTAGATTCTTAAACCAATTTTTATTGTTTGCATTGTTAAATTGATAGCTTTGAAATTGTTTTTTATTTCTTAAACATTCAAATTTCCTTTTTAGTGTTTGTCTATTAATATATTTTGTCTTAATAAAATGTTTGTTTTGACCAAGAAAAAATTCATGTAATTCATTTCTTTCTATATTTTGATATAAATAATGTTTAATCTTTAATAAATATCTATTTAAGGAATGAATCTGAATATGTAAATCTCTAATTTCTAAATTAAGTAATTTATTTTTGAAAAAGAAAATATTTTTCTTTAGATCATAACAAACATTATTACTATAAACCTGCAAAAAATATTCATCATGAAATCTATTATTAATGTGTACCGGAAATATATTTGATTTCTTGCATCTAATAAGGAATGTAAGTTTTTCTTTAAGAATTACAACTTTTAAATTCATTTTAATCCATTTTGAACAATAATCTTTAATAGTACTACCATATTTACAATAAATTTCTCTAAAATAAATCATGACATACCCCTTAATTTAAGTTAAATAGACCTTCTATTTTAAAACAATTGAATTGTACTTCTGTCGACTGCCCATATTACAAATATTATAAATAAAATATTTATTAATTTGTATATGGGCAGTCGACAGAAGTACAATTCAATTGTTTTAAAATAGAAGGTCTATTTAACTTAAATTAAGGGGTATGTCATGATTTATTTTAGAGAAATTTATTGTAAATATGGTAGTACTATTAAAGATTATTGTTCAAAATGGATTAAAATGAATTTAAAAGTTGTAATTCTTAAAGAAAAACTTACATTCCTTATTAGATGCAAGAAATCAAATATATTTCCGGTACACATTAATAATAGATTTCATGATGAATATTTTTTGCAGGTTTATAGTAATAATGTTTGTTATGATCTAAAGAAAAATATTTTCTTTTTCAAAAATAAATTACTTAATTTAGAAATTAGAGATTTACATATTCAGATTCATTCCTTAAATAGATATTTATTAAAGATTAAACATTATTTATATCAAAATATAGAAAGAAATGAATTACATGAATTTTTTCTTGGTCAAAACAAACATTTTATTAAGACAAAATATATTAATAGACAAACACTAAAAAGGAAATTTGAATGTTTAAGAAATAAAAAACAATTTCAAAGCTATCAATTTAACAATGCAAACAATAAAAATTGGTTTAAGAATCTAACTGACAAGGAGATACCAAATGAAGTAATAAACATCATGTCTAAAGGTGCCAAACATGGAATATTATATTGTAAAAGTAATCTCCCGATCAAAGAAATCATCGCGGAGGTTGAAAGTAATCTTTTTGGTTTAAATGATGAAGTAAAAAAGGAATGTAGGGCATCTTTGGTTAATGTCATTAGTAATTTTAAAAGAGAAAATAAATTTGATAATTTTTTAAATAGTAATTTTATACATGATTTGATTACCGCGAAGAATTTTTTGAAAAATAACCCTAATATAATCTTCCAAAAGGCCGACAAAGGTAATGTAACTGTAGCTTCCAATAAAATTGATTACATAAATTGTATAAATAATATATTAAATGATGATAGTACTTATTTGAAGATTGGTAATCCACATATCATTAAGCTACAAAATAATTTGAAAGAGTTATTAAATAATTGGAAAAGAAATGAATATATAAATGATACTACATATAAGTATTTAAAATGTGAAAATGGAACTGTGGCAAAATGTTATGGGCTTCCCAAGATTCATAAAGAAAATCTGACATTTAGAATAATAATATCTTCCATAGGTTTCCCAACTTATAATATTGCTAGATTTTTGTCTAATATATTGGTTAAGATAGTTGGAAGAACTAGTTCTTACATTAAGGATAGTTGGTGTTTTTACAATGAAATGAAAGATATTGTTATTCCGAAAAACTACAAGATGATTTCATTGGATGTAGTATCTTTGTTTACAAATGTACCTTTAGAGTTGTTAAATGATATTATACAGGAAAAGTGGAATGAAATTAATTTGCATACAAAATTGACAATGAATGAATTTATTAAAGCAATTAATTTGGTTTTTAATAACACAATTTTTTCATTTGATAATAAATTTTATGAACAAAAATACGGATGTCCAATGGGGTCGCCTTTGTCACCGGTTATAGCTAATTTAGTTATGGAAAAGTTGGAAAGTATAGCCTTGTCAAAATTGCTTTTTGAACCAATGATATTTAAGAGATATGTTGATGATATCTTTACAATTGTTCCAGAAGTTTTTGTGGATGAAATGGTGGATGTTTTCAATTCTGTACATGACAGAATTAAATTTACAAGGGAGGTTGAAGTAAATAGTCAGTTAAGTTTTTTGGACGTTAATGTGATTAGATGTAGTAATAATAAGGTAAAACTTAATTGGTACAGAAAGCCTACTTGGTCAGGTAGGTTTTTAGATTTTAATTCACACCACCAATTCGGAAACAAAATTGGGGCATTGAGGGGTGTCATTGACAGAGCAATTAAATTGTCACATAAAGATTTTAGACAAAATAATTTACAGATAGTAAGAGAGACTTTTATTAATAATGGCTATCCAATTCAATTTATTAATAGATTGATTGCTGAGAGATTGTTTGAAATTTATAATACCGAAAATAGACATAGTGCAGGAATTGATTTTAACGGAGGCAAAATTATTGTCTTACCATATGTTCGAGGATTATCTGAAAGAATAAAAAGAAATTTTCGGAAATATAACATTCAAATTTTCTTTAAAAATCGCAATAATTTAAGTAGATTGTTTAATAATTGCAAAGATAAGGATGATTTATGCTTAAAATCAGGAGTTGTTTACAAGATTAATTGCATGGATTGTGATAAATACTATATTGGACAAACAGGTAGATATTTAAAAAAGAGAATTTATGAGCATAAATATAGTTTACGTAGCTCACATATTACTTCTGGTTTAAAAGAGCATTGTTTAAAGTTTTTACATTCTTTTGATTTTGTGAATGTGGATATTTTGGAATATGGTATTAATAATAAGTATAAACGGGAGAGTCTTGAAAGTATTCACATTTCCAAGAATCGAAATAATGTGAATTTAATGTTAGAGTCTGGTAGATTGGACAGTGTTTATCATTCCTTATTAAATTGATTGGTTTTGGACAATTTGTGTAGAGGGGGAATTTATATTTAATTTACGAAATTTGGTGGTGGGGATGAGTATATATAGATTAGAATATAAGGTTTAGATTAGTCCCTGATGAGGAGCCGTAGCGAGCTCGAAACGTTGGACAAGTCTTCAATTAGGTAAGGGTGTTGGGGACAGTCAGACTGCACTTTACTAACAAAGAATTTTTTCAGCTAATATTTTATTTTCAGATTAGTCTACGGGGGTGAATATAAACAAGGACAGTCTGACTGTCATTATCATTTTAATTTAATTTTTAATTTAATTTTTATTTTTAATTTTTATTTTTTATTTTTATTATTTATTATTTGTATTTCTTATTTTTTATTTTTTATTGTTATTTTTATTTTTTATTTTTTAGTTTTTATTTTTATTTTATTTTTATTTTTATTTTTATTTTATTTTATTTTTGGTTGAAATTGATTGGACTGTAAGACCAATAAAAAATATTTATTAATTTGTATATGGGCAGTCGACAGAAGTACAATTCAATTGATATTCGTAATCAGCATCCAAAAAAAAGCTTCGACAAATCAGCTATAAACGTATTTTATAAGACCGTCTAGAAGTACCGTTATGGTATCCGCATAGCAATTATAATCATGCGAGCTTGCTGATTTAGACTCCCACATGATCACGGTAGTCTTACCGTAAGGTTGCATGTTGATAAAATATCTCCGAGATTTACATGGCAGCGAGCTTACGCCATCATACACTACACGTAAAAAAAACACATATTTTGTTATAAGCTTTGACGATATACCATGTGCTAAAATTTGACCCGGACTGACAAAAAAACCATTTTACGTATTTTAATACAAAGCTTCATTATCGCCTTCAACATAGGCTCCTTTCCAGCCAATACAAGAATGCCAATGCTTAAAACAATTTTCCATACATCTGTTATGAGCCTCACCTGGGATTGCCTTCAGATCCTTTAGCGGATTACTTTTTATGGTTTCAATGGACTCATAGTGCGTTTGCCGAAGCGGATTTTTGAGTTTCGGAAAGAGGAAAAAGTCACAGGAAGCCAAATCTGTCGAATACGGTGGCTGAGCGATGACTTTCATTTAATGTTTGACCAAAAATCAGACACAATCATGCTGGAATGTGCCGGCGCATTATTATGATGAAAAAACCATGAATTGTCTGCGCACAAATCCGGTCGTTTACGAATTGCTTCTCGCAGACGCCTCAAAACGGACAAGTAGTACTCCTTATTGATCATTTGACCTCCTGAGATGAACCACACTATGAGATGGTATGTTGTCATGTTACAAAATAAATTTTTCATGTTTTCAAACCTGTTCTCACAATTTTTCGATCAATGCATGTTTCAAATGGATAATTTGTTATAGCTCGTAATATTTATTAATCGTATCACCAAGTTTTCCTAACTCACAGTACACCACTCCACACTGATACCATCAAACACAGAACATCGTCTTATGATCAAAGCAATTTCGCCATGCAGTTGATGAACTAGCATTATCAAATGAAAGAGATATATCTATCAGGATATATCTATTTTTCATCCCCTTTACAATGCGATGCAAAAAAATTATCTTTCAAACCGTTGAAGCAACATTTCACTTTTTTTTCAATTTTGTATCTATTGTTCAGTTAGCGTGGCGCTTATTTTTCATATTTCAGCTTCTTTCCCATATGTTTTAACCATTCGCAAATTGTTTCCCGTATCACGTTAAGTGTTAATGTCAATTTTGTTTTGATTGCGTTGAATGTTCATCCAATAACATTTCAAGAAAATCCCTAAACGACCGAATTCCCCTCAACTTAACATTCTTACTGCAATAATAACTGCAATTGACGGTGTTATATATTATATAACGGAATAAATTTAGTTTTATAGTTCTGTTTATAAATAAATCAAAAATATATTGTTTTTAGCATATAATAAAATCGAAGATCGAAAAGTTCTTTTTTTACGATCTATGATCTTCTCTGACTACCCTAACCTATTTCTTCGAATCTTTTACAGATTCACTAAGAGTTTTTAACGGTTTATGTTTCCCAAATTTTCCATATACCAAATCTATTAAACTGTAATCATTCTGCAAATGTTTTGCCAATTGGGTCAACTTTTCCGAATATATTTTGTATCAAGATGCTCCTTAACGTAGTAATGATGATTAATAATGTTGCAAAAGGTTTCTGAAATCTCTTCACCACCTTGAATATAAAATCTCGATAACTCTTTCATTTGCTTAGGTATCTCTCTTCCATTGCAATCAAAGAAATTTATATAACAGACATTTCAGGTATAAATGTAGAACTATCATTATATCACCCAATATCTTCTTAAAAAATTATTTATTTTTATTTGAAAAATTTCGCAGTAGAATCATAGAAACTTTTATTGTTTTACTTACTTTCATTGTTTTAGATAATTAGTTATCTTATATACTTTTTATATAGTATTAAATATTATATTGTGTAAACATTGTGTCGTTGTTGGCTTATAAAATAATTATATAATTCTGGTTTGCAACATATAGTATCTCTATTTTATCGAATATGATAATTATTTTGATAATTCGCAAACATATATCATACAATACTTTTTATTGAGTTGGTAGCCATGTTGTAAACTCAAAATTATAGAATATTACTCGTAATTGCTGTATTTGAGTATAATGAATTAACCTTAAGCAAAGTTAAGCTCATAACGACTATAATACAGCTATGGTATTTTAGGATGGAATCAGACGAACTATTGAAAAAATGGACTTCATTCACTCGGAAGTTACCGATGATGGAAGTGGGAAATTCTCGATCGCTTTTTAAGTATCGCAAACCCCTTACTGTGATTGACCGACCACTTACATCCATATCGATCGGATATTGTGCTTTCATAGGCCGTGGGCTTGACTGCACTGTCCAGCAAAGAGACTGAATTATTCTCCTAACCGTAACTAGTTGCAGTTGCAAAAGGGAACGCATGACTCAGGGATACATGATGAGGAGTAGCTAAAACTACTAATTGAAAATTTATTATATCGCCCGTTACAAAACAGTTTTGACTACCAAATTGATTGCCAAAGTATTTCTCTCTGGACGCGACGGTCATCATATTAAATAGATGTAATGAGAGAAAAAATGTAAGAGTAAACAACCAACAAAGTAGTAGGAGAGGAGAAAGAGAAGGACTAGAAAAGGAGCAGTGTAGGGAGGAGAGTTAGGAAAAAGTGCATTGAGAGGGAAGCAAAGAAAATTAATATTGACAAAAAGGAGAGCCAAAAAGAGCCTCCAAAATCTAATGAAAAAGAAAAATCAGATACTGAGAAAGTGAAGGCCAGTGTATATATGTACGTATAAAAGCTGGGCAACGCTAAAAAACGGCGGGGGTGGCACTCAATAAATAGACGTCCCGGTTATATTAAAATACTTCGTTTATGATAAGTCTCTAACGCTTTATAATATCTCTGAATACGCTGTCTCTCTCATGCACACCCGTATTCGAGCACACATACACTCGAGCCCACGGTGCATATACACACTCTCTCTCACGAACATGCAGGCGAACTCGCGGTTCGGAGCCTCTTCACCTCGGTCAGCGCCCCGTCGCTCTCGTACTTGAATGATCTTCCCGCGCGCGAGTACGTATTTCGGCCGCGTACACGTTGCCGTCGCACCGCAGTCCGTGGCCCGGGGTTACAAGTATTCTTCTCGAGTGCCGTCTGTACCCCCCGTTTACACTGCTATCATCGGGCTGTCAGTGAAAGGCACCGGCGGGAGGTCTCACTTCCTCTCGTGCTGCCTAGCTCTGTTAGGATCGGGGCTCGAATGAGCCGTCAATGTCCCACCTTTCCTTCCTCTCGATCGGGCTTCTTGTCGAAATCGGGCTCGGATCAGCCATAGCGTCTCTCTCTTTCTCTTTCTCTCGAATGGCTCGGCGGGGGGCCGAACCAGATCGTCGGCGTCGCGATTGCTGCATGTCACAAATTCAGCAGTACGCACCAGCACTTTGCCCTGTACTCGCGGTTCTCCTCAATCTTCACCGATATCGTCTATATTTTCGAAAACTCGGGGTGTTTAGCTATGTTGGTAGAAAACCCAAAACTCTCTAACTCTTTATGCGTCTCGACAAGCATTGACGGTATCTGCTCTTCCCTCGTCTTCAACCTTCCCCCTCTCTCCCCGGACCCAGCTCATCTCATTCGCTCTTTCGCGCGGCTGCAGCTTATTCATTTCTCTCTCCCTATGTAGGACGCGTGCGCGCACGTCAGTTTGTGCTCTTCGTCTTCGCCCCGATCCTCATGCTATCGCTGTGTTCAACAACACCTCGAAAAAATGAAAAATGGCGATTAGTTGTAAATCTATACAACTTTTTCCGAGACACCCGGGACAGAGACCGTTGCTTGAGCACGAACTGATGTGCGCATACGTATCGTGCATAGAGAAAGAGAGAAATGCATATGGTGCCGCCGCCGCGCGAAAGAGCGAATGAGATGAGCAGGGCCCGAGGAAGAGAGGAGGGAAGGCAGAAGACAAGATTATTACTTGTTGAGACGCGTAAGGAGATAGATTGTTCGGTTTTTCTGCCACACTATCGAAGCACCCCAAATTTACTCAAACAAGGAGACAATACATTTCTAAGGATAAGATATACTGCGCGTTTATACGGCGAAGTTCTGGTGTATTGGTGAATTGGTGACGCGTCGTGATCGCGACACCGATGACCTATTTTGGCTGTCCACCAAGCCTGCCTTGAGAGGTAGAGAGAGAGAGAGAGAGAGAGAGAGAAAGAGGGACGTCAACGGCTCATCCGAGCCCGATTGCAACAAGCCCGAACGAAAGAAAGGAAATGAGAGACACCGACGGCTGATCCGAGCCCCGATCCGGCCAGAGAATGCCTCGAGAGAAAAGGAGATCACCCGCTGGTGACAGTCCGGTGACAGCAGTGTACACCGTGAGTACCAAAGGCACACGATAGGCATAACTATAAGCCTGTGCCACGGACCGCGGCGCGATGGCGGCGAGTACGAAGGTGAAGTACATGCGCGCACGGAAAGACGTATCGAGTACGAGGACGACTGAGCCACTGGACGAGGAGAAGAGGATCTACCGCCAGTAAGCGGAGACCGGGAGTCCTCCTGCGTGTGTGTAAAAGAAAGAGAGAGAGTGAGAGAGAAGGAGCGTATTAGGGGATATTATAACGTATCAGAGACTTATAATAAATGAAATATTTTAATAGAATTGAGGCACGTATTAATTGAGTGTCGCCCCCTTGTTTTCTTTAGCATTACCCCGTTTATATTAGCAGGTCCCCTGGTAAAGAAAGAACGGATCATCATCAGCCGGAGACGTCAGCAGGTAGCTGCTACAGGAGTTAAGTATTCTATGTAAGTGACCGGGACAAAGGACACCACGCTACAGTGGCGCCCAACGTGGGTCAGTGCACGTACACAAATACATAACCTATTTCGGCAACGTGGCACGGAAAGTCCGCCATTGTTGTTCACGTGCTGGCGGAAGTGCGTCAGCTAGCACAAGTGACGTGAACCGCGCGAGATGACCGCCGCCATTTTGCGAGTGCACCGGCAGAAGAATTCGGTGCAACGCGAACCCCACCGTCGATGTTAGGCGACCAGTTAAGTTAGACCAGTGGTAGGGAGAGCACGCATCAGTAGTAGTGGCTAGGAGTGGAAGAGCTAGCCCGCAGCGGATGACTAAGAAGTAGGTATGCACAGTAGTTACGTCCGAGTGGATGAGACGCGGGACATAGTCAGGAAATTTTTCGACGACTCCTCCCGAAGACTAAGTGCCCGAGCCGTGGGATTTAGAAAAAGTTCATCAAAAAAAATTTTTTTTTCTTCGTTTATTATTTCACAGAATATAATAAGGATTACCTGAAACGCAGTTATTGAAGTTAATAATTTATTTTATTAATAATAAAGGAATAATTATTGAAAATAATTTATTTAAATTACTATAACATATAATATTGAATTATATATAAAATATAATAGATAATATAAAATATAATTATAATATAAAATTATATGTTCATACAGATATTTATACAATATAATATATTAAAGCAATATATCTGATAAGCCTGACATATACCACCCCATATCTATAAAAACCATAGAGATGGGTGTTCAGGTAAGCTATTGGATGGTGGTAAAAATATATTTTGTCACTATATACGCTTCATTTGGTCGGCCCGAGAGCAAATAGAAGTGGTACCCGAAGAGAAAGGTGTCTGCGATCTATTTTCCGTTTCTTTCTTTTTCTTTCTCTTTTTGTCCTTTTCATAAGAGATTATCAGCGACAAATTCTTAAATTCTTGAAGCTTAGATGAATGAGGAGGAAATTTTAAATTATTTCAATCGAAGAGATAAATTAATTCAACATGAAGCTAATTAAATGGACGCGGATCAAGATGGAACGGTCAGGGAGCAGAGTAACGCAATCAGAGCAGTACCAGAGGTTGATGCGACAAATTCTCACTGGTGATAGGGATATGCGGCATCGGCTAAGGAACCTAAGAGGGGAGAGTCATGACAGACTAGCGAATAGGCTACGAGAACTATGTCTTAACCCAGTAGCAGATGTGCCAGTCTTAGCAGTGCGTCTGCTACCATACGCGTAAAAAGCGCTCGGAACTCTAGAGGACGTAACCACAATGATCATCACATCATCCTCGACGGCATTCAGCGAAATACCGTTTAGCACGTTTAGGGCGGGCTGAGTGGCGAAAAGGTACTGATGCAGCAAACTGTCTCTCGGGCGCCAGAGTAACTACTCCTGCGGGATCCTTGAAAAAGCAACCTGCGTAGGTCCCTCTCGTAGCCGGAGCTGGGCCTCGGAACTCTCGAGAACAGCCAAGCGGACACCCCAGAGGCCAAGGGTAACCCCCCATTGCGTTTGGAAGGAGGCGCAATGGGTATTATATCCAACCCCTCAACCCAAGGTGGAAGCCATCGTGCTAAACGATACCGACTTGGCATATATATAACATTATAATTTTTTGATCAGTGAAAAATGGGTCATGATAAATCGTTTCATCAACATGTCGTTTTACACTATTTTGAATTGTAAAAAAGCGTAGCAGAAACTTATTGATTGCTTGAAGAATCTTATGGCGAACATGATCCATCGTTTATAGCATGTAAAGAGTAGTTTCAGTGGTTTAGAAGTCCAGATACTAATGTTAATGACAAAGAACATTCTGGACAACCGAAAAAGTTTGAAAATAGTGAATTGTAAGCATTATTGGACGAAAACTCAGCTCAAACGCAGAAAGAACTCGCTAATAAATTAGGACTTAGTGACAGACCAGTTAGCAAATATTTATATGCGTTGGGAAAGATTCGTAAAAAAGGAAAATGTATAATTTAAAAAATATATTTATAATAAATTTGGTTATAAAAATAATCTTATAAAAGATCTAATAAATACAATGTCAATTTGCAGAATTTAATGTAACAATTTGATTAGAAAAAATGAACTTCTGGATAAATTTGATCATTAAGTCTTTGAAGTTCGGACTGTTATTAATTACATTAAAATTTATAAGCGTGAAATTATTAAAATAAGTTTATTAAAATAAAATACGGACTTCGTATTTCTTTTTATGAATAGTAGAAGAAAATATTTATTATCTATAACTCAGATTTGTCATTGGGGCTGTTGACGGTCACACTCGGTTCAATCGTGTAACCCATTCTTTCTAATTTTGAGGATGTTCGCAACGCGCACGACTCTCGTCTCGACCGTCTAGCAGCATGAAGGATAAAATAAAAGGTATGGAAGACAAACGATAGCAAAGGGAAGATGTCAGATTAGAAAAAAGGCGGAGAGTCGGTGAGAGAAGAAGTAAGGGCAGAAAGAACGAACGACGGGCAGAACAGAGAGATCGTGAAGGAGAAGAAGTAAAGAGAGACGGAGATAGGAGGAGAGTGAGTGAGATGAAAGAGATGAAGAAAGGATGAAGAGGCGAGAAAAGGAGGTGAGAATAGGAAATGAGTGAGGAGTGAATCAGAGAACGAATAACGGAAAGGGCAGAGAAGGCGAGAGGTGTAAAGAAACGCCGTGCCCCGACACTGGATTCTCGGTACACATCCATTACCACGCTTCTTCCGATGTACCTTTAGATCCATGACCGCTCGCCTACCAAGCAATGAGGTAGATGCGCGTCGCACTTCGTAGTGAAGATTTGATTCAGCATTTTCTTATTTTCGGAGCGAATGCGACGGACCAATGAGGACGTTTATCGAGTCGCGTCGCAAGCGATTTTCACGCCGGAGGGCAACATATGTCACTTATCTGGTCGTTTTTTGGTGGTACCATAAAGAAAAAAAATTAAAATAGAACGATGATTTACGTTTCTATTCTACCGAGTTTCCACTCCCACCTTGCTGTGCATGTCTATTTGCGGGTGCGTGGGTTGTGTTTTATACTATCTTTGTCTCCGTTACAGGCGGGCGGAGGTCTCCCGTGATTTTTCGATCAGGTGATTAGGTGAAATATAATAAAATTGTTTATGTGCTTCAAACTATAAATAAAGGATACAATTTTGAAGTCGAAATTAAATAAAAAATTTTCCGTATCACAAAATGGCGCCCAATGTTGGGTCCGCTTAATCTGTAATTGGAAGTTAAATATTCAGTACGCGGCGGTGCCATCTTAGCCACATGATCGCGTGCGACCGCTTGGGGCGGAACCGGCCATTACCGCGGTATAACGTGCAGACGGAAGGATGCGGTGGTTCGATACAGGATGTGTTATCATTATGGTGATAAACTTCATTTTCTCAGGCAGCGACTATCAACACTTGTTTATAAAATAATGAGTGATTACATCGGCACTGTCTCCCGTCCCCTTACCTCACAGCTCCAAGAACCACGCACAGTCGTCTGCGGAGGGACAGTACTTGCGCAAGAAAACGTGAACAATTAATATGCATCATGAATCGTCCGATGAAAGTGGACGTGAATTTGGGAAGTGTTTCTGAAAGTGGCCCAAGTTGCAAGGCATTATTTATTAAGTTAAGAAGAAAAAAAGTTAAGTTTAAGTTCAAAGGTTAAGATTAAGTTTAAAGGTTAAGTTTAAGTTCAAAGGTTAAGTTTAAGTTTAAAGGTTAAGTTTAAGTTCAAAGGTTAAGTTTAAGTTTAAAGGTTAAGTTTAAGTTAAAGCTAAATAAGTTTAAAACAATACAATGAATCTCAAAGGCAAGTATAAATAATTCTGATATACAAAAAAACAAATCGTGAATCGTGAAAAAATAGTGAATAGTGAAAAAAACAATCGTACGAAATAATAGTGACTGTGTTGCAAATTTAGATGGTGGATGAAAAAAAAGAGAGAATAACAACTGTAAATAATTGCCAAAAATAATAATATAAAAAAAAATTAATCAATCTAGGTCAGTATCAATAAATAATAATAAAAGAATTCTACTATTACAGACACGAACCTGGAAAAAACAACTAAATAATTTAGAGAAAACCATAAATAAAAATACCGACTCTGTAGAGAGAAGGATGCACAATAGTGAAAAAATTTTATAAGTAAAAATACTAAAATTGATGAAGAAACTATAAATATGTTTGAAAACATAGATCAAATAATAAATCGGAAGCAAAAACAATAATAAAGATTTTTTTTAAACCTATTACAAATAAAACAATAAATCCAAAAAGCAATCAATAATAGAAACAGTTGCAAATAGAATAATGAAATTGGGAAAGAAGCGACGATTAGTTTTGAATAGGTTACAAAGGAAAATAGTGGCTGTCAAGATATAAGTAAACATAATAAAATATTTAAAGGTATCTGAATGCGTGACTGTGAGTAATTTGGAAATTATGATCAACAGAAAGAATAACACAATAGAAATATCAAAAAAAAAAATAATGCCAATAATGTTAACAAGGGCAAATAAGGTGTTTCAAGATGTTAATGATTAATCAAAAGACAAAAAAACTGAATCGTTAAAGTAAGGATCCGTGGATTACATTTATGAACTATAAATCTTGAATAATCATTAATATTGTGCGCATACAAGGAAAGTAATATTTGATAGTTATATGATAGATCATTAAAAATTTAATCTAGTAATTTACTTTACATAAAGGATAACATGCAAGACATAATAGAAGATTAAAGAGATATGTAAATACAATTAAAGAAAAAAGGAGGAACAAGGAAAATTATTAACTATAAGAGAATCGATTCGAAGGCGATAGGAAGATTATCAAAAAGTATTGTAACTGGCTGCATTTTTTTTCATAAGCGTATTCGAGAGACAGGGTTATAGATTTATTTATTAGATTATATTAATACATAACACATTAAAGGTACTCATCATTGTCATAGCGAGGCGTAAAAAACTATAATTTAGTTATATTGATTTTGTAAAAACATACTTTTTTTGTAATTCTAATTTCTGTATTATTTCGTTGATAATCACATATTATTTTGCAATAATATGTGATTATTATTGCAAATAATAATATTTGCAATTATTAATTTACAATCATTTGGTTTACGAAACCAAATTAGAAATCAAAGAAAATTTGTTTTTATTATCTTATATTAATTAATCTTATAACTATATATTAAGTTATATTTATTGTAATTACATCTCTTAATCTAAAACTGCCATGACAGGTCGCTTCAAAAAAAAAAATTTAGGTAATGCCAAAGAAATAAAAATATAACTGAAATTAATGCGGCACGTGGCTACTAATTTTAAGTACAAATACATAAATTTAAATATCGGTAAAAGTTGTGTTCAATTTGATTATTAGTTAGAAATTGTGAGTAATCTGAAATTTTAAGTTATGCAAAATCTTGATGTATCTGTAATCTGCGATAAGATGATCAATCTGTGGATTATAATTCTAACATAGTGTTGAGAATCAAATTAATAAAAACAATTTTTTTGGGTGGATGTTCAAATCTATCACCATCAATACCCTCGAGTAATCATAATTTAATCATTATATAGGCATTAATGCGTTGTTAGACTCATGATGGAATATAGTTTACAAAAAATATTGTTATGTTAAATTTAAGAGAAATTAAATTTTCCCGTTATGTTTCATTATTATCCGAATTTCTACTGTCAGAAATTATAGAGTCATCCAATAAAATATTTTTTTTTTCGAGAAAAAGGAAATAAATTTTTTTTTTTATAAATTGACTCTTCAATGTATTATATAAAATGGTATAGGAGTTATATAAAGCGAAAGTCGTGCTTGGAGCGAACTGCCGAAGGCAGAACAAATGAATGATTTCTAATTTTTTTTTTGCAAGAGCAACGACTGATGTACTTGAATGTTATTAAAACGAACGCATCACATTATGTAATTTTTTTATTGCGCTGACATCGGTAGATACATAAATTTCCTTTTTACTTATTCCTCTCGAAAATGAATTAAAATTGCGTATGGATTAGGTGCGATCACGTTTCAAGTAAGGTATACCTGTAAAAGCATAGCAAAATTTTGTGTGATTGGCGATCGGGGTTGTCACATCCAACACGAGCCGATTACCGTAGTCCGCCGTCATACGCCCCCCCCCTTTATTCTCGGGGTTAATAACCCGAATTTGAGAGAGACATGCGGCGCTAATCACTTCGCTTGGAGTCGTCGAGGATAGTATTTTGGAGGATCACCGAGAGAGAGAGAGAGAGAGAGAGAGAGAGAGTGCTGAATGAAAACAGCAAGAGGAAGCAGTGCGTGGAGGGAGAGTATTTCGGATGTCAGAAGGAAAGAGAGTAGAAATAGAGGGAAAACTCGAGCGAGAGAGACGAGACAGAAGCCAAAGCCGTGCTTAAGAAGAGAGGCACGAAAGAAAGAAAAGGAGCTGGAATTAAAGGAGATAGTGCAGACGCAGTAGATAGCGGAGGACGTGCCGACGAAGGCGACGTTGCATCTTCAGACCTCTGTGGTGGTGCGGCCAATGGTCGCGACGGCGGTCGCGGTGATCAGAACGCATCGGACGGAGAAATCGCGCGATGATCCGCGTATGTAGAATTGGAGCTATTTTGGACCGTCAATAAACTGCGGGCAGCCAAGCGGATCTGTTATCGTAAGAGGAGAGAAATTCTAATTGTTTTTTGTTTGCTTTCCCTTCGTCCCTATCCCGTCCCACATGCAGCGACAAATTTCACCGTGATAGGTCCGCGGAGCTCTCCCCCCTGTGGATTGCAGGTGAGTACAGTGTAGTCAATTATGTGTGTGTACGAAATAAAAATTTAAATAAAAATTGTGTTTTTCCGCATCACAATATATATATATATATATATATATATATATATATATATATATATATATATATATATATATATATAGACAAGCCAATGAACTCGAAGGTGCGCGCGTCCGAGTGAAAGCGGTATGCCCTCCACCCCCGCGACTTTGAGCATTACATTACGCCGAATAAACATATCTTCTTCGGAGGTCACACGGCAGAGAAAGTCGGCCACATAGAGTTCACCTTTAACAGTTTCAATGTCCTCTAGAAATGAGGAGCCCTCATTCTTGCTGAGTTGTTTCAAGGTCACATTATGCCATAAGTAACGCTGTAAAAAGGCCGAGCAATTGATAATAATGGAGCAGGACACTTGCTCCTTTGGGGAGATGCATTCAACGACTTAATCTCTTCTTTGAACCACCGTCGAGTGATAACGTCCATGACATCCGAAGAGAATAGCACTAACGAGTCCAACTTTCAATAGGGCGACCGAGAATGCAGAATTAGCCGCGATGCTTCCTATGTCTGTCCAATGAGTGTTGAATGCCATCAGTCGATTCTTCCTTTATAAATCAGAAAGATTTCTACACCCTCAGGTGTTCCTGTACCAATATTCGTGAAAAAAGTTCATATCTCAATACATCAATGATGTCGAAGAAAATAAAAAAATTAAAAATAAAATTCAAATCTTGCGAGCAATGCATGAGGCAAAGAAATGCCAAGATAGACTCAAGAAAATAAAAAAGTCTAACTTAAACAATAGCAGCATCATCATTTACAGGCTCTGACAAAATACTAATTTTAACAGCTATATATTAACGCGTTGTATTTGCTATCTAATTTACACGTTAATAAGTTACTAATTAATTTAACGTACTTTATTTTACAACGAATTTTTCTGTTTATAACGATAAAATAGAAATATAATAAATAAAACAGAGACATAATAAATCGATCTCTGCTAGCGCATTTGCCTAAGCAAAGAAGAAAAAAGGAAATCAGTAAAATCTAAATCGTAAATGATTGGAAGAAAAATTATGATGATAATAAAAAAAAGAAATAGAACGAAAGGCAAAGAATAATATGTCGCTCAAATTTGGATTTCCTATATAATGCGCTATAGTTCACATGCTTTCAACTCATTCAAACAACTCAACTAAATGTGTAAGATTTTTCCGTTTTCTATCCAGATTGAAGAAGCAATATTATAAAATTTAGGAGAGAGAGAAACAGTAAAAAATTCAGAGATCTTAATACATTCGAATCAAGGATTTTTCAGTAAATAATTCGGCCTTTTCCTGCTTAATATGAGAAAGTTAGAGAGCTGCAGTTCAAAACATCACTATTCTTTTCATTGAATATAAGATAAATCATTTGACAAAGTCAGTTTTACAAAAAAAGTGAGCCTCCTGAGATATACAGAGTACATGCATATATATGTGCCTAACCTTTTCTTCTTTTAAGTTTTATTTTAGTTTACTTATGTATAAAAGTTACATATAAAAGTTAAGTTTTATTTTCTCAGAATTAAGAAAAGGACCATAATTTTAACTATCTACAGGAATAAGTTCGATACAACCGGAATTAGAATGCGACGACTATGTTCATTTATATAGTGAACGTTTGCCTATATGAATGCATTGATGCAATTTTGAGTGGTGAATTACAATATAGTATAATCCAGTTAATTATTAAAAGCTCTTAATGTCAAATGAGAACTTATCACATTTGCTAAATGACGGAGCAGATTAAAGATCTTTTAAATAATAACTAAGCTGAACATGATGAAATTTAATACAAGTTTTGATTAAAACTATAACGCATCCATTAACATCCTCTTCTCAATACTCCCAGTAAATTTTAGAGGATTTTATTATTATTTCAAATATATTATTACTAATTTCTCATATTTAATGAAAATAATGAATAATAAAAATGTTACAAATATACAGATTTAAAAATATTTCTTCATGAGTGATAATAATTAACATCTCTATTAAATACCGTCGCAACTATAAACTCCATAATGCTTTCCTGAACTGCGATCACCGCAAACGACACATAATATGTCAAGTAATCTATTGCCTGTAAGTAAAACGATATAAATTAATGATAATAGTTTAATTTGTCTCTTAGTCTAATTTCAAAAAGTTAGTTTCATTTCAATTTATAAATATTTGCATTATCTAGCTTAGATCAGTATTATTCGTCTATAATTAACCAGCACAAAAAATTTGTAAATTATAACTGAAACACTTTTACAGTCGTTTGGTCAAGATTAACTATTCATAGAACGATGGATAGATATAGTTATTAGAATATTTATTAGATATAGTTATTAACATATTTATTAGATATAGTTATTAGATAAATATAGAATATTATTTATTAATACCTTGGTATAATAATTGCATTAAATATGTATATTAAAAATGGAATAAATAATAATATAATGAATGTTACCCCCCTTATCAAAACTTGATTTATCCAGGGTAATTTGAAAGAGGGATAAGTATTTAAGAGTTGAGTTTGGATCTGATATGAGTACATTGGTACACATGGAAGCAAAAGCGACGTTTTCCGATAAGGATACGTTGGAAATCGGTCAAATTACCAGAGTCCGAAAACGCCTTTGCTTCCGTATGTCACATACGATTTTCGCATATAAGGGTTTTTTTTCTAGAAAGAAATGCACTAAAAATTAAATAACTCACGGAATGAAAAAATGCCAAATTTTTCAGGTAAAATATCCAAAGGTTGAGATGACAAATTGCCCTAACATGAAATCAAATGGATTTAAAAAATATAATATTATCAGTTTTATCGTAAGTTTATTTCGACACTTTATTTGAATATCTTCACATTAAGTTAAATGATCTCCTCTTAATTAAAAATTGATAAAATATGTTAAAAAGAGATGCAGGCTCGGAAGCTGAGGGTGCAGGCGGTGAAGTCCCCGCCGGGCATTCGTGAGAGGAGCCCCCTCCTATAATAATAAATTGAATATAAGCATAATGAATTGAAAATTATATCTTTGTTAATAATGCAATCTTAAAACAAAATTTAAAATAATTTTAATAGCATAAAAAATAGAATTAACAATTAAAACAAATTTAACAAATTGATATAGATAACTTTTAATACGAAAAAAGCATTATAATAAATTTTATACCAAATTTCACATAGAATTATGGCATAGAAATATGAATAGAATTTCAAATAGAAATATGAATTGAATTTATCTTAAAATCTCAAATACCGGTCGAGTGGCACATGTACATCTAAACATCGTAAATACCAGATGTTACGCAGGCACGCAAACCTGAGAATCCGATCCGACTACATGGTTTCGTTTCTTTATTCTTCCTCCTAAGAGAGAAAATGTCAAATTTTGCTTGCTGATAGATCGGGAAGGGATCATAAATACTTTTTCTCCCTAGAGATGAAAGTAATATTTTGCTCTTCCGAGACAGCTGCAGAAAATCGTATTTTGCACCCCAAATGCGGGAAAGAAACTTTATCAACCACAATATTCTCGAAAAATTTAAGTGTCTTAGATATGTCGGTATGTAATAACGGTATGTGCCACTGTACCGAGGGGTCGACCTATATATGTATATATATACAATATATATACAATAGCAATCTGCAGCTGAAGCATATCGGCTACTCATAGAAGCATCCCGTGTAGAAATTGATTCTCGAATCTAACTAGTATCGGGCGAGTTTTCCTTATCAAATGTTCGAACCCAGAAGGGAAATCTAGTCTGATCCTAGTTCCGATTTGTCCCACTTTTAATAGCATTTTTAATAGGGAACGAGCTTAGATTTTGGTAGGTATACCAAGCTAGAAACTAGACTGATTCTAGTCAGAAAATCTAGAAATTAAGCCAATAATAAATTATTCTAATTTTGTTTCCTCGATTAAGTCAATAATTTTTTGACTCTTTAATATTTATTTATTTAAAATAAAAAAATATATTTACGTATTTAGGTGACGCATACCATTTAATTAGCATTCATAAATTATTTTCTATATGACTATTACGTATTACGATTTACAATAACAATTAATAATTATTAATATATTTTTTATACACTAATTATTGTAAATTTTAATGTTAAACACCTCTGCTGAACACATATAATATTTTATTCGATGAAAAAAATTCCGACCTCCGCTGAGTATCGAACACCCACGACCCTACGATTCGCAAGCTAACGCATTATGCACTATGCTAAAACGCAATGTGGGATTACTATACTATAGTTTGCATATGACCGTAAAGCACTTAAGATAACATAATAATTTTATAAACACAAGATAAAACATACATAGGAAATCAATTTTTTAAATTCTTTCCCATGTTGGAAAGATCTGCGGGTGTTTATATACTATATATATATATATATATATATATATATATATATGTATATATATATATATATATATATGTATATATGTATATATATATATGTATATATATATATATAAATGTATATATATATATATATATATATATATATATGTATATATATATATATATATATATTTATATATATATATATTTATATATATATATATATATATACATTTATATATATATAATTTCTGTATACATAAGGCCTTGATTACAAAAAACATCGTTCTTTCCAATATTAGAAAAAGTTGAGGAAATCTAACTAGAATCAAAATAGAAAGCCTAACCATTTCCTGAATTCTCCTACTTGGCAGATTCTGCCTAGAAAAACGCCATTCTTTCCAAAGTAGGGAGAAGTTAAGGAATTCTGACTAGATCCAAGATAGAAAGCCTGATCATTTCCTTATGTTTTCTACTTGTAAAATTTTGACTAGTGGAAACACGTATTTCTTTCTAACATCAATAAAAGATAAGGAAATCTGAATAAATTCGAGAAAGTAATAATTAATATAAGATGATTATTAGATGATCGAAGGGAAATCTAACTCGGATCTGGCGAGATTTACCTACATGAGGAAATCATCAGTAATACTGACTAGGATCTAGCCCGAACTAGGGATATACCGAGTATATTTCTGCACGGGATATGGTTAATTTGAGTGAGAGAAGTTATCGGCAGTGGTTCCAAAAATTTAAAAGTGGTCGTTTTGACGTGGAGGACAAAACATGCAGTGGAAGGCCAAAATGTATGGTGACACAGAATTGGAAGCTTTACTAGAGAAAGATCTGTGCCAAACGCAAGAAGAATTTACACAATAGTTAGGAGTGACTCAGCAAGCTATTTCACAGCGTCTCCAAAACCCTGGGTATGGTCCAAAAACAAGGAAATTGGATTCCCTAGGAACTGGAGCTAAGAAACGTCGAGCGTTGATTATTTGCTTGCGAACAAATTGCTCAAAAGGCAAAATCGCAAATGATTTCTACATCGAATCGTGACAGAAGACGAAAAGTGGATTCCAGTGGATTTCCAAATGGACGGAATATGACACGAATCTTCATCCAGCACAGCGTCTAATTTCACATCTTCAAAACTTTTCGGCTTTCCGGAGCGATCCTTATCTTCAATTTTAAAATCACCATTTTTAAACTGTTTGAACAACTCGTGGAATGCCAGTTCACCAATACATTCCACCCTATAGGTTTTCGAAAGAAAACAATAGGCATCCATCGCATTTTTCCTCATATTAAAGAATAGAAGCAGCGCTTCCCGCAAATCAAGCTTTTTTGGCTGGAAAATTTCGATGATATTGCTCGATAAAATCAACGACACCGAAAGAAATACTGAAATATAATACTATAAAGTTGTAGAAAAATATACAACCTACAAATATAACACATAAGGTCCCCGACATTTCTGCCCGGGGTCCACAGTTGGCGCCATCTTTTGACAAATGCTGAAAACTTACTTGAGTTTTCCTATAACCTCTTAAACAAAACAAAACAAAACAAAATAACACTAAGTAATATATTTCACTACAGATTTAGAATTTCATACGTTGTAAATCTTTCCAGATGAGTAAGTAATCTACATAATAGTATTGATCGAAATTTTTACATTATGATTTAGTGTTTCATATCAGAATTTAGCAGAAATTATCGTACGATAAAAAGGAATCTTCTTGAGTAGTTGGCCGAAACATTACCGATCAGATATAGAACTTTTGACATCACCGCAGGAAATAACACATCCATTCAAGATTCTGCAATCCTGATAATGAAGAAGAACTGGACCAACTGCATGCTGGCCGGTATTACACACGTCATTTGCTTCATTGAAGCAGAAGAAGCACGATGAGTAAAATAGCATAAATATAAGCATAATGTATAAACCTTGCCAGAAAATTCCCATGAGGCTAAAGGTTTCATTGCTGAACTGGTGTGACTTTGAATTTATCTAAGCTACTACAATTGATAAGTCATTTAGATTTATTACAAACAAGCCCTAAGCTACTTAATAGGTTTTAACGCTTAGATTTATCTGCAGCAATAAGCAATTTCCCCATTACGTAATTACTTGAGGCTACTTTGTATTGAGCACGAAGGACACATTTTTTAATTCATTTGGCTCGTTTATCCAATAATATTACGTAAGTCTTCTATGTATAACTTTTAAGTCTATGGATATTTAACTATTATTGTATATCCAAACATATTATGTAACATTTGTGCTAAAGAAAACGAAGAAGTGGTCTAAAAGAAAATTAAAATTAAGTGTTGTACATAGTATTCCAATAATTTAGTGCAGATGATAATTCGACTCTGGAATGAAACTTTAAGTAATTTCAAAAATCCCTTGATCTGACTATAATTCTTGAGTTTACATGAATTTGAGGTTATAAATCCAACAATAAATGTTTTGTGATAATTTACAAATGGTACACGCCATTTATTGAAATTTAACTTTTTACTTTTCAAATGAATGATGATGGCGTCTAACCAGACACTATAGTTCAATTAATGATAATCGATAGTGGGGTGAAAATTTTCTGGCCTTTTTTCAGCTATTTTCACTTTATTCCTTAACATAATCTCCATCATCACTAATACGCTTTTCATAATGATGCTCTAATGCAGTTATACCATTTGTATATTCTGATTTCTCAAGGTTCTCCAAATACTCATGTTCAGCATTCACGACTTCCTCGTTGCTCCCAAATTTTTTACATCCGAGCCAATTTTTTAGATTAGAAAACAAACAATAGTCACTACGCGTTAAATTTGGCAAATATTGTTGATGAAGAAATAAATTGACTTCTACTTTGTTGCTTTTTTCCATGAGAATAACCGATATATGGGCTTGAACATTATCGTGATAAAATAATATTGTTTTTCTTTGACAAGTGAGATCATTTATTGTTACATTACACATTTGAAAAAACAATTTCCACAACATTGTTTACGGATAAAATTGTTTTTGCATTTTTTAGACGTGGCCCACCACGTCCAATCTATGTTTTCAACTGTCTTTGCATTCAGAAGTGTAAAGTTTTAATTCGAGATTCATTTACAGATATAAATCGCTGCAAATTTCATTGGGTTTCTGTTTATACAGTGCGAAATTCTCGATAGCAGCAACTTGGCGAACGACGTCAGTTTTTCATCGAGTATTAGTAAACACTACATAGACCTAGCACAGAAGTTCTTTACGCTTAAATGTTTATAAAATATTGCAAGTGCGTTCTACTGACATCCTAGTAATCTTAGTTATCTCTCTCACCCTTAATCTATGGTCCTCTATCACTATTTTGTGGATTTTTTTCAATCATTTCGGAGGTTGTGACCTCAATGGTTCGTCCTAAACAAGATTTATTAGCAGTGCTCGTACAATTTTCAATTCATTTTTTGAAAGTAATTTTAAAGGCTGCTATTGTATCATTGAATCTGATAGAACGCAGTGTTTCAATGTAGAATCTAGTTCTTCTTTAATTTTAAGTGCTGTAAGTCCTTTTAAATAAAAGTATTCGATGACTGCACGCTTTTCTGCTTTTTATAATTTTACGTACACAACAGAGGCGTCGTATAAAGTATGCTCTTAAATATACTAATCGAGCAATCGTTCTCAAAAATTATACACAAGTTAGTAAGATATATTGTAATAGGATATAAACCAAAAATTAATTCTAACAGAACAGTTTCTAGACGGGTATTTTAAAAGCAGCAAAGTAAAAAGTTAAATTAGAAGACTATTTTTTGACTGCGGTGAGACTGACCATTCCGTAGTAAAAATAATTCAGTTAAATATATTTTTGTAGTATTCACTATAATTTGTAGAAATCAGCATCTATTATTGTAGTTTTATCCGCACCGTCATTTTTCTCAGATAGATATGAACTTCCAAATGTATTTATAGTTTATTTCTTTGCTTTGTCCTTAGTAGTATCTAGTAAGTTCTGTATATGTATAAAATGCTACAAGATTCGATATAGCAAAAGAAATCTGCATATTTCATGACACCCAATTCTTTCACACGAAGTCACACCAGAAGCGACATATACAAAATATATAATAATGGAATCATTTCCTTGAGAAATGCTCTGCATGTTATTATGATGACTGGAATGAAAATCACGATCTTAAAAGTTATTATCTTCGAAAAAATCACTATATGTATTGTTGAAAAGATTAACACGAATTTCGCTTTCGGATTATTCGGATAAGGTAAATGGTTCAAATAAATGACTAACGGCAACAAAGTTTTTTAAAAAATAAATTTGGTAGGTTTAGGATTTTTCCTTCTTCAGTTTTAGTGCCACGAAGTTACCTTTTCTCCCGCCGTAATTTTTTTACCCACAATTTCTATATACTCAGTATAACTTGTAAGTTTTTGTTATTGGCCGAATATTGACAGATGACATTAACTTATACTACACTACGTACATTGTCAGAGAAAGGAGGCATACATATATGCATATCTATCATCCTCTTTGCATGGTCGTATCAAATGCATGAAATATTTAATAGATGAATTCGGCATTATCCATTTTGTAAATATGTGTTTTAATCTTCTAAAGGATAATTTGTATGAAAATACTGAAGTAATTTAAAAAAAATTGATCGCAATATGTTTCATATTATTAATATTTACGAGTGACATTTTAAATATAGAATTTACCGGTTAATACAGAATTCATATAGATGTGATTAGAATTAAAGTATTCTTTGTGTATACTAGGAAGAGTAGATGTACGTATTAGATATAAAAAACTAATATTAATTGAACATATCGTTAAATGAATTAAATTCATTTTATATTTACCATTTTTTATATTTAGTTAATAGATCCTACAAGACTTTTTCTGAAATTTTGTAATATATTGCTTGCAAACATTTAGTATAGATGGAAATTCAATCATTAAGTGTTTATATATTAAGTGTTTGTATATTCATTGTATATGATAGATTATTATATCAAATGAATATTGGAAATGTCGAATCATGAAATACTTGGTAGTTTACTAAAAATTGTTCATTTACAAGTGTAAAAAACTTTACGTTCGTTAAGCTTCAACGACCAGCATGCATATTAGACAGAATGGAATTTCAATACAAGAAGAATTTCTTAATTTAATATTTTAAAAAATTAACAATAAGTACAAACTAGCTTTAATAATGCAAAATAAGCTTCTAGCTTATTTAAAATTATTGTATTCTTATCAGTTATTTAGTTTTTTTTGTATTTCCTTATATATAAACGTGAAGATAGTATACGCTATATAAACGTGAAGACAGTATTGTCGGATGGAATCTTAGAAAAATTAATAAAAGCTTATTCCCTCAAAAAGCGTTTTCTTTTCGCCAATAATAATTTATATTTACAAATATGTATTATCAAATATATTAATAATTTTTGTAATAATAATATTTATTATAAATATTCTATTAACATTTTCCTTTTTATAAAAATTTATAAATTGTTCAAATTTACAAAAAATATCACCTCTCTTTAATTATTTATTACAATTGTTTAATTTATACTAAAATCTTAAAAGGAATTTATTAAAAGAAATTTTTATTAGCCTTTAGAGGATCAAAATTATGACATGTGGCGCATTTTTAAAATTTCATTGCAAATGTATTTTTTATCTTGAAAAAAATTATTTAATTGTATGTCAAAAATAAATTATTATTGTAACTTAGTCTTTATAATAATTATAATCGTTAATTGGCCACTGTAGCGTTTATGCTCTGTTCGTATGCATGTCTATGTATGAGCCCACTGGTTCGATTCCATTGTTCGACCTAATAGACTTATCAAATAAAATGTCTTAGTTCATACAATATATATCTTTGTGGGATTTAATTTATTTTTCGTTGGTGTTTATAGATTTATTGTATCAAGTTATTGGGCATCTGCATGCTTCACTGCGCAGTTTTATGTCAAAATATACTGTAAGGTCAATTATTAAAATTTAGAGTTTCCAGTGCAGAATGGGTCACCATCAACAACACCACTGGGCTTGACCAACTACTAATTGATGGTTCGACTACTTCAGTCTCTTGCATCTCTTTAACTCGAGAGAGAATTTCTTCTTCAATTTTTTGGCGACTGCGATGGCCTTTTGACGTATCAGGCGAGCATTTCCTACATCTATACTCTGCCCGCATCGTGTGTCACAATGGCACTTCTTCTGCCGACAGGATCTCGTCTAAGAGCATCTTCAATTACTGCTGTTCCTGTCGGGTTATATTCGCAAGATGAATGGACGCCAACATAGAGAATTCATTGGTTAGATCGAAACCAGTATTTTCTTCTGAATTCGGTTTGCCTATCTCGGACCTTCTCAGAAAATAAATCGACAGTCAATCTCAACGGTGCCAGACGGTCTTTTTCATTAACTGCGACTGCGGTAATTTCCAACCTGACCCGTCGATTCTTTGCCTTCACTTACAGGGAATTGTCAGTCGGGGTATGGATGGTCCAGAATGCACATGCAAAATAAACACCTCCATAGGAATCTACTTTTCGGTTCGGAATCACAGCGACCATGAGATTGCGCGTCAATTCTGCCAATTTCAATGGCAATTCAACTCCTTATGCAGAGTAAACCGTTCGTTAGTAAACACTGACTAATTGCAGTTTAATTTTACCCATGGCAGTGCAAGACGCGCTAGTGTCTTATATCGTAGGAAACACCTACTTTGCACTTTGTACCAGAATATACCAGCACGCTTCCTCTGTCCATAAAGCTACCTGGCCGGAGTTCAAATCGCCGCTGTCACGTTCGCAGTCGTTGACTTTTTTCATTATAATCAGGCGCAGATTCAGCATAATTAGCCGACGCCGACTCAGAATTTAAGTAAGAAGATCTTCGAATCGTCTTTTCCGGTATTTCATTGGGAGATCATGTTAACCGAACTCATATTGGTCACCCCGCTTCTCATTTCTTGTAACCAAGTACAACACACTTTTTCACCAACCCATTCAACAACCCATTCAACACAACATTTTATCGAGTCGTCTGGACTCTTCTGCCTATTCGGAGGACGGCTCTCCGACACCTTCTTAGATTTCTCCGGACTGCTATTTTGGTTGATTTATTCTTAGGGGGTTTGATTCCGCCTCTATAGTTGGCAGTTCGGTTTCCAGTTCCCTCTTCGTTCTTCTACCGCTTTCGTCTCTCGACCACCCTAAGACATTGATGATCACCTAATTGTCCTAACGTAACCGAAATTTAAACAACACTATTCGAATTAACATCTCAAGTACTTACAATCCAGGATGGAGCCTTTTCCATTGACCCGAATCGTCCTGAGGACCTGTAGCAGCCATTTTTGTTTTACTCCTGTTACTTTAGATTTAGATGAGTAATTAATAGTCAAGTTTTTCAAGTTGTCACAATTTTCCAATAATAATTCACCATTCGCCTCGTTACATAGAGATTCTCAATAATTAATGTTTCTTTATAAACGAGCCTTTTATAGCATTATTCCCAATGCAGTCTTGCTAAAAAAAACACAAGTATAAATTTGACAGGCCCTTTTTTAAATCGTTTATAGGTAAACATAAATATTATTCTGTATATATTAGGAGTGTGAATAAGTCTTTCCCGTTTTTTGTAAGAGATGGCGCCACCAATACTGTGCGAGTATTCAATGGTTACATATGTCATAATCAAAGCTTATTCATATGTCAACAATTCCATACTAACACATTAGTTAAAATTTTTTCGCATCATAAATTTTTGATATCGTGAAAATGTCGAAATTTGAGCCGAGTCGACGTCATTTGCGGGAAGTTTCACTTTATTGGTTCAATTTGAAGAAATCTGCTGCCGAGACGCATCGATTGCTTCAGGAGGCTTATGGAGAAGGTTGTGTCGATGATTCAAGTGTTCGCGGATGGTTTCGACGCTTCAAAAGCGGTGATTTCGACGTGGAAGAGAAGGAGCGTTCCGGGCGGCCGCAAATCTTTGAAGATCGAGAATTGGCGACTTTGCTTGATGAAGATTCTTGTCAAACGCAAGAAGAACTTGCTGAAGCATTGGGAGTTGACCGAACAACCATTTCCAAGCGTTTGAAAGCCATGGGAATGATCCAAAAGCAAGGAAATTGGGTGCCGTACGAACTGAAGCTGAGAGACGTCGAACGGCGTTTTTTCACTTGCGAACAGCTGCTTCAGCGACATAAAAGAAAGGGTTTACCGCATCGTATCGTGACTGGCGATGAAAAGTGGATACGTTACGATAATCCGAAGCGAAGAAAATCATGGGGACTACCCGGCCATGCATCATCATCGACGGCCAAGCCAAATATTCATGGCGCCAAGCTCATGCTCTGTATATGGTGGGACCAGCTAGGTGTGGTTTACTATGAGCTTCTGAAACCGAATGAAAGGATCACAGGCGAGGTCTATCGACGACAATTGATGCGTTTGAGCCGCGCACTGCGAGAAAAACGGCCACAATACTCCGACAGGCACGACAAAGTTATTTTGCAACATGACAATGCTCGCCCACATGTTGCACCGCCGGTGAAAACATACTTAGAAACGCTCAAATGGGAAGTCCTACCCCACCCGCCGTATAGTCCAGACGTTGCTCCGTCTGATTACCATCTCTTCAAATCGATGACGCATGGCCTGGCTGACCAGCAGTTCCATTCCTACGAGGAAGCCAAAAAATGGGTGGATGACTGGATAGAGGCCAAACCGGTCGAATTTTTTCGCAACGGGATTCGTATGTTGCCAGAAAGATGGGAAAAAGTTGTAGCTAGCGATGGCCAATACTTTCAATAATTCATTTGTAACCATTTTTTCACAATAAAGGCTCAAAATTTGAAAAAAAAACGGGAAAGACTTATTCACATACCTGATAATTTTTATATATATATAAGTTTTATTATAATATGACATATAATAGTCACACATACATTTTAAATTCGTATATTTTAGGAGCGCGTGTTTCGCGGATTGAAAAGAAAAGCGACCTAACGAGATTTAGGTTCACTTACTTTTTCTTAATTCTATATATCTCTTACAAAACTCTAAGATACGCGTGGATTGAACACGGCCGGCAGTCTGGCTTTTGCGTGTTCGAGAGCCCGTATTTATTATACCCGGGCAGCGACGCCGCCGAATTTTCTCTACGGAAAATTCGGTTGTGGTGGGGAGATGGAAGGGGGCTTTTCATAAAGACAAAGCAGCCTCCGTTCATCTCTTACGATTTCGTAAATCTATCTCAGTTCTATATGTATATATATATATATATATATATATATATATATATATATAACTTTATTAAATAATTATACGTGTAGAGAAATAATAATAATAATAATAAATATAAAAGATTTCTATCATCAATATTAATAACAATAAACATTATAGACAATATTTGCTATTTAGTGCTTATAAAGATTGATACATTATAACATATAAAATATTTTGATGTAAATATTCTTCAAAGTAGTAGTATAATTTGGTTAATAGTACTAATTCTAGATTACAAACACATATCTTGCAATATCATAATAGAAAAATAATTAATAATAATAATAATTATAATAATTGATTAAAAACATATACTATGGAATTTCATAATAAAATAATTAGAGTCGGTAATACTCTGTAAAAATTATAGATCGTAAATACGTAAATAATAATAATGATAACAATAATAATAATAACTATAATAATTATAATAATTAATTATAACGAATACTATTACTACAGTAAAATAATTAGAATCTTAAATAATCGGTAAAAATTATAGATCATAAATACGTAAATAATAATAATGAAAATAATAATAATTATAATTGGGGGGAAGTAAGCAACCATAATAATAATAAATGGGAGGAAGTAAGCAACGGAAATCTGGAAAGAGGAGAAGGCAAAACGGCATTAATAAGGAGAGGGAGCGAAGAAAGCGCAAGAGGTATGGAAACGCTGTTTGTACGCCGCAAAGAAAATATACATTGGATATACAGTCTCCAGAAAATTCGAGGGACTAACTAAGAAAATATGGCCGACTAACTGCGTAGCTCGCGCCTCCCTCCCCCAATAAAAGTCCAAGCAGATGCGGCCCGAATCGTATAGCTAGGCCGCAGGTCTGTCCGTGGCGCGCACTGGCCGTGCCGAAATTACGACTCGGACTGACTTTACCTCCCCCACCGATGCTATCTCCCCTTTCCTACGGGGAGATAGTATCGGTGGGGGAGGTAAAGAGGGGCATTTCAGTACACTTGCACTCGGACTGAAATGCCCCTCTTTACCTCCCCCACCGATACTATCTCCCCGTAGGAAAGGGGAGATAGCATCGGTGGGGGAGGTAAAGTCAGTCCGAGTCGTAATTTCGGCACGGCCAGTGCGCGCCACGGACAGACCTGCGGCCTAGCTATACGATTCGGGCCGCATCTGCTTGGACTTTTATTGGGGGAGGGAGGCGCGAGCTACGCAGTTAGTCGGCCATATTTTCTTAGTTAGTCCCTCGAATTTTCTGGAGACTGTATATCCAATGTATATTTTCTTTGCGGCGTACAAACAGCGTTTCCATACCTCTTGCGCTTTCTTCGCTCCCTCTCCTTATTAATGCCGTTTTGCCTTCTCCTCTTTCCAGATTTCCGTTGCTTACTTCCCCCCATTTAAAATCGTCGGGAAGTACACGCAATGGCACGCCGTACGATTTTGGCCTGCCTCAAAAATACATGCATGGTTGCTGGACGCGACAATATAGTTGTGTTAGGTATGCATCAAATTCTGCTTACATATATAATTCTGAAGCGGGGCTAGCTACTGAGTGGTGGACTTTGTGCGATCGGACTTTCTTCGTACGGGAATTTATGGATGACTGGATCGCTTCGAATCCGCCATTGTTCATCCATCATGGAATCGCCATATTACCAGACAGATGGGAAAAAATAGTAGAAAATGACGGAAAATATTTTGATTAAGACAACGTGTATCCATTTTCCAGTGTGTGTGTGTGTGTGAGTGTAAGTGTGAGTGTGTGTGTGTAATTATAATATAGTCAATGCTATATCATATGCGTATAGCATTTGAGTAAAAATCATTATGACAATTCAGCAAATCTTTCAAATTTTCTTTTGTTTCTTTTCTTGAAAATAATTTTTTTTCTCTATTTAAAAGTAATTCGGCTCGTAGAAAAGGAATTTTTAAATAAAATTCTAGTATAATAATTTTTCAAACACTCAAATACGCTACATATTTTATGCCGTGCAGCGCTGTGTTTCTTATTATGAAATACGTTAAAAGCGTATGTGTAACCCACGAGGCAAATGAATAATCAGCAATAATAGTTATATACATAATATAATATTACAGAACATATATTTATGAAAACGCTTCAAAAGCCGAAAACTAATAGTTTCTTTTCATTTATACAAAAATTTTGAGTATCGACCAAATCGATCGCTCTATTACTATGTCCGTAACCTGTCCTTTGTCCAAAATCGGCAACTTTACTATTATCACAGCTGATTGGATGATTGGCCTAACAGAGTGTATCTTCCTATCTAAGACTGAAAGAGCAGAAGTATAATAAGAGAACTACAGCAATGCAACGACGAACCGCACTTCACATTTTGAACTCCTATCGTACTGTCTCTGAGTCATATACATCCTATGGTCCAGTCGCGCGTTATCTGTATTGACCGCTAAGCAAAGAGAAGAACAGTATCTACCAGGAAATGTACATTCTCAGCAGACGAAAAGTAGTAACACGTGCCAAATCAGTCACTATAACTGAATGGCACAAGCGCTAGACGGGGGATACGTGCGACTGATGAAAGGATCTTCTCATTCATCAGATAAAGCTATGGTTCCAAAGGTGGCTTGGAGAGGTTGATTACCATTTCAGTTAGTCCTTATTCGATCATGGTTAGTTTCCATACTATCTCCACCAGGTAGGAAAATATAGGATCCAGCCTGCACCCACTATAGTGCACCAGATAACGGTGCGTTTCATACTTTTTTCTTAACAAAAAAAAAATTATACAATTGAAAAGCAAAAAAGGTGATATAATGATAAAATTAACAAACAATCAAAAAAACAAACAGAATAAAAATTTTAAAAAAATCGAATAAAAAAATTTTTATGAAAGAAAAGCGCAAAGGTTTTCGTAACAACAAAAAAGAAATATTCCCAATGATATTATTTTGGACTTACGTATTTAAGCATCAAAACTATGAAATATTTATAATTATATGATGACATGTGCAAAAAATTCAACTTTGAAATTCTCCAAACAGAAAAAAAATTATTATGCCTTTCGAGTATAGGAGCGTAGATGCGATACGATATTACAATGTTGCTGTCTGCACAAATTGAAGTAAACAATAATATTAAATAATTATAAATTTAATTCTTTATCAAAATTCAGTTGACAGAATTATAATTTGATTTAATTAACTATTGAGTAGTTCTCACTTAACAATCTAATACTGTTATATATATATATATATATATATATATATATGTGTGTGAAAACATTATTTTAATAATTTCTAATGAAATATTATACACGTATAATGATATCGTTATTTGAAATGATGTTTTGTACGGCTATTAATCTTAAACGTATATGTATATATTGTATATATGAATACTCATATATAATATGTGTTTACGCATACATTAATCTATTATATTATATGCTATTGTTGTGTTATTTTGTAACACAGGGTTCCGACTGGATTGAACCTATGCGGCGTTCACAATATTTCGTAACAATATATTTATATTCTTATATAATATTCTCTAATGTTAAATTATTTTTTACTGAAATTTAATTTAATTTTATAAGTTGGAACCTCTTTACAAATAAAAATTTTTTTATATCAGCTATTTATTATATAAATTGTGCAAATTACATACATTCTCTTCAACAGTATAATGATGTTTAATATAATAGAATATACTCTATAAATATCTCTTACTCTATAAATCTCTACTATTTCACATTATATCTTATAATTACACTTTCCATTTTTGTAATGTTATTTAGTGAATTGAAAAATTATAGAAAATGAAATGGACATAATAAAAATATTTGGCTCTTATTATAAATATTACAATCAAAATAACAGCGATCAAACACCAGCTAATAATGCTGTCATAGATGCTATAATTCCTACAATGTACATACAAATTCAGTTTGGGTACAACAATTTATCAATTAGAAAAAAATAATGCGCCATTGCCGCTATTTCACTGCACAATCTCGGACCCGCCATCAACGTCGAACGCGTCAGTCAGATGTCAATTCTTATATTATTAGTTATATATGCAAAATATATTGAATATAGTTTCCTGTCCTTTTCCACTCTATCACTCTGTCGTACTTGAGTTGTCTCTCTCTCTCTCTCTCTCTCTCTCTCTCTCTCTCTCTCTCTCTGAAAATTAATTAATAAAATATTTAATGTAATTTAATGTAAAAGTTAAAAAACGATGGCTCAACGTATTAAAATAATCACGCAGCACTTCTTTTTTGTACAATTAATATATTATTCACCTACGATTAAAAAGTAGTCCTCTGATGATGTATACTGTCCTTATAAATAGAAAAGGATTGATAAATTTCTGTATTGTAATATGCAATAAATATCTTAATAACTTATGTGTAATTTTCACTAGGGACATGCAATACATTTATCTTATACTTACTTTACATACATATATATTATTCTATAAGAGTGTACAGAATTAAATAATCATAAAACTATAATCTTATCGTAATTTAAATAGAGCTTTAAATTAAATGAATTTATTGAATTATTATATATTTTTAAATTATATTATCAAAAATACAGAAACAAATTTCACTGCTGTAGGTTTCTTGTCCATCAGTATAACTATTGGTTCTAACCTCATTTTGACGATTAAGTTGTTTCAGCGGCTGAGTATTATATTTCACAGCAATATTGTACCATTATCATATGAAAATTACGGCGACATCAAAGTATTATCGCAGTCATATTACAAGAAAATTGAATGTCGTACATAAACGGATTACAAATATATTACGAGATATATTGCTACAATATTCCTATAATAGTGCTATAATATTATAGCAATGTCAAAACACTGTCACACAAATATTGCTAAAATATATTTTGTAATATTTCTATGATCTGTTTGTCTAGGATATTCATTTATTTTGTGATATTGCTGTGATAAAAAAAAACATGTTTTTTAAATTATACCGGTTTTACAGAACATTTTCAGAATTCTTATATTTTAATATTGTTACTTTGAAGATTCCATGCATTGACAACACTAGATGCGATACATAATATATAATTAGATAATTTATTTATACTAGATGTACCGGTAAGAAGTGAGCGACAAGAAGTAATTGTCTCAATAAGAAATGTTTGTTGTGAAGAAGTCTTAATTTGTTTTGTTTGATTACTATAGCAACTATAAAGTATATTTAGTATACATTGCCATATGTATACACAAGCCATTGAACAAACAACGTCATATTTTCATCATTCGATATCTACGAGGAAGTCGAAAATTGGGTGTCTGATTTGTTTGCTTCAAAAGACAAACAATTCTATTGGCACGGTATCCACAACTTACCAGAAAGGAGGTAATAATGTGGAGAAAACAATGGCCAATACTTTGAATAAAATGTTTTTACTTTTCGATAAAAATTAGTATTTTATTTTCGGAAAAAACCGTTCACTTCATACCGGTACTATAAAGCAACAATCTTTTTTCGCGTTCATACAATCAGAAAATATGGAAGCTTCTTATATAGTAGTGATAGCTATTTCCAGGCACTTGCAAGATAGAAAATATAGTGAGCCATTGAGTGGTAAAAATAAGGCGAGAAATTTAAATTTTATCGTGAAAAAAATTACCAGATCAACGTCATTGTCATCCGATCAATCATGTATTGAGACAGAATATTCTCTCAAAGCTATTTTTCATTTTCTAAAATTTTTTAAGCTTATAGGTCTTCCATTAAAATTTTTTAAGCAAACAATTTTTTACAATAAATATGCAGCTTTTTGTTTTCAAGAAAATATTTTTATATTGGAAAAAATAGAAATCAATTTTTATTTATTACATTTAAAATAAATTTATAATAATTTTAACATAATTTAAAAATATTTACTTAATTTAAATAAATATGAAATACTTATGTTAAATAATTAGTTTCTTTGTTGCAAATAAGTAACAGATACTTAAAATTAATTAAAACATTTTTTTAAGTGAAATAAATATTTTGTTTATTCAATGAAATAGTTTTTTACTAAATATATTTTCTTGAATCTAAAAGTTTTTTGCGATGTTGCACTATTTTTATGAACCGTTTCTCTAGGAAATTCAATTTTCCTACGATATTGCTACAATATATTTTGTAATATAGCATCCATATCAGAGTAACATCGTAGAATCATTGAGTATACTAAACAATCAGCTCGCAGTAATATTTCAAGATTTATTAGTGTGAGCCATTTGCCCTATTTATTCACTATAATATTGCAGTGCACGGAGTAATATTGTATATATAGAGTAATATTATTGTGCTATATTGCTGCTTTATTACCCTGTGATAGATCACAGCGCCATATTACAATACAATTGCTGCAATATTACCCTGCGACATACATGTGACGTTGCTATGATATTGCCCTGTGAAATATCATGACGTAATATTATTTTAGCATTTCACGATATTTCACGACACGAAACTACTATGACATTACTGTGATATTGATCTGTGCTATATCACAGCGCAATATTCCTGTGACGTTGCTACAATATTGCCCTGTTATATATCACGGCATAATATTCTTGTAACATTACTGCGATATTGCCCGGTGGTATATCACGGCGTAATATTACTGTGACATTACTGCAATATTAACCTGTGATATATCACAGCACAATAGTAATATGAGATTTGTACGATATTACCTAGTGATATATGACGGCACAATAGTAATATTAGATTTGTACGATATTATTTAGTGATATATCACAGCGCAATATTACAGTGATATTGCTACGATATTACGTAGTAATATATCATGGCACGATTTGTTCCAATATGACAGAAAAAATTGTAATATTTCTGTGATGTAATATGTTGTTTATCATTTTAGAAATCTCAAGCTTTATAAATAATAAAAGAATAATATTAAAAATAATAATAATATTCTAATTTATAAATATCTAAATATAGGTATATTCTCTATTGTTCATTTCAATAACAGACATTCCGAAAAGTCGCTATTAGAGATGTCAACAACTCTTATAATAGATATCACAACAAATATCTTCTGAAATATTTTTTTAATCACAATTTAAAACATTAATTTATTAGTTTACAAATCTTTCTGATATTTTAAAAAATTTAAACACGTGCACACAATGTCTCCAATAAAATATACATGTATTTATACATGCGAGTATAAATCTCCCGTGTAGAAATTCATTCTCGAATCTAACTAGTATCGGGTTAGTTTTCCTTATTAAATGTTCGGATCTAGAAAAGAAATCTAGTCTCATCCTGGTTATATTTGCCTCACTTTTAAGGGAACGAGATTAGATTTTGGTAGATATACCAAATTAGACACTAGACAGAATCTAGCCAGAAAATCCAGAAATTCAGACGATTTATCAATTATTCTAATTTTGTTTCCTCGATCAAGTGAATAATTTTTTGATATTTTTAATATTTATTTATTTAAAATAAAAAATATATTTAGGTAACGCATACCATTTAATTACAATATATAAATTATTTTCTATATGCATTCTATACATATCACGATTAACAAATAACAATTAATTAATTAATAATATAATTTTTATACACTAGTTATTGTACATTGTAATGTTAAGCACCTCTGTTGAACGTATAAATTATTTGATTTACGATGAAAAAAATTCCAGCCTCCACTGAGTATCGAACCCACGACCCTACGATTCGCAAGCTAACGAATTATTCACTATGCTCAAACGCAATATGCGATTACTATACAATATTTTGCATATGACCGTACAGCTCTTAAGATCATATCATAATTGTATTTAATTATGTATTTAATTAATTTATAAACAGAAGATAAAACATATATAGTAAATCAATTTTTTAAATTCTTTCCCATGTTAGATAGGTATGCAGATTTATATATATATATATATATATATATATATATATTTTAATATATATATGTATATATGTATATATTGTAACGGGCTACTTATTTAAGAAACATCCAGTAGAAGTACCCGTTAACAGAGTTGTAAAGAACCCCGAACGGATTAAATTGTTTAAAACAATTTATTTGTAACATAGGTTCTTTACGGATATTTCTTCCTCAGACTTACCTTTTTATCCTAGAATTTATTTAAATAATAATATGTATTACTAGATTATCAGTAATCTAGGAAAGGACGGGTTAATTATCAGGTACAGGGGGGAAATATTTTTATATTTTCTATTACTAAGAAAAATAAAAATAAGATCTATTTAGTTAAATAAGAAAAGAAATTTTAAATTTATTAAATTATATAAAATTATAATAAATGATATACTACCCCTACCTAATATACACCTGCGATATGCTAACGCACGATTCCGTTCACATAGGGTGTGAGAGAGAAAAATTTATAAGTATAGCAGAGAGACAAAGCAACTAGGGCGCCACCTTATGAAGAACAAGAGGAACAACTACAAAAAGCTGTGTACGTGCTTGTTACTCTTATAATTTATATTCTCTGTCTGTATCTCTCTGTCTCTCTCACCCTTTATAATACTAAATTGAGATTTCTTTGATTTTCTCATTGCGATAATAAATGAAATCGGTAAAGAAAAACTATGATTTAATGAAACCTGAAGATATAAATTCCAAAAAAAAATTCACCAACCTTATTGAACAACGCTGGAAAATCACAACCCAACGATGTTCAATCACTGGAATCCTGGATTCTGTCCGTAATGGACTACCAATGGACTAATGGACGTACCAATCACCGCCTGGTTTATTAATCTCTTTAATTATTTCGTAGAAACTTCTACGAAAATTTACTTCTACTGAGTAACACAAAAGGAATCTAGTATATTTTACTTATCAGATTTATTTATCAATATCTCGAATTGCTTTTTTTAACTGTACAACCAGTTTCTAATCAATTCAAAAAAACTATATATGTCAATATTATATCAAATCTATATTAATTATATATTAGGTATAATAAATTTAGAATTCATTCTCCTTCTCTCTTTCTCTTTTTCCCTTTTTCCCTCCTTTTTTCCATTTGTTGTAGTAATTAACATGTATAGGGTAAGATAACATATACATGTTTCAATATATCTATATATATATATATATATATATATATATATATATATATATATATATACATGCAGCACGCACGCACGCACCACACACACACACACACACACAAATTAATTTGTATAAAAAATGTCGAACACGCGCGAGTTATATGAATCATACGAATGCACCAACGCATCGATCTATCTGGCATCTTATCAGCTCCTATTGTTCTCTATAAGCTATCTTTTATCTGGACCTGCGATAGACTAAACATCCCGTACGGATCATCAGTGAAGAAGAAAAGACAAAGACACTGAAGGGTATAAATGAATTAATAATCAGCGATGCGACACTCTCTGTCGGGATCTGAAGCTGTAAAGAAGTGTAAATGAAAAGTATTTCAATTAACTCCTCTTGTTCAATTGCTTTACTTTCCTTTATAATATTTTGTGTTTCTCGCGTATTCGTTCGTAAACTTCGGACTATAAATATGGGTTGTCAAAATATAGTTATTTAACACGCGCGTGTGTATATGTGTGTGTAATATGTGATTTTTTTTACTCATAAGATCTCGACTAGAAAAGACATCGTTCTTTCCAAAATTAGAAAAAGTTCAAGAAATTTAATTAGAATCAAAATAGAAAGCCTAACCATTTCCTTAATTCTCCTACTTGGCAGATTCCGCCTAGACAAACACGATTCTTTCCAAAATAGGGAGAAGTTAAGGAAATCTAACTAAATCTAAGACAGAAAACCTAATCACTTCCTTAATGTTCCTACTTATAAAATTTTGACTATAGAAAACACGTATTTCTTTCTAACATCAATAAAAGATAAGGAAATCTGAATAAAATCGAGAAAGTAATAATTAATATAAGACGATTATTAGATAATCGTAGGGAAATCTCTAACTCGTATCTGGCGAGTATTAGCTACATGAGGAAATCTTCAGTAATACCCACTAGGATCTAGTCCGAACTAGGGATATGCCGAGTATATTTCTGCACAGGAATTTTTCATTTATATGCAAGAGTTGCCAGTCATCAGTCATGCAGTTTGTACAATCTCCATAAACTATAAGGCTTATCGAAAATAAAATCTTTTATATCTTACCTAAACAAGTTTTGGTATAAATTCAATTGGAAATTTCAATGAATCTAAAAAACTTAACAAAATAAACTGATTTATTTACTCTATAAAATTAAAAAAAAAACTGACTTCGAAATATTGATGCAAAAAAATAAAATTGTTGTAAAAAAATTTTATAAAAATTACTCTACAAAACACTGATTATTACTGATGTTACATCAATTTGTAGCTAGCTTTGGCTGCTCTGATAGCGCACACAAATGAATTTATACGTTTCAATAACCAACCAATATCAAGATCATAAATATACCTTTTTTAAACATAATTATCACGGCTTATTTTCTGAGAACATTACTGATGAATTAGCTTCAAAAATATTATTTTTTTTATCTTATGTCTGTTTCAATTATTGGTAATTAATTATCTATATTATTATATTTATTTATAAAATAAATGATTTAAGAAATAATATAATTTTATTGTTTTTTCAAATTTTTTACAAATTTATGTGAAGTTGAATTGATATCGAAATTTTAATTTATGGAGAATACATACACTGCATGTCTAGTGACTATACATTCCCGCAAGTGACAAAAAATTACCTTGGTAGTATATAAGCTCGATTAAGACTTGTATACATATATATAAGATTGTATGCGAATATATAAACTAATGTCGATGGGTTTAATATGAATTATATATGTATAAGTTAAACTTGCGTATAAATGAATTCAATATCCACAATATTAGGATCTCGATATAAATTTACAATTTATTAGTTAAAGTAACTATCAACGACAATAAATTTATATAATAATGCATAAGAATGATATTAATTTTTTACCTACTCTGGTAGAAATGCATTCTATTTTTAAGGTATAAACAAAGAATTTTCAAATGAAGATACCTAGTAACAGGGTATCTTTGATCCGTAGTAAATAGGAAAACATGTAACGTTTTTTACGGTCATTCCGGTCGATTTATAGTTACATATTTTCCAGCTATTTTTTCAGTATTTAAGGCCTATAATAGTTAGTTTCTTATCAATGTATTTTTGGTTATGACGAAACTTTATCATAATACAAGGTTAAGTGAGGTATAACATATAACCTAGCTAAAAAATTGATATCGTTATTCTGCTTTCTTATATAAATTCATAGACTTTAATCATTATTTTAATTAATTAATTATAAATATTTATCAAGTTCATTTCGAAAATTTTGAAGTATATTGGTTCTATATACCTTATATATCTAAATACATATACAACGCATTGACAATAGCTTACACACTCATACAGAATATATGTTATACTTATATGAAGTCATAATCGGGCTTACATACTAACCAAGTTAATCTTTTACCATTTGCGGGAATGGCGAATCATCAGACATGCCGTATCAACACTCTCCATAAACTCAAGTTACGAATTACATTTATGAACTCAGTATGATTTTTAATTTAAAAAATTAATCTTTATAAAATTTCAAAAATTTCAAATGATATTATTTATTTTATAAATAAATAGGATAGAATTACCAATTAACAGCCAATAATTGAAGCCGGTATAAGACATCAAAGAATAAAATTTTTTAATGAATGGTTACGTGCGAAATTATAGATATTAAATAATAAAAGGAAAATATTTCCAAAACTAATTTATTACGTATAATTTTTGAGATGGCAAAATCGAACGAAAAACAGACTTTATTATTACTTTGTAATTTTTTAAATTATTAGTTTCCGTATCTTATGGTTTTTCTTTTATTAAATCAACAACATAATGTTGTAATATTATATAAATATTAATTGTTAAATAAATTGTTCATTTACTAACCAGAAACAAGGTGTAAAACAACCCAGTTTCTACCTAGTTTTTAACTAGTTTTTCAACCTAGTTTCTACCTTTTTCTTAATTTTATTGATAACGTTCACATTTTGCATTCTAAGATTTACCTTGTTTCTAGCCACAATGATTGATTCTATTTTTACTACATAGTAACTACTTTCCGCTCTATTAAAAATTGTTAGATTTCTACCAGGGACCCCGCCGGATGATACCACGCACCTCGTCTTTTCTAATCAAGACCGTATGTGTACGAAAATTAGATATTATTTATATATATATATATATATATATATATATATATATATATATATATAATAAATGTGTGTGTGTGTGTGTTTGTGTGTGTGTGCGCGCGCGCGTGCGTATATATATATATATATATATATATATATATATATATATATATATATTTAAATATATAAACACCCGCAGATCTTTCCAACATGGGAAAGAATTTAAAAAATTGATTTCCTATGTATGTTTTATCTTGTGTTTATAAAATTATTATATTATCTTAAGTGCTTTACGGTCATATGCAAACTATAGTATAGTAATCCCACATTGCGTTTTAGCATAGTGCATAATGCGTTAGCTTGCGAATCGTAGGGTCGTGGGTTCGGATACTCAGCGGAGGTTGGAATTTTTTTCATCGAATAAAATATTATATGTGTTCAGCAGAGGTGTTTAACATTAAAATTTACAATAATTAGTGTATAAAAAATATATTAATAATTATTAATTGTTATTGTAAATCGTAATACGTAATAGTCATATAGAAAATAATTTATGAATGCTAATTAAATGGTATGCGTCACCTAAATACGTAAATATATTTTTTTATTTTAAATAAATAAATATTAAAGAGTCAAAAAATTATTGACTTAATCGAGGAAATAAAATTAGAATAATTTATTATTGGCTTAATTTCTAGATTTTCTGACTAGAATCAGTCTAGTTTCTAGCTTGGTATAGCTACCAAAATCTAAGCTCGTTCCCTATTAAAAATGCTATTAAAAGTGGGACAAATCGGAACTAGGATCAGGCTAGATTTCCCTTCTGGGTTCGAACATTTGATAAGGAAAACTCACCCGATACTAGTTAGATTCGAGAATAAATTTCTACACGGGTCGTTGTATAATTTGTTAAAAATTTCTATTTGATATTAATATACATGTGACTACAAAACTTGTTGATTATCACAAAACTCTATAATTATCTCTCTCTCTCTCTCTCTCTCTCTCTCTCTCTCTCTCTCTCTCTCTCTCTCGATATATGTGCATGTTTGCGCTTTCCAATATAATACACAGAGGTACGTTTACATACACAACATAACAAATTATATACCAATACCTCTAACAATGCAATTGATAGATGTGTATCTATATATTCACAAAATAAGAAGATCTTTTATTTATTTTTTATAGATTAAATTTTTGTATAGATACGGGACCAATTTTTATCAAAAGAATGTACAACTACAGAGAAAATCCAATTTCTTTTCTACAACATTTTATATAAATCTGTCCAATAAATTCCAAATTACAACCGGACAAATATAATATATCTACAGAAACATCTTTTTAATTTTATTAAAAAAAAAGGAGAAAACGGTAATTACCTCTCCGGATAGTAGACAATCCTTATAAAAAAGAAAATGAAATAACTCGGAAAAATTCTCTTTCGTTTGAAAATTTTTCTTCAAAACGATCCAACAGTTCCCAAATTATCACTGATCCAACATAAACAAGAATACATTGAATTGCATACCTTCATGTTTTTTGAACTTGTCAATTACGAAATCTTAGATAT